>CM023954.1:11736924-11785918 GCA_013407115.1 Glycine latifolia
CTGTCCAGGGCTGCCTTCTAAGAAAAACATGAAACAAATCTTGTGAGAAATAAATTTCTCAGTAGGCAAAGCTAAATCCCGAACTTATTAGTAGGTTAGTAAATTCATTCAAATAATCAAACACATCCACAAGAAATATGCAACTATATGAATGCATGAGATGAACTATCCCAGGGCAAATGGCCTCCACATATCGTACTGTATGTGGCCACACTGAGTGTGGACGCTGCTATAGTCTTACACAAACATGCATGAATTTTGTCATATATCCTTGCACCTGGATACTACATATCGTACTGTATGTAGCATCTGTCCAGGGCTGCCTTCTAAGAAAAACATGAAACAAATCTTGTGAGAAATAAATTTCTCAGTAGGCAAAGCTAAATCCCGAACTTATTAGTAGGTTAGTAAATTCATTCAAATAATCAAACACATCCACAAGAAATATGCAACTATATGAATGCATGAGATGAACTATCCCAGGGCAAATGGCCTCCACATATCGTACTGTATGTGACCACACTGAGTGTGGACGCTACTATAGTCTTACGCAAACATGCATGAATTTTGCCATATATCCTTGCACCTGGGTACTACATATCGTACTGTATGTAGCATCAGATTCTGTTTCCCCAAAGCCTCGTACTGGACTTGGAGCATGGAAACATGAATCCACCTATCTTAATCACATCAACATATTCTCATCAAAGAATAACCTTTAAACATCACGAAATTCAAGCCTAAATGTCAACCATAAATCAGCCTACTAAAGCATGTAAATTAACCTAAACCATTGATTAAAAAGATTTAAACTTCACCTACCTCAAGTGAATTTGAGTCTTGATATCTTTCTAAGCTTGTTAAATCCTTCCTAAGGTTGTTTGCCTCTACACGTGATTTCTTCAAGTTGATGGGGTTTACTTGATTTAAGCTTTAAAGGGAAAGATGAAATGAAAGTGGTGTGAGAGAGAGAGAGTTCACGTGAGGTTTGAAGAAAGGAGTGGTCTTGGAATTTGTTTGCACTTAGGTTCCTCCTCCTCCTTTTATATAGTGTTGAAGAAATGATTACTTAGAGAAAAATCTCATAAGCCATCATTATTCCTTTACAAGTGTTCTTACACTTGTTATAATCTTAGGGCTTCCTTCCTTTCTTCCTTCCAAGTGTCCTACTACTTGGCATGATCTTAGAGCTTCTTCTCCTTTGCTTCCAAGTGTCCAAAATCATGAAGTTTCTCCATTTCTCTTGCATTTTCGTGAAGTAACTTGCCAAGGAAGATTTTTATGCATTTTTATCCCAAACCTGTTTTAGTAAAATTCTAATTTTGAATTCATTAACCGTTGGATCTTCTTAAAATTTTAAAGGTACATTAATATCTCACATATGTAACTTTTGACCGTTGAGATTGTTAAAATAATATCTAGAGCTGTCCACGTGCAAGATGGAAGAGTGTAGAGAAATCTTGGCTTGATTTTTATGTTACCTTGCATCCATGCCATACAAGTGTCTTGCCACTTGTTTTCTTCTTATGGCTTATCTTCCAAGTGGCTGAATTCAAGAAGCTTCTTCCTCATTCTCCATGTTTCTCCACGTAAATGACAAGCTCAAAGGAAAGGAATACAAATTTTTCTTCCTTTCATGCTACATGTGGTCATTTTTTTGATGATGAATAAAAATCAAGTTTCAATATGGTATTTTCATAAAAAGAAATCCAATTTAATTTGAATTCTTTTATCTAAAGAAAATTTTGAATATTAGAATTCTAGATGTTCTTAAGAATTTATCCCAATGATAGTTTAAATTAATCCCAAGCAGTCTTATACAGGGCAATACATAAACCTTTTATTCTAGACTACATCTTTATCTTATTTTTGATTTGTCTATACTTCTTTTGACCATCAAAATTACTAGATCATTTTATTAAATAGGTCTATTCATCCCATAATTAAGAGAAAATTCTATAGATTTTATGTATCATTTTTCCATATTTTTCTGATGCTTAAGTTTTTCTTGAATACAGCCTCAAAGTTGTCATCTTCCAAAATTTGTAGAAATTTTATTCTAGAGTTTTGTGTCACAAAATATGTTGATACTTAGTCAGCTAAGTGTATTTTATAATTTCATCAAGTTTCTACAAAATTTCTAAAGTTATTTGAGCATTTTTGGCCTAGGGCTTTTTGGTAATTATGCCATTCAACCTAGGGGTATTTTGGTTATTTTCAAAAATGTCCAAGGGCATTTTTGAAATTTTCATCTTAAGGATTTTCTAGTAATTTCTGCATCATGGAAAGAGTAATATAGTTATTTTTCTCTAAACATACTTGTATCCAATTATCATCACATTTTTATAATTTTGGGGATGTTACATTTCTCATCTAAGTAATCTGTCTTTGAGCATAATTTCTAGAGGCTTTAACCATTATCTTGTACTTGTTGGAGTACAAGTGTGAGATAAAGTCCCACATCGGATAAAAATAGAAAAGTTGAGCACTATATAAGTGAGGAGAACACCCATAAACTTGAGCCTTAAGGTTTTGGGTTAAAGTATGGAGTTTAGTTCACTTATATGGTTACTCATGACCCATTGGTGTAAATCTCCCCGATATTTACCCCCCTCGATTTCCCAACAATTGATATCAGAGCTGATGGTTCGACTTAATGATCAACTCAGACGAGTAAAGATTGCGGCGCAAGTGTTGCAATTGAGGCAAAGCATGTGACCTTTAATGACCACTCACACTTGAGGGGGAGATTGTTAGAGTACAAGTGTGAGGTAAAGTCCCACATCGGATAAAAATAGAAAAGTTGAGAACCATATAAGTGAGGAGAAGAACCATAAACCTGAGCCTTAAGGTTTTAAGTGTGGTGTCTAGTTCACTTATATGGTTACTCATGACCCATTGGCTAGGAGATATATGCCATTGGCTACATATAACCTATACTCAATATTGTTCTTTTTCTGCAAAAAATGTAAAAGGTAGCTGAAACTTTCTTGTTTGAAACTTTCAGGCCATGGTGGTGCTCGTGCTGCTGAGTATGTCAAGCAAAACCTATTTAGCAATTTGATCAGTCATCCAAAATTCATTTCTGACACCAAATCTGCAATAGGTGTGTAATATCTTACCTATGACATAGCACCATGATCCCTTAGCCTGATGTTCTCGAACTTGATAAATCCTGAGAATAACTATTTTTTTCCCTCCTGCCAAACTGTTTTTCTCCACAGCTGATGCATATAACCATACCGACTCTGAATTTCTGAAATCTGAAAATAATCAAAACAGAGATGCTGGATCAACTGCTTCCACTGCCATTCTTGTTGGCGACCGTTTGCTTGTTGCAAATGTTGGGGACTCCAGAGCTGTTATATGCAGGGGTGGAAATGGTAAGGCTTGTAGCTTTTTAGTCTTGTATTGTTACTACATTCTTAGTTGCACATGTTGTATTAGTTATATTGTTTCACATGAATTTTAGTTTTACTGATATCTCAGGATGTGATAATAACTGTTGTTGCCATATGGTTCTGGAAGTTTCTGTATCATTCTAATCCTATGCATTTCTGCTTATTTCCTACTTTAGTTGTCCCTACCTGCTATTATCTATAGTCTATTGAGGCAGGAAAATATTGAAGTACTTGATATTTTTATTGTCTAAAATTTTTTACAGCCGTTAATTAAGACATTATTTTTACTATTGTTTGTAGGCACTAGTATACTTTTAAGGAAACATTAAATATGTGAAAACTCTACAGACTGCTGAATGCTAACTATTTATTTAAGGCATTATCTTTCTATATAGCTTAATTACAAGTGTTCAATGATGGGCTTATCATAGTTTGTACTTCTTGTGCTTCTGCTGATAAATTGCTTCAACCTTCTGAAATTGAATGGTGACTTAAATATTTTACTTTCCTTTTTTTTTTCTTTCCATCTAGCCATTGCTGTTTCTCGGGATCACAAGCCAGACCAAACTGATGAGAGGCGAAGGATTGAAGATGCAGGTGGCTTTGTCATGTGGGCTGGTAAGGTCATCTTATAGTTAGCTTTTTGTTATTTGATTTATTATAAGATTCATCTTGTCTGTCTCTATGGAAAATCTAAACACTATGTTTACAGGAACTTGGAGAGTTGGTGGAGTTCTTGCTGTTTCACGTGCATTTGGTGATAGACTCCTGAAGCAGTATGTTGTTGCTGATCCAGAAATCCAGGTGTGTTTCTAATATGGTGAATCCGTTTTTGGATATTCCATATATTCTTAGATTCATCTCAATCTTGTCTGTATAGAGTGCATGACTTAGTATATGGTTCACATCAGAAACATCCTTTAGGTAAATTGGACAGACAAAACTTTGCTTCAAATGAGAAGATGAAATTGAAAAATAACATCAAGCTTGAAGCATGCTTAAACTACCCCTAAAATGTAAAGACAATTCAGAAAGAGCTTCCCACATATAGGTTTGTCATTGTTACTGGATCCCAAGAATTTGTTCTATTAAGAAAAAATTTGACTAACTTGCATGGTGTCATGGTGTATATATCCGTGCATGTGGCTTTAATTTTATGCATATTTGTTTATGGCTTGTTCACATATTTGGAAATTCCCTAAACTTTATTAAGGTGAAAAAGTACTATGAAGTGCTAGATCTTTTATATATACTCATTGTACAATTAACCTTGAGCACTACTGCTCTAGCATTTTAGAGCTTCTTGAAGAAAAATGCTGCTAACCATAAGAATCATCTGTAATGAAACTGTTCTCTATATGAGAGAGGTGTCCACTGACTGATCTTTATTCTTGTTCAAATTGCTTCTAGTTGTGGATTTTTTTGGCCTCCATTTGTATTAGTTTAGTTACAACTAAAAACACGTTTGTGGTCTTGCAGGAAGAAAAGGTTGATAGCTCTCTTGAGTTTCTTATATTGGCCAGTGATGGGCTGTGGGATGTTGTCTCAAATGAGGTTTGCAATGATGTTCATTTCTTCCCTTTTCCTGCTGTTGATAACTACAGTGTACATTTCCGTCATAAACCATGAAAATATAAACTAGTTAAGACCTATCAAGAACTATTGGGTTGTTCATTTACCCATTTCTAGGTGCTTACTGACATGATTTGATAAGGTTAATAACTTATTTCTGAAAGGTATGGTCAAAGATTACCTACATCAACAGATAAGAATCCACCAAAATTATTTCATGTTAGAAACAATCATTTAACCTAGAGACCAAGGACTGATGTTTGTGCCATAACAAATGTTTATAAATTATATATAACATGTGTAGGTTTGTCTTTGCCACTATAAAAATATGATGACCTACTTGATGTAGCTTCAGGAAAATTAGTCATCACTATCTTTATGCAAGTAAAAGAACACAAGAAATGGGAGAAAGATTGAAGACCAAACTCATGAGCCATATCTGATAAAACATGTAATTGTTAAAACAGAAAGCCATGCCCTGAAGTCTTAAATCATCTAACTCTCAATCTTTTCACTTTTCTCCAGGAAGCTGTTGCTATGATTAAACCAATTGAGGACGCTGAGGAGGCAGCAAAAAGGCTAATGCAAGAAGCGTATCAGCGAGGTAGTTCTGACAACATTACGTGCGTTGTTGTTCGTTTTTTGTGGAACCAAGGTGCATCTTCTCATAGTAACTCTGGCTAAGAGTCCTTCACTAGAAGGCTAGTGCATATCTGGTGATGGATAAAAAGAAGACGGGATGTGGCAAAATCAGTTTATTATAGTTGGTCATAGGCATTCCTTGTAGCTATGTACCATGCAAGAATAGAAATCAAATTTAAACTCACTATGGTCCTCTAGCATAGAGCTGTTCACACCATCCGCACTTCCATAATTAAGTCCTACTTGTAGCTAGGGAAAATAGTTGTGCAAAGAGTTTACAATGTTTTAATTATTTCACACACATGCTATTTGTAAATGTGGTGTTGATCTTGTTAATCCCCTCACTCCAAAACAAAATTCTCGTGTGCTTGGTTGAAGTTAAGTTCCCCCTTTCATTGTCAATTTGGTTTTACAGTGTTAGTCCCGTTTCATGTAACAGTTACACTCTTTGTTATACTTTAATTATGGCTTTTATCAAGTGTATAATAATATAAATCTAATAAGAAACAATGTTCTTTCTCTTTTCTCTTTCTTCTTTTGTCGACTATGTTCAATAGTTTTGTGTTTGAGTGAGCTGTTACAAATGTGATTTTAGATGATCTTGATTTTGCAAAGTTAAGGTGTTTGAAACTGCATTCACACAGCTATATGCATCCAACTCAAAGCTACATATTATAGCATTAATGTGTTTCGATAAGCGTTCCCAACATTGATTTGGAATGAAATTGTTTTTGGTTAAAATTGATTTTAAATATGATTTATGTTTAGATGTTCAAGTTACTTGTAAAATTTAGTATAATTTTTATTATTCAACACAAAAATTCCTTAAAGATGCTTTAAGAATCAATTTGAATTCAAAATTAATTCTTTAACATGAAACTAAACATAAAATTTACTTAAAATTATGTTAATTAATATTTCAATGGGATTACGAAGAACTCAATGTAAAACCAAATATCGTATGAGTGTCAAGGTGGGTCTTTGATGCAATTTCAAACACTATATCTGGTTAAATTGAGTTTTAAATAAAGTTATTTATGTCTGGAAGCATTTATTTGAGAAGTTTATAGTAAAATTTAGTATAATAGTTTTTCCCATTAATGCAAAAGATATACATTTTTCCCTTTCTAATAAAATATGCTTTTCGAACTAAACTTGATTTTGCATAAAAATAACCAAACAACTCTTTCTTCGTTTGGAGCTCTGAACCGTACAACCAACATCAGTAGTAATTTCCATAGGGTTATTAAAAAGAGAATTTTTCTTTCTACACTGGCCAATTTTTCCATACACCTAGCAATAAAATGGAAAACCAAAAATGTCTTTTCGCAAGGTTCATATGGATTGGCCCATATGAATTGGTCAATCAGTATTCGTCACCCGTCGCCGCAGCCACACCCAGACCACCTCCATCCCTGCCCTTTTCGCCCTCCTCTCCCTCCCCTTCGCCTCCTCCGCGATGCCTGCTCCCGTAGCTGCTCCTACTCCCCTCGCCTCCCTCTGTGACACCTACTCTCCTCTCCCCATCTCTATCTCTCTTATCCGCACCCCACAATGCCGCCACACACCTTATCTTCGCGCCATCACCCTCAAGAGACTCGTCGCCAACAAGTCTGTGGAGCCCGTGAAGAGCGGCATGGTCCTCAGCCTCGACATTCGCTCCACCTCCACTTCCTACTTTGTCCTCGACCTCAACATCCACATCTCCGTCCTTGACCACAATCCTCGCCTCGATCTCGCCATCGATATCGCCTACAAGGTTGGTGAGGTGATTCACAATCCATAAGATTCTTATGGATTCACAATCCATAAGATTCTTATGGATTTGTCAATCCGTATGAATCTTAAGGAAAGACATTTTTGATTTTTCGCTGTCTTTGCTAGGTGTATGAAGAATTTTTTCTGGTGCGGGAAGAAAAATCCTTGAAGAGATTAATGAACTGGGAAAAGAGCCCACAATTTTATGGGCTCATTTGTTCTGTACAAACACGCACTTTAGAAATGAGAGTTAGAGGATGACTATTATTAGGGATAGAAGCTCAACATGAAATTTAACCAAGTATTTATTTTATAAATTCTTAGCATACAAGGTTTCATATCATAAATATAATCATGAAACTTATTACAATATGCTAAAAACAAGTTTATCTTGATAATTTATATAAGTTAAAAATAACTTATGAAACTCATAAATTACTTTAAAAATTTTAAATAAATAAACTTCCTGTAAATTCTTTCAGAAACTCTTTATACCAATCCCACCACCACCATCTTCAATTCATGTTGTCTTGCATGAAATTAACTGTACCCTTCACATGAATTACTAACCCTATGAGAAGAGGTCACAAAACTTTTATGACCAATGAAAAAAAAAAGAGTTAATTTAGAGAGATGCATGGACTATTGGACTCAGAAAATCATATTGTCGGCAAGGCAGATTTTGCTCTTACGCACGACGAGCGAACTAATAATTATCTTCATCATCGTCCAAATTATTAGTTCAGTCACATATATACTTTGACGGTATATTTATATAATCCAGAATAATATTCTTTTATGAAAGCATGTTCTAAATTGAGACATTTATGGTTGTTAACGTACACTTACTCCTTTAAAAAAGTTGGAGAATACAAGCAAACTATAACATGATTAAAAAAAATTGTATGCTTACAAATTAGATTTTCTAAATATACTTAAAGCTATGCCTTATTAACTAATTCTAAAAATAGTAGATGCATGTCAAGTAAAATTTATATATAATTAAACATTAACTTATTTTTAGAAAGAGTATATATATATATATATTTGAGTTCCCGAAAGGATGTATGGACAAGGGGAAAAATAAACGTAAATATTAATATTTTAATAATTAATTACGAATTTGCTTCATTCTTGAAACATATTACCAATCTGGGGGTAGTTACACCCAAAATGAGCGTGACTAATTCCGTTACTAATCCGTCGCTAATTATGTCGCTAACACGTTTTGCAATAATATTTTATCATAAAAAGTGTTAGCGATTGAAATAGAGACCGATTTTTAAAAAATTGAAAATTTTTGTTTTTTTAAATTGTAAATAATTTTTTAATATAGAAAGTATTTTAAATAAAATATTATATTAAAAATTAGTTATATAAAAAATCTAAAAAATATTAAACAAAGCCATATAAAAATTTAGAAATTATATTAAATAAAATAGTATTAAGAATATAGAAAATATATTAAATAAAATAATATAAAATTAAAAAATATATTAAATAAAGGTATAAATATACTTTAAAATTAGATGAAAATAACAATTAATAATATTAAATAACAATTTATAAAAGTAACTTTCGTTTTTGGAAAATTATTATATTAATTCTTTTTGCTTTAATAAATTGATTAAGTTAATCATTAAAGAAAAAAGGTTGACTGTGTATTACTGTGGTTAGTAAATATTATTGGTAACTTGATATTTAAATTAAATAAAATTTATTTATTTTGTAATCATAAAAAAAAGAATAACATTAAATATGTGTATAAACTTTGAACGGTCATAACTTTTGATAGAAATATCCGATTGAGATGTACAATATGTCAAAACGCTCAAAATTCAGAGAAGTAATTGAAAAAAATAAAAAATAGCATTAAATCAACTAATTAAATAATTAAAAAGTAGACAAAAAGGAAATTTTTGGATAATTGAATCTTAAATCCTAATTTTGAGGCACGTAGAAGCATTTTTTGGAAAAAACAGTTGATCAAATTCCCTTTGGACATTTGCCAAGGCCTTCTCCTCTCAATTTCGAGTGTTTTGCCACCAATTTTGCCTCAATCGGACATTCTAGTCAAAAGTTATGACTTTTCGAAGTTTATATACACACCGCTTCCTGTACGCGTGACACGTGTCGTCATCTGGTGAAACACGCCCCATTTGGGCGTGACTACCCCCCTAGTCACGCCTAATCTGGGTGTGACCAGTCATGCCTATTTTGAGCGTGACCAGTCATGCCCATTTTGAGCGTGTTACCTCCCAGATTGGTAATATATTTCAAGAATGAGACAAATTCGTAATTAATTATTAAAATATTAATATTTACGTTTTTTTTGCCATGGACAAGGCTAGCCAAAGCATTATATAGTAGAACTACAATATATTTTAATTGTAGTTGATAAATTAAATTGTTAAAAAGAAGAAATTATTAAACATAGGCCATGCCTTGCACATCAAGTCATGGAATAACAAATAAAGTGAAACCATTAAAAAAGAAAGGTTGGTTATTAATTTAAAAATAAGTATTAAATATTTTTTTTAACATCATCTTAATTTATCAAAAATAACAAAAATTATAAATTTTATTTTTTATTTAATAAATTTATTTATTAATTATATAATTCTTACTTAATTTTAAGTAACAATATAAAGTGTGTTATAAACATGATATTAGTAGCACTCTCAATTTAAATACATAGAAATTGTACTACCAGTCTACCACCAACCCGTCCCATAGGTCCTAATGATCATTTTCATATGATGTTGTTTAATTTAAGAAATTCAGCTTCTATTAGTATTTCGTGGTTGAGCTTGTCCAGTCAACAAAAAGTTATTGTTAAAAAGAAGAAATTATTAAACATAGTCCATGCCTTGCACATCAAGTCATGAAATAATAAATAAAGTGAAACTATCCAAAAAGAAAGGTTGGTTATTAATTAAAAAAGAAGTATTAGCAACACAATCTTGTAAACATATTTTTTTTATTATTTAAAATTTATTAAAAATTACAAAATTTTATAAATTTCATTTCTTATTTAATAATTTTTATATAATGATTTTATAATTTTTAATAAATTTAAATTAATAATATAAAGTGTGTTATCAAAATTAGCCTTGGGGTTTGGTTTGTGGTGCGACTGATCAAAGGGGGTCAACAAAATTTCAATAAGCTATAGTGTCAGACATAAATTAACTTGTTTTAGCAACAACTTTTCTTGTTAGCTTTTCTAAAACTCCTTTGATTCCTAGATTTTAACTTTTTCAAGAATTAAAGCTAACAAAATTTCAATTTTACAAAATAAATAAATAATTATTCACATATAATATTTTATATTTGTATGTATTTATGAGTAGAGAAATCTTTTGCATGTAATATAATATACCATTTTTAAGGTTTAATTACTTTTTTTATCCTCTAATTTATTTTTAAGTTCAATTTAGTCCTCTTATTATTTATATGTTTTTCAAGTAATTCAATTAGGTCCTTTACTATAAAAGATTCAATTGAGTTCTTTATTGTTAGAATGAGTTTAATTTCATCTCATTTTTCTTTCATATGCTCCGAAAAGGCCTGATTTGACTCATTTAGCAAAAAAGGTCGGACTGAAGTTTTTTAAAAAGTCTGTCTGGTTAAATAAGTCAGGTCATAGGCCTTAAAAAAACCTATTAAGTCAACGGACTAGCCTATTTAGCAACAATATTTTTAATTAAAATATTATTATTCATATGATATATAATGTTATAATTATTTAAATAAATTTCAAAATTATTTTAGTGGTTTAACAATTTGAATCATTTTAATGTTTAGAATAGTTTAATTCATATAAGCATAGATGAGTAACAGGAATAAAATCTCTTTTTTTTTTGGTAGAGCTTAAAAGATTTTAGTAGTTAATCACATACAATGTAAGCAAGTTTTTTTCCATATCTTGTGGCTTTAAATTATCTTATTATATTTTATGAAAATCTTTTGCTTTGTTAAAGAAAAAAAAAGTAAATAAAAATACAATGAATATAATTTTGGGTAACATAGGAATAGTATATTAATCGTTGTTTCATACTCTACTATTTTAACACATAATAATTTTATTATTATACAATAATTTTTTACACCTTTTAATATGAAACATGCCTTTAAATAGACTAACATATCAAGTTGATCTTATATAAAAGTCAAATCCAAACCTAAAAGATAGGTTGTGATGGGTAATAGACCTAAACTTGAGATATAGAAATATAAAATGTGTCAAATTAGATTTAGATAAGGTCCGATCTGATCTAACTCATTTTTATCTTTAGTTAGCAATAATAATCTTGTAGGTATCCATGGTATGCAATCTTACAATGTAGTGTAATGTATTTTTATTGAGTAATTATATTTATATATTTATTTGATTTTTATTTCAGTTTCATTTTATTTTAATCATATTATTTCTCATATATTATTTTAATATTTATGTATTGTTGATGTAAAATTTTATATTGTCAATCAATTATTTTTTTTTATTAATAATTATTATAACACTCATATGTGCCAATTTGTTATAGAATGGCAGTACAAAAATCTTTAATACATATAAAAGCTATTTATTTTACTTTCTTTTTTATTTATTTATATTTTTGTTTCTCTTTTTTCTTCCGCTCTCTAATGATCAAGTGTTGTTGAGGTGACTTTTCTTCTTCTTTTTTTCTTCTTTCAATAGATCAATATATCATTCATTGAAAGTGTATAGCTAGCGTCACTTACAAAACACATATGATGCTAAACATACCATTACAAAAGTGCATATTATATGAAAAAATGGCATATCAGACACATGCATTCAAAATTAACAAGTTATTAATCCTGAACTTACAAACATAAAATAAAGAAAAAACATATAATTCACATTGTCTTATTACAGAGAAACTTAAATTGAGACTGAGCCTTTTCTTTCTTTTATTGTTTCTTCCGGATCGACATGTGCTCAACCACAACTCAAATTAAGAGACCTAAAACCAATTTTTGGTGGTAGGGTATGGTTACAATAAGGGACTCTAACGAGTAACAAGCTTTGTTTGAAGGGAGAAATGTGATGAAATGGTAGAGATAGAGAATGACTATAAAGGGAAACAAAGAAACTAGATTGTTAGAGAGGAGCAAGAAATGTAAATGGTCGTTGGGAAAGAAAAAGAGGAAGTTGAGAATAGTATAGTGAAAGATGGAATAACTAAGATTTTATTTAGACTTGTGAGTGTACAAGAGATATATATAGAGTACAAAAGAATAACAAATTCTAAATTATCTATAACTTGAATTTAAATATAACTATAATTAGAATTTAAATTGTAACAACTTATAACTAGTTGGTCTAACATATCAATAGTTGGTCTATCACAAATTCTTGAAGAAGATTTATGGTGTGTTTCTTTACTCCATAATTATCCAATAATCTTCCCAACAACAAAGATGTTGAGTTTCTTAAATCATTCAAGGAACAAAAATTCACTATTATGGGAATTTTTGAGCTGGTATCAACTGGTTTCACTTTGAAATAAACACCTTGAACAAGAACTTGAGAGAATCAAACTTCCTGAAAAGAAAAATGATTATGTTATAGTAGCCATAATACACCATCCTTACTTAAAAAATTCTCATACAAGAATGCATTAGACACAAAATCAAGTTCTAATATGGTCAACATTTCCTCATCTAAAGATTTTTATCCAAGAAGATGAGCCTCCTTTCTATCAAAGTGAATTGATAATTGAACTTGGCAGAATAATGGAATCTTTTCAGAAGTAATTAACATAAATTCTACATGTGTTAGTCTTAAACCACTTGATGTCATATGTCCTCCTAACGAATGAAGAAAGATACTATAATCAAGAAGCTCAAGTTTAATTGGCCACCAAAATGTAAGCCAGGCATAACAAGAATAGCTAGAAGGGACTAGCATAACAGGACAAATACTGATGAATGATGAACTTGACTTCACTAAAAAAATAATGCAAGATTTTCTAGACTCATCTGAAGAATACGTGACACTCTTTCCAACCACAAAATATGATTCAGAACCAAATGATCCCAACTTATCTCCGAGTCATGAACCCATCAAACATAAGTGGTGATCTTGTCGTTTATGCCCGCGTGAAGAGAAGCATTTGTCTGTGCTTTTACTTTTCCAAATAAACATGTGTGAGTGTTAGTTATCTGTACTAAAGTCTGAGTCAGTTGTTTGTACTTTTACTTTTCCAAATAAGCATCTGTGGTTTTAGAGTGTTGGCAAGTGTCGGCAAATTCGTTTGTCTATTTGTAAGCTTCTTTGCCTATAAAAGGGGCCTTTGTGTTTAGTTGTAGGACATGAGCGAAAGAGAAACAAAACCTGTATGTTCATAAAAGTTATGAGTTTCTAAATTTCTCTTTCTTTTTCTTGAAAGCATCATTCTTTTAATTATGTCTTGTACCCTCTAATAAAGTAGAGAAATGGCTATCAAAGATATAGAGTTTGCTTTACACTCGCCTCTTACTGAGGATCTTGTGTATTAGAAATATATTCGACGACCCATTATTTTGATCCCTATTGTTATTGATATTATTATCAAGAGGAGTAACTAGATTGTGAAAATCTTGATGATAGTGTTAATAACATATAGGACTACTTCAGTGGTATCAAAGCCTAAACAATATCTAGCTTCATTTCTCTATTTCTTTTGAATATAATTATAAGAATAGAGAGAGTAAGGAAGATGCTAGATTATCACGAGTGAAAAACAACTTGATTACCCTCGATCCTTTATAAGCCATTCCTCCCAAATAAACCTCTCAATACCAAACTCTTGCAAACAAAAATTTTCTTCCACGTGTTGATCAGCTGGTTGCTTGCTGGTTTACTTATTTTTCCTGCTTTCTCTCTCTTTTACTTGCTTAGTTTCTTGGAATTTTCTTTTTACGAGTTACTACTCTACTTACTAAGCCTGCAAAGCAGGCTGACCCGTACCTAGTTTATAAACAAATGGTTTGAAATTACCTTTATTGTACTAATTTTTTATTATTAAAAATACATATTTAATAAAGAATTATAAATTAAGTATTATGTAACTTTTATTATTTTCAAAGGATTTGATATAAAAGTATGCAACTCTTTTTATACAAAGTATCTAAACTTATTCTCTTTTAGTTATTTTAAAAAAAATGATGATTTCTGTAGTTTCTAAACGGATATTAAAAACAAAGTAATTATTTATAGGAAAGATTAGCCGATAAATTTTTTTTATAGAAAAGATTATTTCGAAACATGCTAAAGAATCAACTTTTAGACCATACATACGAATTTTGAAACTTATTATCAGAAAAATATATTATTTACTAATTTTAATTACTTTTTGTTACATGTCGTTGCATTGGCTTCTTCTTCTTCTTCTTCTTCTTCTTCTTCTTCTTCTTTTCAGCTATGTTGTGCTTCTAAGTGATATAACATGTGTTGGGTTCCGTTGAGTTTTATTCAAACATTCAAAAAAAGCTCAATCCAAAATAATTGAGTGGATCAAATAGAACAAATCGAATTTACAGATCATCTATATTTGTGAACATTCTTAGTTATGTTATTTGAAAGTTTAATATTTGGATAAATCAACTAGCTCATTTGATGTAAATAGAAGTTGACACATTTGGTTGAGTTAAATTTGTTGCTCACAATAATTGTGACTTAGATTCAATTTTCAGATTTTCCTTCTTAATAGGGAACATGTAAATTTTACTATAAATTCTCAGTGAGATTGATGATTTTCTCTAGACTTTCAAAGGAGTGTTCCTTCTCCTAATCTAAACTTTTTATGATAATTTTTTAATAAAAAACTGGCCCGTTTGGGTATAATAGAAAAACAAGTACTTGTCTTTTTGCTGTCTATTTTTTCAGAAAAATTTATATTATTTTATATTTGCTTCTGAATAAATTATTTGTATTTGCACATTATTTGAAAATATTTTTAAATTTTAACATTAAATCAATTTTTCGATGCAATTATAAATGAAAATATTGGGTTGACGTGATTATAAATGATTAATATGCAAGTTTATTACAGAAATTTAATTATTTTTAATGTATTTTTTAAAATATATAGAAAAATATTTTAAAAAATCAATCATTTATAAATTTATAAATAATCAAGAAGAATAAATTTGATTTGTAAAAATTCAATAAATTTCATATTAATAATTTAAATAATATGAAAAGTATTAGTAATGATAATAAATATCAATAATTTAACTCCAACTATTCCTAGCTTCAAGAAAGCATTTATTTCATTTTACAAAAGTAAAATTTAAATAAAATTTCCAACAAAAATTTTAACATAATTAATATTAATAAATTTAAAGTTAAATAATATTAAGAAAATTTAACCCCATTTTTCCAATTTCAAAAAGTATTAATAATATTTTAAAAAAAAAAATCAAGAAAGCAGTTGTTAAATAATCATAAAAATATTAACAAAAGGATATAAAATAGAAATTAACTATGAATTAAAAATAAGCTACAAAAATGAAAACTTTACCCTATACTATATATTTTGGAGAAGACAGAAGAAGATAATTACCAATTTTTAGTAGTTTTAAAATTTTAGAAGCTGGCCAAATTATATGTCCCTAACGTAAAATGTAGTAGCAACTATTGGGTAGTAGTTAAAGTATTAAGATTATCACTCTGGTAGAAAAAAATTATAAACATGATGAGAATAAATTTTAAGCAAAAACATCCTTTTATCTAAGATCATTTTGTGCCACTCATCATGTTTATGCTGCATGGAAGAATCCTCAAAGTTCAAACTCAAGCCATGGCTATACTTTCATAAACCTACAACAATAAAGGCACACATTATTTATATATAACTGAAGCATATATATTGAAATACACTTTTCTGTGTTGCACAATGAATAATTTCCAAGGTTGAATTCAAAACAAGATTCCATAATAAATTATATCTAAATACCATTATGAAGCAAACAAATGAAAAGATAACTTGCTCCAGAATCACATATCACATATCATCAAATGGACAAACAGAAATCATACTTAACATCAAGTAGCAAAGGACAAACCTTGTAGAAAGCAGTAGTTGGTCCCCATGGAGCAAATACACTTTGAAGTACAATGCCATCAGGAAATTGAATCATAATAATAGTTTTTTGTGTGTATATCTTCTTCAAGGAACTTGGGATTAAAAACTGAGAATATTCAATATAAAAATGAGTTGATTACTTAAGTTTGAAAAGTACCAAAGTACCATACTAATAAGAGAGCAACGAGACCTATAATTTGAAATATTTGTATTCTCTTAATCATAATCTGCACCTTCCTTATCTTCATGAAAGCTATGCTGCGCAGTCTATCGCATGCTGCTTTTTATTTCATTTCATATGATTTGATGAGGGCATGAGAGGCAGGACAAACAATTTATGCATGTGGATTATTGTTGTTATAATTAAGAAGTAGAAGATAATTTTTTGGAAGCCAAAAAGAAATGCACTCACAATTTCATTTTTTGTAAATAAAAAGGTAATGCAATCCTCATTTAATTGAAACTAAAAGTTTATTCATGTTGATATGCTTCCAATTAATTACTTTATTGCATGCTTTGTGAAAAATGAAGCAATAAATATCTCGTTGGATGTGTTACTGAGGAGTGTGATATTTATTGTTTCAATATTAATTTAAAAGTTCCAATACATATATCTTCTGTACGTTTGATACGAGGAGTTTAATGTTTTCATTGGCTTTTTTATATTTCATTTTTTTAGTTCAATTAATTATCAATCTTGATAGTTAATTTACAATTTGACAGAAAAATTATTATTCCATACTTCCTTCGATAAATAAAGACACATAATTCTTTTGGGATAATGAATCCTAGCTAGTGACATATATAGTTATGTTATTGTAGCTAAATATTTTAAATAAACACAAAAGATGAAACATTGGTTAAGCATGATAAAAAGAAGAGTGAATGAAAAAAAAGAAAAGGTAGCAAAAGAAAAAGAGAAAAATGCGGTAAAAGAGACAAAGAGGTATGTTATAAAGGAGATTGATGTTTTTTATGCTTAAAGGTTCATATTTATCACCCATTATATTCAAAATTTTAAAATAATTAAATTTAATTTTAAACGATAAGATTGAAATGATAAATAGCTCCAATTTAACTGGGAAAACAATATCATCGGTCCAATTTGAACAAAAAATAAAAATTGTTTATTCTAAAAAAGATAATTAAATATTTTAATTTAAAATATGAGAACCAAAAATGGTGGATTTGAAATCCAAAGGAGATCAAAATTATAATTTAAATTATTTATTAATATAGTGCAATCTTAAACCATCATGTATGAGAAGTTTGTTAATTTTGAAAATAATTATCTTAAAATAATTTAAATATGATATGTAATTGCATAACAATGTTCTACTGTTAAACTCTATTTATTTAATAAAACAATGAAAATTTATAATTTTACTTCCATAAATTATATAACTGCAGATAACCTTTCCAATATATTTTTATAAAATTATATTTATTACATGTTAGTTTTACATGTTTTTTCTTTCATTTAAATTTGGAATTGTGATTTTCCCCCATTAAATAATTGTATTAATGAAAGAATAAAAATATAAATAAAAAAGAAAAAAAGAATAAATATATAAATAGTAGTATTTAAGGCAAAACCCAAAAACGACCCGAATCGTCCGTGTAGCGGCCTGCGTAGCACAAACATTTATTTGGCGCCAACCATACACGGGCAGCCCATTGAATATTGACATTGAAGTTCGAGCTTTAATAAAGTGATAAATGCTAAGATGGCTTTTTTATATTCTCTGTTTTATTATAATTATTGTGTAATAAAAAAATTTCAAATAATTATTATTTTAGATTTTCAGTATAACATTAATTATTATTTTTTTCTATTTCTGTTTCTTATGATATTAATGAAGAATAACAGAGTCTATGAATAAATTAGTGTTAATATAAGATTAATTTTATAAAATTATTATATGTTTTTTTATCAGTACAAAATAATCTAAGAATATTATTATTTTAGGATTGATAAAATAATATATTTTTCATTTTGTACATAACTTTTTTTTGTATATTAACAATATATTTTTCTTAGAAAAATGCTAACAACACTCTCTTTAATATATACCCTCTTTTTAACATGTTTTTTTGTGATTGATTAATTTTTTTAAATAATCAATTTTGATGGATCTCATATCTATATTAGGAGAGATAACCATTAAATAATAAGAACTTCTACCAAAATTAATAATTTTGAACAAATTTTAATCAATCGTAGAAAAAATAATAAAAAAAGAATGTAGATAACATTTTTTCTTTTTCTTATTACATGAATAAGATTATATAAATCTCTTTATATTATAGTATTATTTGATTTATCTTTTAATTTAGTAGATTTCATTCACACTGATATTAATGCAATTTTATCTGATAATAAAGAATGTCTTGAAATCATTAAAAAAAAGAATGTCTTAAAAAAAAGTATGCTAACTTATAAACCGAATACTAATCTATTTACTCTATTATAAAAGTTTGTCTTCAGTGTCACATATCACAATTTTGTTAGGCACATGTTACTATTATGAAGCTTCACTTTTTTATTTTATTTTATTTATATCTTTACGTTCCAAAACACACCTTTCTTCTCACCCTCTCCATCAATCTCTCTCTCTCTCTCTTTTATATATTTTTTTCTTTCTTTTCTCTTAGGTTTCTTTTACGTCTTCTACCTTTTCTTTATATGATTTTTCTTTTATCTTTTTTTGCTTTTACAGTTTTATACTCTTTATATATGAGAAAATAAATTATATACTAACAATGTAAAATAAACAATTTTACACCATCATTCAATCATAAATCTAATTTAAGATAAATTTATTAACTTTTATAATAAATATTTTAAAAATTACAATAATTCTGATTTTTTTAATTAATTGAGAGTGTAAAACTATATTTTTACATTATAAATGATTATTATATTATTATTACATTACTTATTGTTTAATAACTTTTAATGTGAAGATTTTGTTGATTAACATTTATATGATAATACTTTTTTACATAAATACATAATAATTAATTAAAATTAATTTATTAAATAATTTTTATTAGCATCTTTACAAATCCTTTTAGAATATGGACAAAAATTAACGTGACCGTGAAATTGCACGAGTATCCTTCCAGTGTTTTTAAATATTTCAGCTTTGAGAATTAAGGACAATGTTCTATTATCATTTTAAATAATATTTCTCTAGTTAGGTTGTTTGGATATAAACTACTACCTTTGCAATTGAAATATTCATAGGTAACTTATCACTGCGATATTTTTCATCTACCAAATGTCTCAAAATTGTGTTAAGCGAAAAGGCTACTTTGTTAAAATAAGCAACAATTTTTTAAAAGTGTTGATGGATGTTGCTTATTGTATAGGTAACAGTTTTGTCAATATAAGACAACGATAATAATTATAAAAAAATCGTTGACTTTGATATTAATGTACTTATATAACCATGGTTTTAAAGCATTTTTTCCCACTTCCAACAAGAATGTTTGATATATATTACGAGTAGTCTAAGTGGAAATCCATCAATAATTATTAATTTTCGACAGTTAATTGATGACCTAAATCTAGTTGAAAGTAAGTTAGAAAACAAATGACAACTAAACTGAAGCTATTGTAAAGTTAGTTCACACCAAAAATGTAATTGCTATTTTAAAATAAATTTCTATTGTAAAGTTATTTACCGAAAACTATAAACTGATAAACAGTTATCAATGTTCAAGTTGTCAACAATAACTATATTAAATTTCTCTTAGCCTTTAAATCAATGGTTTGGTCATAGGTAATTGTCATGTTTTAAAATTTTAAAAGTATTTTTTATTTTTAATTGTAATGAATTTTTATTTTAGATTATATATTAAATTATATTTAAATAAATAAAAAAAATACAAAAACAAAAAACATTTCTTGTTTCAAAAAAAGATTTAAAAAATAATAAAACAAGGTAGAAAATATTAATTACTTTCAAGAAATAAATTCTTTCAACTGGAATTTCAAGAAATTGATAAAAAGTAAAAATAGTAACAATTAATTATTTGAATGCGCCTTTGGTAACTGGTATGGTTGCTTGACAGGACAACCATACTTTACCATCGTGAATTGAATGCCAAGTCCATGTTAGGGGAATATATTGCCTCCTAACTCAATGTGAAAAATTCGAGTACAAGTGACACGCAAGATGCGAATTCTGGCTTTCCTTAGATTGAAAGGAAACCCCTTACTTTCAATTCCCCTAACCTTAACTTTACACCAAAACCCATGTAAAAAGGGATTTCTAAAGTATGGAGTAATTGATTGTTTGTATTGACACAGGAACTCAAATTTACAGTAACACTACGAAAAATTAGAAGTAACTCAATTAATTAGTTGCTTTGCCTACAATGTAAAAAATCTGAATTGATTTCGGTAAGAATGAGATCAAAATCAAACATGTAATAATTAATCTTAGGTTGTGTTTGAATAATTAAAGTTGATAAAATACATTGCTAAATTTCAATGTACAATTACCAATTCTAATGCATAAAATGAAGATTGAAGAATTTGTTGCTTGGAAATAAAATTCTTTATTTAACCTCGTACTATATGAGAAAAAGAGTTATGGTTGTGCATACAATCATTCAAATGTAACTCATTATGTATGTAAAATTACACTATCAATAAATAGATATTAAACTTATAATATATTTTGATATATTGAAATAGTAGCTTCTAAGTATTAATGGCTTTGACATTGGTCCAAGTCTCACAATTTTGACATTGACATTTGGTAATATAAGAATTATATTTTTTTATCATCAAATATTATTTTGTTGGTTTTGTTAAAAATGTTAATTGGAGGGTTTGAACCCACAATTTTTTTACTCTCCCTTCGTTTTCCTCCAATCAATCAATTCCGAGTCAATCTTATATCTCTTATATGTATTATATATCAATTATTGTTTTTTTTAATAACTGATAGTATTATTTATTTTATTTTCTAGAGAATTGTTGATTTTGTAAGAGTCGAATTAGGTAAAAAAAAAGGAAAAAAAAAAGACCGAAAGTAAGAAAGAGTTATATATTAAAGGCAAAAATACACAAAATTCGAATTTCATTCCACCAGGCCCCCTCTCTTAAATCTGGACCACTACCACAGAACCTTAATTCCCAATTAACAGGTGAAACAAAATCTTAGATTGGTGACTACACCAATTGAGAAGAAGAGATTCAAAACTCATAATCTTTCACTGACTATACGTTGTTCATGTCGAAAACTTCCATTTTCATGTTCAGCATCCGAAACAACAACATGGTCGTCCACAATAATTTGTTTCTGGGACTTGTCGGAATCCTCGGAATTTCCGAGGTGCTTGTGATCGAAATTGCTACAACCTAAGGAAGATGAAGGGGTGGCCAAGAAGGTTGGTTTGTGCTCCCCGGCCATGATGACTAGGATCTTCTCCTCGTACACCTTAGGCTGTTCCTTCTTTTCAGAATCATCATCACCCTCTTTGACAACGTTGTTGTTGTTACTCTCTTGTTGAGTGATTCTGGTGAGTCTCCAATAGGAGCAAGCGAGCATCAACAGTGCCAAGGCTATGAGAGCCATAATGGCAGCGAGGCCTCCGAAGAGGTAGGGCACTGGAGAGTGCCATGGGGAAGCAACAGAGGTTGTGTTTGTCGTCGTTGTCACCGCCACTACTGGAGAACTTGTTGTTGCTAATGTATTGGTTGTGGTGGTGGGAGGAATAGGAATGTTTCTCATTCTGCTAGCTAGTTTAGTTTTCTCTTATTTTATTGTGTTTTTCTTTTGCTTAATTGGTTTGTGCTTTGGGAAAAAAGAAGAGAAGAAGGTTGAGGATTTGTGTTGGGCTTGAAAGAGAAACATGGGGGAGGAGGGTATTTATAGTGGCAAACAACCTCTCAGACCAAGGTATTATAAAATAGAGAGAAACGGGGTGTGTATGTGTGTGCTTACTGATGTTTAGTGTTTACACTGGTTGTCTAATTGGAATTTTGTGTATGCAATGTGTATCTCGTTTTATGCGAATAAAATTGAGTGCGGTTTTTTAAGCTGTTTTTTTTTATAAATAAAAAATTACGATTATATTCTTTCTAGTTTTTAATTATTTATTAGGAGTGGTGACAAGTCATAAGGTTTATAAGTATAGCATATTTAGATTTAAACTAATGAATATTGATTGATTTGAGATAGTTAATGTAGTACCATTTTAAATTGAACTAACCCAATCTATTGGATCAGGTCAAGTTATTGGGTGAATTAACTGCATACTAAAAATATATAAAATATTAGGCAAATAGGAAAAAAATTATAATTATAATATAAAAGAGTTTATTAATAATTTTAAAAGTCTAAATTATAGAGTTAGATAACATAAAAATAAAAGAAATTGTAACATGCTATAAAGTTGAGTTGAGTCTCGTGTGCATAGATTCGGTGCTCAAAATGATATAATCGGATAATCAGGTTTTTGCATTTTTAAAATCGAATCATCATGAATTTTGTCTTTTCATCTAGTTTGAGTTAGGGTGTGTGTCGATTTTTGATGGGAGAGTCCAAGAGTATGTTTAAGAGTAAAATCAATTTAGAATCATATTTAATTATTCTCAAAAAGTATATATGTTTGAGAAAAACTTTATTCAAAAATTTAATTTTAAAGAAGTAAGACTTGAGATACCTTTACAAATTCAATTTACAAATTTAAGTTTGATTCCAAATTTAAGTTTACAAATTTAATCTACTCATATATTTAACCGAGTCAACATGTCAATTTGAATCCATGTGCACTCCTACTTATGGTTATAAATAAAATGTAACTCTTTATTTATGATACTAGTATTTTAGTCTATGTATTGTACATAATAAGGCATTTTCAATTTGTTAAGAATACTACTATTTTTTTTTTAAAATATAGAACACAAGACTTGAAATACTTTTATAAACTCAATTTACCAACTTAAGTTTGGTTCTTAGCGGCTATAATATCCACTCTAGTTAGTGTGTATTAGTAAGTTTCATCAAAATTTTAGGACAAAAATATTTAATTAATATTATCTATTCTTTCCATTAATTTTTAATGTCTATTATAGTAATGACATATTTCATGTTTTAAAAAATAAAATAAAATGTTTCTAAAAATTGAAACTGAATGCTACGTGATAGAGTAGAGAGAAACATTTTTTTATTTATTTTCTAAAACAGGAAATATTTAATTACTATAATTACTATAATAGGTATTAAGAAATTAATGGATAGAAGAACTAATCGGATCTTTTTGTCCTAAAATTTTGGTAGAATTTGGCTAATACACACCAACTAGAGTGGATATGTGAATTTGTGTATGGTGCACAATTTCTTTTAACTCTTGGATTAGTCATACTCATAAATCACTATGGTGCATCTACCACACCATATATCATCTTTGTCTTCATCACAATTGTGACCCCAAATCTCCTCGCTCTGTTTCTGTTTCACGTCCCTTCATCACCACAACTAAGACCTCTGCATCACACATGGTAGAGATCCTCCATTACCATCGCACAGTCGCTCTCTGCCGTTGCCTAAACCGCCATCCCCAAAATGAACCCGCGTCGTAGGTACCCAACCAAACCTATCAACTCCAACATCGTGTGATGTTCTTTTCTACTGCACTCGGAGTCATGACACTGTCATGCTCGAGGTCACCAATGCAATCACCATGAAATCGGAAGCGCCATCAAATCCACTCCGAACTAGTTCGCGAGACCCTTCTCCCTGACTTTGTTGTTGAAACAGTTTTGTTCAAGATTTTTCCCCCTCCCCTTGTTTTTTGTTTAACAATTCAAGATCTGATCCCCCTCCCCTTGATTTTTGTCAACTGTTTTCTTGTTGTTGTTGTGGTAATGGTGGTGAAAAGGGCAAGAGGAATGTGGTGGGGCGAGGGCGACATTGATGTTGTGAAGAACGAGCCATGAATGTGAAGTAATGAATGAGTTTGAACTCTGAAGGAAAGAAGTGGAAAAAATGGAGGGAAAAAATGAAACACCTTTGCCAAAAATCGCCTCCTGTGACGATGTGCAGTTGTTGGCAATGAGGGGATAGAGTAGAGGCAGAAATTATACAGTGTGGAAAGTTCAGGATAAAATAATGTACTAATGATTAATCTAACGACTAAAAAACTTTATACACCATACAAAAATTCATATAATTGAACATGATAGCTTGTAAAATCCCAAATTCATCTCTATATTATACTTCATTTTCCTCTAAAAAAATATAATAATACTAATTACGAGAGAGGATACTTTATTTCCTCAAAATGATATTAAAAACTTTTCTATAATCACACATGGTTTAGCTATAACATGTGCATGGATGTACATGATAGGAATTCAATTATCCTCGTTAGTTTAGGAATTCAAAAGTTTTAAAAAAAATATAAAACACAACACAAAGTATTCCAAATTCATTTCTAATTAAAGTGTATCAAGAATTAGTTTGTTTAAACTGAAAAAATAATTTTTTTAAAGAAGTATTTTTTTAAAATGATTTTTAAGAAGTAGATAAATATTTACGTCTTAAAAAAGTAATACATATATATATATATATAATTTAAACAAGTACATTAAAAAAAGAAAAAAAAACTACTTATTTTATTAAATAAACTTAAACAAACAGCGTAAGTATAGTTTTTAAAACTTAAACCCATGAAAATTGAAACCATGTCAAATTAGTGAAACAACACAGGTCATTATCCTATGATTCCCTACCAAAGACTTTACTCCTTACAAAGAATATGATGCAGAAACATGAATGACGTTATGATGATATTCGTTAATTAACCTTATCCTCGAGTACTAACAGTACGCCTACAAAAGGAATATATGTTTCTTGAGTGATGATGTAATATTTTTACATATTCAGATAAAAAAGAAGGGAATAGAGAAAAATAATATATACTGTCTATTATAAGAGTCACGTACGTGGGTTATTGGGTCACAATCCAAGGCCATAGCTAGTGAATGCGCATTATGCTGCATAATTAGATGTTTAATAATTATATATTGTGAAAGCAACCACAAGCATGCAAGTGGGGGATAAAAGAGAATAAACAATGTGGGCAAAGCGGAAACAAAGCTATTGAGGCCTTTTCTTTTTGTTTCATCAGCTGGATTTCAAATGTGATCATTTTATAGTCTCAATTATTGAGGAAACTAGGTCTCCCTTCGAATTGGGAGAAAGTGAATTAAAAGGGAAAGAGTGAAGGATTTGGCAATTTATTTTGTATATTTGGTTGAAAAAATGAAAGGGAAAGGTAAAAAATATTGATTGAGTCGCATGCAGAGTCTTCTCATGTAGCAAGAAAATTAATGGTTGGCATGGTAACACTGCAACTCAGTTCAACCCATATTAGTTTCCACTTTCCCGTCAGTTCTTCACCCAACAGAAGAAACATTGGAAAAAAATAAATATTAATAACACATTATTTGACACTTAATATATATATATATATATATATATATATATATATATATATTTGAACGAGAAGAATTTGAAGTATATGTTTCCAAACTTAATATTTTAACGCTCAATTTTATAGTATTATCCATTTTTCATTTTTTCAATATCATTCAACTATAGAGGGGTCGCTTAGTTATTTTTTTGGTTTTCTTTTGCAGTGAAAATTTTGATGACTATTCATTATTACTATAAGAACTCATTGGTTATTCTATTCTTTGTATTTTGAACAAAGAAAGAGCATTGAGATAAGATATAAGGAAATAAAATTTATGGATAATTTATAAAAAAATCTATATCCACTTTTCTTTTCCAGTTGAACTGTTGGAGATTTTATCAATTTTTAGCCTCCTAATTAATGTCAACGTGTGGCATTACTTTAAGGCTGACATACTATATTCTGTGCAAATCTCAGCTTCGTATTCCTGAAGAACATAATCTTAATTTCTTTAATATTCATTATGGATATGTGTAGTCTTTTCAGCATATTAATTATTAATTGGTACCTGGTTTAAGCACGGATACAAATTATATTAAATAGGTTAGTGTCCCTATACATGCACGAATTATTGTTTTTACGGCAATATGGTTTTCAAGCCAATAGTTAAAAGATCAATTCTTTTTGAGATAGTATCTAATTGAGTTTTATTTTAACTACAATACTTTTTTTATACATAAGTAATTAAAGAATAAAATCTATTCTTGAAAAAAAATGAAGTCTTAATTAGCATGTGTAACAGAATCAATTATATGTTCACTACTACAAAAATGTCATTCGACGATGCTTGTTTTACAACGGTTATTTCAGAATTGTCGTTGTTTCTAGTCCAGTGACAATACCGTAAATATGGTGCAAAGTTCAAAGACAGTCTAAGGAAATAATTGTCATTGTTTCGAGTGCAGTGGCAATACCATAAATATGGTGCAAAGTTCAAAGACGGTATGAGGAAATAACCGTCGTTGAAACGTGGGAACGATGACGTTTTATTGTTATTCATTAATGACGTGTCATCATTTTATAAACGACGATGGTCTTTGAACAAAACCGTCATCGTTTTCAATGTATTCAAAGATGATTTTTGAAGACCGTCTTTGAACCCTGAAAATGACGTCGGTTTTGTTCAAAGAACCATCTTCATTACATGGACCCTAAAAATTAGATACTAAACGTGTGACCTTGCCCCAACCCATTGTTATTCTTGCGCTCATATATACGTTGCTTCTGTTGTTCATCGTCGTCGCTGTGAAGTTAGGTGTCATCATGCCCAGCCTCCGTTAAGAGCAACAAACGAGTCCACCTTAGTAAAACAAAGGCCGTCGTCAAGTGAGGTGTCGTCGTTGCGAGCGACCATACATTGAGTGTTGTCCGTCGAGCGTGCGCCGCCGTGTTCAGTTAAAAACTTGTAGCAGGTAATGTTGCATAGATTGGTGACTAACTTAACAACACCTTTGTTCTTCATTTCTTGCAAGCTAACTGGAAGCCTTTTCAATATATTTGTTTAGTTTCTACAAACCCTTGGCATGTCGATACAATGAACCTACATACCATTTTCATGCATTGCCCCCAGCTGTCGTATTTGGCCCACTAAGCACGTTTTTAATGTTTGTGGAATTTCTGAAAATCTTGTTATATAATATAATTCCTGATATATGCTTGCAGTAAGTTTGATTGGGATAAAAACAAAATAAAGAACTACAATATCTCAAAATCCAGTTGGTTAATCACATGAGCTACATAAACATACAATACAATTATTTTAAAAATTTTCGTTTACTCTTTAGCAATATTCCCTGAGAAATAGGATTTGTTCACCTTTATGGTGGAGTTTAAAAGCTATTGTTACTTTGTCTCAAGCCCCAGACAATACAACACAAGTTATAGGTCTCTTATTTATTTCATGCTGAATTGTTCAGTTATGATTTGTCATCTTGTCATCTTGTAGTTGTTCCAATTTCAAATGGACCTCATATTGTAAAGTTAGCAATCAGTAAAGCATTTCTCTATCTAATATATCTTCCACGACTGACACACACATAATTTGAACACAAATTCATTTACACTGCCCTAAAGGGAATGTTGCCACACTGGTCATATGTAGTCTCAGTTGGTGACATCCTGAACTACACAGATCGCCAAACTTTGTCCATCACTGTTCCTTAAAAGACAATAGATAGTAGTCACCATAGGTCTCCCCACCAGGCTAGAACTTTTTTTTCCTCACATTTCTGACCAAAAGCAAAAAAAAAAAACCCCAACACTTGTAATAACATGTCCCAAGTGTGATCACAACTGGGCTCCATGTCATTGATGCAGCTATGCCTCTTTGTGACTCAAATTTCATCTTGCCAATTTTACCAGGACCCATTGTAGCTGCATATCTTTAGGAGTAATCCCTATGGTCCACAAATATTGGTTATACATACTAAGGATCTTATCTTTGACACTTTGTGGTTAAAGATAAAATGTAGGACTGTGGGAGCGTTTGAGTGCCAATCCTTTTTGATAAACAGTGTGAGGCACTATCTGACAAGCTTGTAACCCACATGCTGGACCCATTTTTAAGTAAAACAAATGAAGGTCTTGGAAGTAGGAGTGGACCAAAGAGGGGAGTGATATTGAAGTTGTGGTTCATCTTTGTTGGGTTCGTGTAC
The DNA here is from genome assembly GCA_013407115.1 of Glycine latifolia. Classification (NCBI taxonomy): domain Eukaryota; kingdom Viridiplantae; phylum Streptophyta; class Magnoliopsida; order Fabales; family Fabaceae; genus Glycine; species Glycine latifolia. Next base: position 11,765,551 of record CM023954.1, read on the forward strand.
AAGGCTGAAGTGAAAATCATTTCATGCCTTTCTATGGAACTTTGCTAATGATCAAGAAGTGGGCACTAAATTGGAATAAGCATTGTTAGCCCACAAACACATTTTTTGTGTTTCCACCAACTTTGAGGTGTCATTGTCTAGCTCAATGGCTTTGAGCGTTATACATTAACATTTAATGAAATTGTGTAGTTAATTTTCTATGGAGTGTATTTAATAACACAATGAATATGAACTTATATTTATTATATTCACACTGATTTTGTTTGTAGGTATTTCTTTCAAACCCTGTTACTTGGGAGCTTAACAGTGGACTTAGGCTGGCTAATTGACTTAGACATCAATTTTTGTCACTTTTATTGCATTGCCATCAACAAAGTTGTTGGAGTTGTTTGTGTCCATCGTTGGAGGTAATTAAGAAATATTACATTTTTATGCATATTGCATGTTTATTGGTTTATTTGAAATTTTTCTGCATTCTTAGTCAACTGTAGTTTCCCGTTTGAGATTGAATACAATGATTACTACAGATAGTTTGGATTAATTGTTGTCTTCAATCTTGAATTGTTCGTTTGGACAGTTTGGGAAGATATATTTTTTTACATAATTCATGTGGAGAGGTTAAATATGTGTTGTTAAATTTGATGAAATTTTGGATTAGTGCATATCGCTTTTATCTCTGGGTGCATACTTGATTGTGGTGACTTCATTTCATTGCTTTCAAATCGTGCACTTGGAGATGGATGCGAAATGCTGTCAAAATTTTGTCAAATGTTACAACATAGTTAATCTCCACACATGAATTTTGTATAAAAAATGGTCTTCTTGAATGGGATAGGGTCACACCTCTAATGAAGTAGGTCATATACTTAATCATGTGGGATAACCTTATAAGCATCACAACAAAATAACCATGGATTGCAGTTGGATGAAAGCATCATGAATTACGAACGAGTATGAGAATAGGGTTGAAGTATTTTTGCAGTTTGCTGAACTTAATACAGTAGCTGTTGGTGGCAAATGTTTATGCCCTTTTGTTAAATGTGGGAATGGAAGAAGGCAGTCATTGAATGACATTAGGTCACATCTTATATGTGATGGCATCATCCAAAATTATACTAAATGTATTTGGCATGGTGAATGCTCAGACATGCCAGCAATGTCTCAAACGACATCTGTCGACGAGGTTTTCAGATGTCGAATAGAAGAAATGATACGTGATATTGGGCAAGAGGGTTCCCATGAAGCACATGCACCTTACTATGACCAATTACAAAGTGATTCAAAGAAGCCATTGTATGCGGGCTGCACAAAATTCACACGGATGTCAATGGTGTTAGATCTGGTTAACTTAAAGGCAAGATTTAGGTGGAGTGACAAAAAGCTTCATTGCATTGCTTGTATTATTGAAGAAGATGCTTCTTAAGGATAACGTCCTCCCTAAAAATCACTACGATGCCAAGAAGATATTATGTCTCGTGGGTCTAGAATAAGAAAAAATTCATGCCTGCCCTGACGATTGCATATTGTATAGGAATGTTTTTGCCACACTGCACAATTGCCACACATGTGGGGTATCATGATACAAAGTGAAGGACGATGATATGAGTGTTGATGCAACCGCAAAGAACAACTGTCCAACAAAAGTGTGTTTGTATCTTCCCATTATTCCAAGGTTTAAGTGACTGTTTTCAAATAAAAATGATGCCAAAAACATAAGGTGGCATTCAGAAGGCAGAATAACTGATGAATTATTGTGTCATCCTGCTGATTCTCCTCAATGGAAGACAATTGATCATTTGTATCCTGATTTTGGAGATGAGCCAAGAAACCTAAGGCTTGCTCTTGCTTCAGATGGTATGAATCCTTTTGGGACGTTAAGCACCAATCACAGTTCATGGCCAATTTTGTTGATGATATATAACCTTCCTCATTGGTTATGCATGAAGCAAAAATACATGATTTTGTTCATGATGATAGCCGGTCCAAGACAACTCCACAATGATATTGATGTCTATCTTGCTCCGTTGATTGAAGACTTGCGAAATTTGTGGGTTGAGGGCGTTGATGTGTTTGATGCACATGTCCAACATAATTTCAAGTTACGTGCATTGGTTTTTTGTATAATTAATGACTTTCCAACGTATGGAAATTTAAGTGGATACAGTCTAAAAGGATATCATGCATGTTCTATTTGTGAGAAAGAAATAAGCTACGTCCAACTAAAACATGGAAAGAAAACAATATACACTAGGCATTGCAGATTTCTCAAACCTTATCATCCGTATAGGCGATTGAAAAAAGCTTTTAATGGGAGCCAGAAGACTGAAAGTGCCCCCATACCATTAGATGGAAAAAAAAGTTTATGATCGTGTGAAGGACATTGTCACTATCTTTGGGAAGACGCGGAAGAAAGAAACATCTAGAAGAAAAGGTCAATTTTCTTTGATCTTCCATACTAGGCCGATTTACATGTTAGACATTGCATAGATGTCATGTATGTTGAGAAAAATGTATGTGACAGCTTAATTGAAACCCTACTTAACATTAAAGGGAAGACAAAGGATGGTTTGAAGTGTCACCAAGATTTGGTTGAGTTAGGTATACGTCATCAATTGCATCCCATATCAGAGGGTCGCTGAGTGTATTTTCCCCCAGCATGTCACAAAATGTCAACAAAAGAGAAAAAAAGTTTTGGCAATTGTTTGTGTAGTGTGAAAGTCCCACAAGGATACTCTTCAAATATAAAGAGCCTTGTTTCGGTGAAAGATTTGAAATTGGTTGGCTTGAAATCTCTTGACTGCCACATCTTAATGCAACAATTGTTGGTCGTAGCTATTCGTGGTATCTTGCCTGACAAAGTTAGGGTTGCCATCACTCGTATATGTTTTTTCTTTAATGGTATTTGTAGCAAAGTCATTGACCCAAGACAGCTGGATGAGTTGGAGAATGAGGCTGCCATTGTGCTTGTGAATTGGAAATGTTCTTTCCTCCTTTTTTTCACATAATGGTGAATTTAATTGTTCATCTTGTTAGGGAGATTAGGTTGTGTGGCCCTGTTTTCTTACATTGGATGTATCCTGTGGAGCGATACATGAAGGTCTTCAAAGGTTATACCAAGAATCATTACCAACCATAAGCTTCAATTGTTGAACGATGCGTTGCCGAAGAATGTATTGATTATTGTTCTGAGTACACTGATGCAACTTAACCGGTTGGCGTTCCTCATAATCGTCATCACTTAACACGGGGAGGTAAGGGTACATGAGGATACAATGTTGTTACGATGACCCAACAACAAATTGGACAAGCACATTTGTATATTTTGAACAATACACAAGAGGTTTTCCCATACATAGAAAGTCACAAATAATACCTGAAAGATACTCACCCAAGGATGAACATGATGAAGGTACTACAAGAGCATAAAAAAAGTTTTGTTAGCTAGTTCAAAGATAAAATCCTAGCTGATGAAACTACTTCCAAAAAATTAATTGTGTTAGCTATTGGGCCTAAATGTCCCTACTTGGAAGGGATATGATATCAATAATTATTCCTTCTACACAAAATCCCTAGATGATAAAAGTAGTGTGCAAAACAGTGGGGTGAGTGTTGAGGCTTTTTCTGAACACTTTTCTAGTGCATCAGATAAAAAGTCGATTCGAGCCTTAATGCTTTATTTTGGTTTGCTTGAAGCAATCTGGGAAGTTGATTATGGTGACTTTAGAGTGTCTATTTTCAAGTGTAACTGGGTAAAGGGAAATAACGGTGTTCATGTGGATCAATTTGGTTTTACTTTAGTTGATCTTCAAAAGCTCGGTTGCGAGGATGAGCCTTTTATATTGGATGAACAAGCCAGACAAGTGTTTTATGTTCAAGATCCATGTAATTCAAGATTGTCTATGGTTCTTTAAGGGAGAACAATTGGCTTAGTGACTTCGAACCAAAAACCTCCAATTCCAAGGCATGAAGAGTTGACTGCATTCTACAGACAACTACACACAGTAAATGAAGAACAAATGGTGGATGATGAACATGCAAATCATGTAGATCATGAAGAAGGAATATGGGAGAACATTAATACATAACTATTGACTAATAAGTAATTCTCTTAATTACCTAACCCACATGAGTATGCTATATTTGTTTTGCTACATTAATATTTCCATTTCAATAAGCAACTATGTGTTTCATCACTGATTTAATTGTATGGTATTTCTTTTTTCTTTGCATGCAGTCATGGCAACCCTACTGAGGTCCCCTCCACAGTGAGATGAACCTTCAGAAAGTATGTCTATGAGGAGCAGACAATCAACTCCAAAGAGAATCTTGACCATCAGAAACTTGGACCAGCATATACCAACCATTGAGGTCAATCCTCAAACAGGGAGAGCATCAAGACCAAACAAAGACAAGTTCCACAACTATCTAGGAATAGTAGCTCGAGAAAAAATACCTATACTCCATAACACTTGGAAAGATGTTTCGGAACCTCTAAAGCAACATATATAGGATGACATATTGGTAATTCAATTTGTCCTTAAATTTTTTATATCCATTGTGTGTTTTCATAATGTCATAATATACCTGTTGGGTGCACCAAATATGCTGGTGTAGGGTAAATTTGATATCACAGATGCGTCTAACGCCAAGAAAAAGGTGATGTCATTAATGGCAACTAGATGGAGACAATTTAAGTCTTCTCTAACAAGTAAATAGATCTATGCTAACAAACACGGTTAAGACCGACAAGATCCTTGTCTTAAGTATGGAGTTGAACTTGAAACTTGGGAACAATTTACTGCAACCGAGAAAAGTCCAAATTGGCAGGTATGGATATGTGTACTTAGACAACTAATCACATCAATAAATTGGGAATGCCTTCATTTATGATTTCTAATATTATTGGTATTTAATTTTATTGACAGGGAATTAGGAAAAAGGAACAGGAAATACAAAAAAACAATGATTGCCCTCACGACTATCTCGTGGGGGGGGGGGGGTATTAGTTGCTTGAGAAAAAATTGATGGAAGAAAAAATGAAGAAAAGGCAACAGGATGCAATGAATACTGAGGATTCAACATTCATCGATGCCCCACCATCTCCAACTCCAAGGCATGTTAAGTGGAAGATGGCTCAAGCAAAGCGATATGGGAGCATGACATCGAAGGCGGCCTAAGAGATAGCTGAAAAAATTGTGAGTTCATGTAGTTATGTATTTAATGAGGTTATCATTGTCTAGGTATATAGTGTATGTTTTGTGTGCGTAACTATGTGTTGTTTCTTGTAGAACTTGTTAGAAAAACAAACGACATAGGGAAGCTTTGTTCCCCATGGTCGTTATGATATATTGAACGCTGCCATTGGAAGATCAGAGCACCCTGGGAATGTGCGTGTAGCTGGGATGGGTGTCACAATACAACAATACTTTGGACAAGCTTCACGTGTATTCAGTTCTTCTCTCAAATCTTTCAACCAACAAGAATTGACTGACATTATTGGGAACCTTAAAGAAGAGTTGAGGAAACAGGTAGAGGTAGAAACGAAAAAGAGTATAGAGATAATTAAGCAAGAGTTGAACGAGCAGATGAAACAATAGTTGAAGGAGGCCATCAAGATGGAATTATCCCAAATAGGGACGCAACACTCCCCTCCTGTTGAGGTAGATTTACATTAGTTTATTGTGCTGAAACTACAGCCAATCCATCAGGATGAGAGCATGTTACCTACGGGGGGCCTACAATGGGATTGTATGTTGTTTGTGATCAATCGACAAAGCTTGTGGCCTTGGGAAAAGTCTTCGATGAGATGCCCACCATACACAATGTGGCTTATGTAGATGATGTCGTAAGGGTAAGTGTTAAGCAAATTGTCGATGGGGATGCTGAAGTCCCTATCCTTATGTCAGAAATTCATTATGTCAGAGATACCGTCACAAATTTGTTGCATAGCCACACATCTTGTCAAACTTGCATCTCACCAGGTATTTTGCCTTAAGATTACAACAAATATTGAAACAATTGGTTACTTAGTGCACTACTGTTTCATTAAAATTGAATCAGCATTCTTGTAATGTTTCTGTCATGGTATGTCTAAATACAGCGTTCAGAAATCTATGCAACTAAACTCGTTGTGGCTGTTAAAAGGTCCGATAACGTTGGTGAAGGAGACCCATTGGGTGACCTAATTCATAACCTATTTTTTGTTTTTACCAGAAACCGGTTGAGTTATTGCGGGATGCTTCTAAATTTGGAATTTCAAATGTAGACACATCCTTTTTCTTAACCTTTTCTTATGTAAATGAAATCATTTCAGGCGACAAATGTTTGAACATATCTACACTCCAATTGTGGACAATGTAAGTAAACTTGATTTCACGATCTACTATGATTAACTTATATGTGAAATTGGTTTACATTTGTATGATGAACAACTTGTTGGGTGCATCTTATAAAAATAGGTTTATGGACAACTGGAGTAAAAGCTTGGGTCATGGTTCAGTGAATAAATTCCTTGAGCCTTAATTCATACACAATGCAAATGCTAGACGTGAAGAATGCCAAAAATACATTGAAACATACATCAAGGAATCCAAAAGACAAGTTTATTTAGGAGCTTACTTCAATCAGTAAGTAAAACTATTTGTCTATTACACAAGTAATCTTTGCATAATAAGATAGTAACAAATTTTCTTCATTTCAGCCCCCATTGGCAACTTATGGTGTTGTGTCCTATAAATTACGAAGTTGTATGGTTTTGTTCATTACATAGGAAGCCTGATGTTCACATCAAAACCTCAATTAACAAGTTAGGTCTCCTATTTGAATAACTTGTACTTTACATTTTTTAAGGTGATTAGGTATGACAAAACCTAACCCACATTCATGTTTTTTATGCTTGTCCTCAGTGCAATGAAGACATTGAACACTACAATCCATGGTAAAACGTGTAATTCCTTACCCAAATGGATTGAAGTCAAGGTGCGTCATTTAATATTTATTGTTTCAATACTTATATTTTGAAACTTACTTCAAATGTATGAGACTACAACACATAACTTGGTTAATTTAGAGCCATTATCAAACCGTAAGCTATGAGTGTGGGTACTACGTCACGCATTGGATGTGGAACATAGTGAGTGGATCCTTGAACAATAAATGGAGCAAGGTATAATTACTTTATTGATGACAAAGTTTATCCATTTTGTGTTTCTTATGAACATAAAAAAAATCAATTTAAATGAACATGGTTTATGTGTATGTTTTATATGTTGTAGTTGTTTGCTGATAAGACACCGCTAAACGTGGAGGACATAACAACAATTCGCAAGAAATGGGCAGCATATTTGTTACAACTTAAAAAGAAGTCACCTACACAACATTAGTTGATATAGGAGAAACCTCTATGATGTATTTCATGATTATGTGAACAATTTTTGACAATTATGTATGCTGATGTTGAGTTTATTTTATGATTGTCTATTCAATTATTGTAATGATTTGCATTATTTATCATTTAGAATTGGCCTCTCCCCAAGGCGTTCGATGATGCTTCGTTTATTGTTTGGCCTGCATGCTAATCCATTACTTGATCCATGTTTAGGTGAGGAATTTGATACACCTATTACTGGTAAGTCATATCACATCTTCCATTGATCGGTTTCATTAATTACATTAATGTGTTCTTCGAGAGTTTTAGTACTACCTTCCACCTGTTAGTGTCATGCAGTTCTTTCACATCTTCCCTAACAACTGAAGTTGAAGTTCTAGTATCTTAATGTTGTTTCTGTCATTGGTGATTTTAGTTCAGAAGCTTCAATTATTGAATTTCTTTGGGCTATGTAAAAGCGATTACAAAATGGAAATAGTGGTTCATATATAACTTATTATGGTGCATGATCAACGATGACTTATAGATGGAAAAGTTGTTGCAACATAAAAGTTCTTTCAGCTGAATCAAGACAAGGGATGAAGGAGTTCTTGACAATAAAAGTTCATCGAGCATGAAAATTTTGTAAAGTTAAGTGGTTGTTGTGTGGAATCAAATAACAGAATTTTAGTCTACAATTTCCTTGAGAACAACAACCTATCACAGTCTAGGTAAATGCTGCTTCTTGTTTCCTTTTTCCTCATTAGGTAACTTCGCCAATCCTTTTTGTTGATGCACAGGATCAAACATGGATCTTACACTCAAGAAAAAGATCTTACACTCAAGCCTCATATTGTTCAAAGGGATATAAAAGCAAGCTATACTCCTTGACAAAGATCTCACACTCAAGATTTCAAATTTTAGTCTTGCAAAGCTTATTCCAGTAAGCATTACTCATGTCAGCACACGTGTAGCAGGAACAATGTAAGTATTGTAAGTCCCAATCACAACATGGTGGAAAACTTTTATTTTGTATTGGTTTTCCCCTTGAAACAGTAAAGCAAACGATACCATGCCTTCATTTAAGACTTCAACCCTTCCCTATCAATTTCAAAGTTTCATATTCAAGATCTTTGACTTGTCCATCGATGTTAACACTTGGAGTATGTTCTTCAGGACTCCATTTTATCAGTTGATTTGATGAAAATGCTTGATAGATATAATTTTTTGGTCCAAATGGCTACTTGTTCACGCTATTGTATTCCACGAAATAAGTCATTTACACCTAAGGAATTTATTATTTTTGTGTATTCATTTTATATATGCTTCCAGACATGAAAATGCTTAACATAATATTCTGTTTTATGTCTGTCAACCATATTATCTGACCACTTCATTTCCGCTTTCACTTTTGGGTTTATGATGTTAACAATGGTGATGTTGTGAAGTCAGCCTGTTGTGTACAATGCACACAAACTAATTGTTTTGATTTGTTTAAGTTTGCTACTAATATTTGTATATTGCATACATTGGGACTCCAATTTGCATTCTCTATAGACTTCATCCCTTTTGGTCTCAGTGCCTCCATTGATAATAACCATAAACTTGTTGATTATGCAAAGAAGCTAAGTGACATAAAGTAGTCATTAAGGTATGTTCTTGGTCTGAAATTAGTCCCTGTAGAATGAACCTATATAAACTCAAACTTATATCATTAAGTTGCACAATGTTAAAAAGGGCAAAAGATCATTAAATTAATTACCTTGATCTCTGGATAGTTGTCATCATACCTAGCTATATTTACATTGACAAAAGGTCATTATCCATTTATATAATTTTGTAGTTGCTTTGTTTCCTTGTTGATGGAAATATTACCCCATTTGTTTTATAGATTGTTACTAGGTATTCTTAAGAGCAACAAGCTATTATTCGGGACATTGTGTGTTCTCAAACTGATGAGGACTTCCTGCTTCTTGGAGATACCATATTTGGATTGTTTTACTGATTTTGTGACTTTGTGTATAAAATTTGATTTAGACCTTTCGTTGTTGTTTATTATTGACATAGATATTCGTACAATTGAATATTCATTAAATTGTGTTTATGTTGATCATGTATAAATTCTCTCTTTTAGGTATTTATGACAATTTTCATTTTTTAATTAGTAAAAAAAAATTAAATCCGGTGTTTCTAAGACGGTTAGTACCAAAAAATCGTCTTAGAATGTTATATTTCAAAGATGGTCTTTAAGAAATAATCATCTTAGAATTCTTCGTTTTATATATATTTTTTTAAATAAGAAATCTTCAAAGACAAAAAACCGTCTTTGAAAGTCACAAATGACGACGGGTTTTACAAAGTAACCGTCTTTGACAGGTATAAACGACGACGATTTTTTACAAAATGACCGTCTTAGAAATCATTTTTAAATTCAATTTATTTTAAAAACTTCATAATCTAAGACGGATTATAAGAAAAAACCTTCTTTGAAACTCATATTCAAATACAGTTATTTAGTAAAACCGTCATAAAAGTTTCAAAATTAACAAAAGAAAATGTTTTTTACATATACAAAGACGGTCTAAGGAGATCCATCTTCGAAATGTTATCTACAATGACGGATGAACCATCGTCAACATTAGCTACAACGACAATTAGAAAATCGTCTTTGTTTTGCGTTAATAACTAATGTTGAGTGATTTTGAGATTGAGCTAGAATCACACAACAAAAAAGTTGAGCTAGAAAATATTACTTCCATCTTTATTTATAAGATATATATAATAAACAATTTTTTCCCTTATTATAAGACTTTATTTCATCTCTCTTGTACATTAATTATTTTTTATTCAAATACCTTGAATTATCTCTTTTTCTCTCCTATAAAGATTGTAGAAGATGAATAAGTTCACAATAAAATAAAGATAAATTTTAAAACTATTATAAATTTAATATTAATACCTAAGTTAATTATCTTTCTTAATAAATATAAATTAGTTAATTATAATTAATTATTTTTTATTCAAATACCTTGAATTATCTCTTTTTCTCTTCTTTATCTCTTTTTCTCTCCTATAAAGATTGTAGAAGATGAATAAGTTCACAATAAACTAAAGATAATTTAAAAAATATTATAAATTTAATATTAATAACTAAGTTAATTATCTTTCTTAATAAATATAAATTAGTCAATTATATTTTATAGTTAGGGGCGAAAAGAATAACTGAGCTCAATATAAACTTAACTTTATTTTCTTTCCTTTTTAATTAGAGATCACTTAAGATTTATAATTAAGTACACCGTGTTAGATTCTATGCTACTAACTGATTTCAGTGTAAAAAAAAAAAAAAAACCTATCTTCGGTCAGGCGATGTAGTTTTGTCTTTATTTCCTTACACTACAAAAAAATACACAATCTAAACAGGTAGTTTTAATCTAATGGCTGTATGTAATTAAATATTATCAATTCTCACAATAATTAATTTTGTGTGTGTATAATCGTATTGCTATTGCTATTTTAAAGTACATTAAACAGGGTAAAAAATGAATATAAATAATTAAATTCAAATATGATCTAATAATTTTATTTAATTTTTTTATTTCCCATAATAAAGAGTTACCATTTAATACATTTTCTATATATATAATTCTTACTTGATATGTCATACAGAAATATAAAAGAAAAAAAATCAATTGACTCTAATTGTCAAACTTTTCATTAACAAAACCTAATAACTTTCAATACAATACAAAATTAATCAATTCAACCGTTAAATCATTTGAAATTATCCTTTTAATCATGTATATCAAATTTCACATAAATTAGACATTTGTTGGATCATTTTTTTAGTAATGGGCATTTACTTATGTACTTGCCAAAATTCGGGTACTCTCTCTTGCGGAGTTGTAGCAAATTAACCTATGACTTTGTCTTTTGAGTTCCTCCAACAACAACTCCGGGTGGAGGAGTAGTATTGTAAAGGCACTCTACTTCTCAAATTAGTTAGTTAGTTATTTTTTTTTATTTTGTGTAAAAAAAAAAAAAAGGAGAGTGATCAGTTTCCATACTTTTTGGAGATAATATGATCTCTATCCTTGTTGGATAAACATGTCCTAGTTATTTGTGAAATCATGTAACCATTACGAAAGTAAACACTTCGGCTACCGAGGTGTTAATAAGCATGTGGCCAATGTCCATGAATATTATTGGTACTCGTGCAACCATTAAATTTTACTTAGGAAGTGTACAATCCGAGTAAACTTTCAATACAATACGAATATATGTCCCATTTCTTTTAAACTTATTTTAATAAAATAAAAAGTTTTCTAATTTTTTTCATGTGTTTGTCTAAATTACTTTTTCTTAAAAAAAACCTTTTCTTTTATTTTTTAAAAAGTAAGTTCTGTCAGCTTTTGAAAAGAAGTGCTTTATAAAAATGAGTTTTCTCTTAAACTATACAACTAACTACACTAGATCTTTTTTATACACCACATTTATTCTATTTTATTTATTTTATTATTTTTTTTCTATTTCTGTTCATGCTTTGGAGCCTTTTTACATTCAACACAGGAAAAAAATAATCAATTTTGCTGGTATACTGTGCTTTGGAGTCTCATTTGTTTATATGCTTATGGTATTCTTCGCTCTTCGAGTGTGACATTAATAAGATGGAGCAATGCGGCATTGTTATATCCACTCCCACTTAAGCATACAAAAATTAAATAATCGGGCTACAATAACGTGATACACCAAAATAAAATGTCTCAAAAAGAAAAATAACGTGCTTTCAAAAACAGAAACAGAAAAACAATAAAATAAACGAAATAGAACAAATGTGAGTGTGTATAATAAAAAGTGTGGTTAGGTGTATAGTTTAGGTGTTAAGCTTATAAATCAATTAGTTACTGCACCAAATACTGCTCAATTTCACTGCTAAGGATATGCACTCAATTTTGTATTGCATAAAAAGTTATTAATGGTATATATAAGTGTAAAATGTTTGACTAAATACACACATTTCATACATACATATTGTTGTTGGCACACAGAAAAACTATTGATGGTTGATTAACTGATAATTGATATTAGCTTATTTACGATTAGTTGAGATGATTAGCTAAGAAAATAAGTAGCTGAACGGAGCTACTGAGTTTAAGGTTAACTGATGAAACATTGAGGCAAATTTTGATAGATAATACAAATTTTTAAAATAATTTGAAATCTGGGGCTGTTTGGAAAATATTTTGAAATCTGGGGCGGTCAAACACGCCCAAATTTGACATGTTTAAACACGCCTAATTTAGGCGTGTTTCAATGCTATATATGGCAAAAAAAATCACTTTTTACCATACTTACTATTTCACCTTCTCTCTCTAAAAGCTTTTTATCCTTCTCTGTAGAGTTTGAGTAGATTATTTCTACAGCGAAACCCTGTCAACAAGTAAGTGAATTTAATAATTTTTCATATTATTTAATATGTTATATTATTGAATTAGAAAATTGTTAGAGCCATATGAAATTGTTAGTGACGTACATGTTAGGTTTGTAGAAAATTGTTAAGGTGTAGGGTTTAGGGTGTTTGGTTTAGGTTTAGGGATAATGGGTTAGGGTTTATGGTTTAGTGTTGATGGTGTTTAGGTTAATGGTTTAGTGTTTAGGGTGTTTGGTTTACGGGGTTAGGGATAAGGGTTTGGGGTTTATGGTATAGTGTTGATGGTGTTTAGGTTAATGGTTTAGTGTTTAGGGTGTTTGGTTTACGTGTTTAGGGTTAATGGTTTATGGTTTATGGTGTTTGTTTGAGTGTTTAGGGTTTTGGGTGTTTGGTTTATGGTTTAGGGTTTAGGGGGTTAGGGTGTAGGGTTTCGGGTTTAGGGTGTTTGTTTTATGGTTCATTGTTTTGTGTTTAGGGTGTTTCGTTTAGGGTTAAGGGTTTAGTGTTGATGGTGTTTAGGTTAATGGTTTCGTGTTTAGGGTGTTTGGTTTACGGGTTTAGGGTTAAGGGTTTGGGGTTTATTGTGTTTGTTTTACGGTTTATGTTTGAGTGTTTAGGGTTTAGGATTGTTACCGACGTACATTAGGTTTACTTTATTTGATAGGATAATTATTTGTAATGTTTTGTGAACTGAAGTTATTTTTTTAATTTAAATTATCATTTATTTATATTAAGATACTCATTAGATGGCTGATTCATCTTCGACTGATTCTTCGCACTCTGGATCCGATCATGAGGGTGAGCCCATGGATCCGACGACATATGTTATCCCTACCCCGTAAAAGTGGGGTGTTTTGCGTAGGCGTACTTAGTGGACCCACGTTTCACAAGCTGTGTGGAATGAGGACACAGCTCGAGTGTTGAAGACTCGACGTAGTAAAGTGACTGGGGGGCACATCACGATGATATACCTCACATCGTTGGTGATATGTTAAGAAATGTTGGCTTTCTACATGTCGCACGCATGCGACATATTCAGGTATGCAAGTAGGAAATGAGTAAACAATTTTTTTTATAAATGTACATATGAATTGATTAGTTAATTTTTTTTAGATCGATCCTGCACTTATTAGTGCTCTGGTTGAGCGGTGGAGACCAGAGACCCATACCTTCCTTATGATGCAGGGAGAGATGACCATCACGTTGGAAGACGTTGCTGGTATTTTAGGATTGTCCAATGAGGGCAAAGTCGTTACAGGGGTCACCGTAGCCGAATGGGACACTGTCATTGAGGAGGTTTTTGGTCATGAACCTCAGCCAGACACCGAGCTTAGAGGTGAATATTTGCGCCAGTCTTTCTTTGATAGACATTTTGTGCACTGGGGTGAGGTATTTCCCAATTTGGTCGTTGTGATGTGCTTTACGAAGGCGCACATTGGGCGACTTCTTGGAGCATGGCTGCTAAGCGACAGATCCGGGGGAGAGCATGGTCGCGGCGCGTTACATCCCATTGGTTGCTGGGGACTTCGAGGAGATTGAAGGATATAGCTGGGGCTTTGCAGTCCTTGCACATTTGTTTAGACAAATGTGCGAGTTTACAGATCCACGCAGAAGTGACATTGGTGGGTGTCATATGCTACTTCAGGTGTGGGCGTGGCTGAGATTCCGACCCATTGCTCCAGTTATTCCGCAGCCTACTTAGTCGAAGTGGCATTACGAACATCGGTATGTCTTAGTATATTTTGTTTTTTATCAATTCTTGGAATGCAGTCTTATAGTATTCTAATGTCAGTTATTTTGAAAATAGGTTTAATGCCTCAGTCGGGATGAAGTACATATAGGATGAGATTGGAATCCCTCAGTAGGGATGAAGTACGTATAGTTATTTTTAAGTGTTCAATCCTGTGCATTTGTGGTCCATGTCGCTACATAATTGTGTGTTTATTTGGTATGTGCAGGTGGTTTGGCAACCATATGGAGAGTACGACTTTCTTAGTGCATCTGAGCAACAACGACTGTTGTGGATGGCAACTACTCCTGTTATATGCTTCCACACAGTTGAGTATTCACAGCTGGATAGATGCATGTGCCAATTTGGGAGGAACCAGCCAATCCCACGTACTCCCAGGAAGCTGAAGGGTGTGCATGACATTTTCTTGCGTGGTAAACATGAAGATAACTGGGTCAGTAAGTTGAGACCGTTTATTAGACACTGGGAGGTTGGTAACCAGCACATCGACCTTCCCCCTCTGGTTCAGGGCTTCATGTCACCAAACCATTTTGTACAGGGAAAATAGGAAGCGGTACATCTCGAAGATGGCTGTCAAGAGTGGTTATGGTGTAAATTTTGCTGACATTATAATTTGTCTTTTTATATTGATTATGATAGAGAACATGATTCACACTAATGTTTATATATTTTAATTTATAGTTTGATGGGCTGGAGATGTTGTACTTAGCGCTTGGTCAAGAGCAGTGGCCGGGTTACACCCGCGAGTGGGCGTAGGAGAAGGTCGGTCGCATAATGTCTATCTTCAAAGAGAGTTGTCGCCTGGAGGAGGCAGGGCCATATGCACCCGAATCCCAGCTTCAGGAGGAGCCACAAGTGTCTGTTGGTGTTGGCCGTCGAAGACAGGAGGGACATGGACTAGAACGTCGACGGAAACAGATGCACCATGTTCCTGAGTCCATTGTAGGTCCCAAGCCTCCTACTCAGGGTTGGTTTAGGCCTCCAATTGTAGCATCGACATACGGCAGCCAGCCATTGTATTACGAGTCTAGTTAGCAGGGGGACATGGGGTACGAGGGATTCAGTTCGCAAAGTGATATGCCTCT
This sequence comes from Glycine latifolia, assembly GCA_013407115.1. Classification (NCBI taxonomy): domain Eukaryota; kingdom Viridiplantae; phylum Streptophyta; class Magnoliopsida; order Fabales; family Fabaceae; genus Glycine; species Glycine latifolia. Next base: position 11,781,183 of record CM023954.1, read on the forward strand.
ACCGGCTGACTCCCAGACCCAGCTTGTATATATGGCTACTGCAATGGCGATGGCATCAGCGGATGTTGGGACCAGTAGTGACGTAGCTCATGCGGAGTGGACTGGCGTCGACATTGAGGAGATGCTCTCTCAACTTGATTATTCTGCAGCAGGTTGTGGGGGTTGGCCGTTAGATGTATCATATGCCATCCCAGCTACTGAGCATCCCCGACCCTCAATTTTAGAGCAGGCCACTCCATGTCCACCTCCCTATGTAGACCCTCATGAGGCAGACCGTTCACAGCCAGACCCTTCTCATCCAGACCCTTCTCCGCGATCGCGTAGACGGAGACTACCTGATCGTTAGGCGCGTCATTATCAATGGCCACTGGCATCTTAGTTTTTGCGCCATTTGTGTTTTTTCATTTTAGTTTGTAATAGATTTTATTTCTTAACTTACATTTGCTTTGAACATTTTTTTTGTAACAATTATTTTAATCAGTTGACATATTAACAATTACTAACACCGTGAATAACAGTAATTGATATCAGAGGCAAACAGACAAACGGAAATGAACAGTACTTAATAAAATAAGATAATGGAATGGACATTTTAAATAACAATAACAATTGAAGATAACCAAACTTCATAAACATTACTTAATACAATGAATCATTCTAGTCAGCATTATGGCCATGTCTCATTCCATTTGGGTAACTGGTTTGTTAAAAATAGCTAAAATCTCTATTGGACAAAAACATTTCCAGTAGTTGGATTATGCTAACATCTTTAACACGTCTTCATCGCTTGTCAACTCTATTATGTGATATTCAAGTGTGTAGTCTGAATATTTTGCATGGGTTGGCTGTCAGAAAAACAATTTTCTTACCACCTGTGAGTTGTGAATTCCATAAGGGGGAACCCCAATAGGCACAACTTGCTTGATGACATCCTTGAGTGTTTCAATGTTGCATCATGAAGGAATTTCAAACCTTATTGGATTTGTTCCAGTGAAGGAATAACCCACAAAATCGCCTTGTCGTTCTATGTTCCACTTGCCATTGTAATATAGCATTGCATCATGTGTAGGGACGATGGTGGATCAAAGTAGGTTGCGTATACCATCAGGTGTTCTGTTGATGGTGCATAATATTTCTATAGGGACAACACTTGAAATTTGGTCATTGCATATTAACATTGTACAAACATCATCATCATTTGTGAGTTGCAAAGAATGAAAAAAATATTGCTGACTTGCATGTAGGGATGGCTGCCGGTAATAGATTTCGTCAACAACATGGTCATTGGTTAGCAGAAGGGTGTCGTGCATCCTACTCTTGAGTGTCTAAAAAGAACACTCATTAGGAACTCGCATTGGTATTGGAGTAGGACATTCAAAAGAAACACCAATTTCGATGTGTTTCATTGATCCATTTGGAAAAATGAATGCTAATTTGGAGTTACCAATGGTCTGACTGCTTGTTTCTCCTAAGAATGTCATAATATTCAGATTGAATTTCGATTGTGGAGGTATATTATGTGGGAGTGGAAGTGTCTAGCTTATATAAGGGTCAATGACGCCCAAATTTAGGTGTGTTCAGTCACGCCCTATTTGTTAGGCGTGTTCAGTCACGCCCTATTTGGCCCTCATTGACTCCCCATAAGCGTAAATAGTTTCAAAACAGTCTCAAATTTATATTACAATTTTATTTATGAGTCTCATGTTCGGGTTTAATGTTTTGTGTGTTTGGTTTAGGGTTTAGGGTTTTCTCCTGAGGGTGTTTGGTTTAGTGTTTAAGGTTGAGGGTTTAGGTCGTTTGGTTTAGGGTGTTCTACTGATGGTGTTTGGTTTAGTGTTTAGGGTTGAGGTTTTTGGGTGTTTTGTTTCGGGTGCAACGACGACAGAGCCCCATTTTTGTCCTCCTAATTTGTTATTTAGTTTTCCATTTTGAAAACGTGATCGTCACATGTGTAATCACATGCAAAACATGATGAGTAATATCACCTCTCTCAACCAAATACAAGGGTAAGACAACATATTTATAAATGAAATACATTAACATAACATTAATTAAAAAATATAATTACAAAATCATGAAGTATCACCATGAGTAGGACAATTTCTCCGATTATGTCCAACTTGCTTGCAAATTCCGCATTTGACACGTCTTTGACTTGTTTCGACTTAATTCATCTCGTTACGTATTCTGGTGGACCATGGACGACCCTTTGCACGCAACATTTCCCTGTCAGGTATGACAACTAGATCTTCACTCGGTGGAATAGCACGTTCATTACCGATTGGCTGCCATGGCAATGAATGAGCTTGAACCAAGTTGCTTACGAGGAAGACATAATCCACATACTGATAAGGATTTTGCCGAACATGTAAAGCAGTAGCGGCGGCGTGACTAATGACACGTGGTCACTATTGTGGGGTCATTGTACATGTGGACACCCTCTACGTCAGCACTGCCACATTAAATAGTGCTCTCCAAGTGGCAACCCAGACACACTTTTCCGGGTTCCTTGTCAACCCTGCTACAGGAGCGCAGACACGGTCTGCAACAGGAACCCGGACACGGTCTGCTACAGGAGCGCGAACACGATCCTGCTACAGGAACACGGACTGCTACAGTAACAATAATATCTACTGCGCATATCTTTATAAATATTAAATATACTGGGATATTCAAATAGATGCAACCACCTTATCTTATCATATCTCAACAAAGTTATCTACAAGCTGTTATTTATCTATAAATAATAGTATATCAATAAGGTACACATTATCTTGTATTTAAATTAGATAACTGTCTGCTATTATCTATTATTATTATCTTATTAATAGATTATCAATAAACAAAGGCCCAAAGCCCACACTCCACACTATAAATACAACCTCCCAGGTTACATCTCATTCACTCAATATTCACTCAATTCTTATTCCATACACAGTACTTGAACGCATTACTCAAGTCACTTATTCTCTACATCTTATGCTGAGTTCTCACACTCAGTTATTCTCTTATGAATTGATGTACTTACTTGAGCGTCGGAGTGCTTTTCCTTTGTTTTGCAGGTTCCTCCTCTAAGCAAAGTCTACACCTTGTCCGATGTGCAGAATTTGGAGTCCACATTGGCCACGCCAACCTTACACGTGGAATTTCCAGATTTTAGTAAGAACATTTGGCGCCCACCGTGGGGCCCAGGTAAAACTTACCCTACGGCCTCTCATTCCAATCATTCATCAGCACGCATTCATGGTCAGTACACACTCTAGCGTTAGATGCGACACCGCTGTCAACGTGTCTAACCCCCCACATGCTACCATGACGAACGACGACACCATTCAGCAACTCCAAAACTGCATGGCGGAGATGGAACGCAAGCACCAGGAAGAGATCGAAAAATTAAAAGCTGAACGTGATGAAGCCAGAGCGAGACGACACCATCATGGAAGAAGCCTTCAACACGGAGGTACAGGTAAGACTACCTCAACCACTTGCTCCTAAGCTAGGGATGGACAAGATCAAATATTGTAGATATCATCGTAGTAGTGGTCACAACACAGAAGATTGTCAGACTCTCAAAGATGAAATTGAAGAACTCATACAGGCAGGGTACTTATCACGGTTCATAAAACGACCTGATAATCACCCACCTAGAGACAGGAGACATCAGGAATATCAACAAGACATTGATAGGAGGAGAGCCAGAACAACTGACAGGGGATGACAAAGGCAACACCAGCCTAGACAAGACCGTCAACCCCCTCGACAACAAGACAACGATCCTGTCCAACAAGTCTGAGGTGTGATCAACACCATCGCAGGTGGGTTCTCTCACGGAGGACCACCCGAAAAGATCCCCGAGCAGGCAAACTTTGACCAAACTAGGAAAGCCCATTCAAAGTCATCACCAACCTAGACAACGACGCCTACAAAACTACAGGAACTCAGTGGTAAAGACATTCCAAGAACTTGGAATGCTACCCACTCGAAGTCTTACTTCAGCTAAGGAGCTCAAGGCCGGATGGCGTACTCTTTTTCCTATTCAAGTCCTTTTTTTCCACTGGGTTTTTTGCTTGAAAGGTTTTAACAAGGCCCATTCGAGGAATAAACGGAGGGAATATGTACGTTAAAAATTACATTAATAAAACATATACCTCTTATCTTTTACTTACATCAATATTTCAGGATTTTGACCAATTTCAGGAATTACCGCCTGACTATTTTCCCAGGTCCAGCTTCAATGCAAACCCAGGACCATGTCTTGGTACTTGTCAAGGTCCGTCCTTGGCAAGCCCTACTAAAATCCAGGACGGACACGTCCTGGTAGCATCCCAAGGTTCACAGAAATTCTAGGGCTCCCCTAGGAGGACCTTTAGAAGACCCGGGGGTCTGCCCTTGGAAGAAGGTTCGTAATTCCACCTAGCTGGTTGACCTTATTAAGCCCAAGATCCGTCTTGGCAAGAAGACCCAAGGTCCGTCCTTGGTAGAAGGTTCGTAATTCCACCTAGCTGGTTGACCTTATTAAGCCCAAGATCTGTCTTGGCATGAAGGCCTGGGGTTCCACCCTCGGAAGAAGGTTAGTAATTCCACTTAGCTGGTTGTGTTAGATTCAAGTGCATGAAGAAACAGAAGATTAGAAGTATTTTGATATTTGATTCATGCCCAATCATTTGTTGATGGCATTTGTAATTTTCTTTTTTGTTTTAAAGCTTGGTTCATTAAGGGTATGATCTAATAATCCT
>CM023954.1:11805918-11836479 GCA_013407115.1 Glycine latifolia
CCTTGGTGCTTTACAAAATCCAAGGTCCGCCCTTGGTCCAAGGTCCGTCCTTGGTAATTTGCAGGTGGATAAAATCCAAACTATGCTGAACTGTCATGGTTCGTAAGTCTAAAGTTTTGGTTGACCTCGACACTGCTACTGACCTCGACACGTGACATCACTTGTCCACCCTCGGAGGCTGACAACACTTGTTATACTACTATGATACTGGACATTCTGCATCGACATTCTTTCATCCTCTTTCGCCCATAAATTGGCTCAGAGGCTAGGGGGCTTATGTACGGTCCAAAATAGTAAAATGACACGTGGTCATTATTGTGGGGTCATTGTACATGTGGACACCCTCCACGTCAGCACTGCCACATTAAAATGTGCTCTCCAAGTGGCAACCCGGACACACTTGTCCGGGTTCCTTGTCAACCCTGCTACAGGAACGCGGACATGGTCTGCTACAGGAGCGCGGACACAATCCTGCTACAGGAACACAGACTGCTACAGTAACAATAATATCTACTGCACATATCTTTATAAATATTAAATATACTGGGATATTCAAATATGTGAAACCACCTTATCTTATCATATCTCAACAAAGTTATCTACAAGCTATTATTTATCTATAAATAACAATATATCAATAAGATACACATTATCTTGTATTTAAATTAGATAACTGCATGCTATTAGCTATTATTATTATCTTATTAACAGATTATCAATAAACAATGGCCCAAAGCCCACACTCTACATTATAAATGCAACCTCCCAGGTTACATCTCATTCACTCAATATTCACTCAATTCTCATTCCATACACAGTACTTGAACGCATTACTCAAGTCACTTATTCTTTACATCTTATGCTGAGTTCTCACACTCAGTTATTCTCTTATGAATTGATGTACTTACTTGAGTGTCGGAGTGCTTTTCCTATGTTTTGCAGGTTCCTCCTCTAAGCAAAGTCTACACCTTGTCCGACGTGCAGAATTTGGAGTCCACATTGGCCACGCCAACCTCACACGTGGAATTTCCAGATTTTGGTAAGAACAAGTAATATCACCTATCTCAACCAAATACAAGGGTAAGACAACATATTTATAAATGAAATACATTAACATAACATTAATTAAAAAACATAATTACAAAATCATGAAGTACCACCACGAGTAGGACAATTTCTCCGATTATGTCCAACTTGCTTGCAAATTTCGCATTTGACGCGTCTTTGACTTGTTTCGACTTCATCCATCTCGTTACGTATTCTGGTGGACCATGGATAACCCTTTGCAAGCAACATTTCCCTGTCAGGTATGACAACTGGATCTTCACTCGGTGGAATAGCACGTTCATTACCGATTGGCTGCCATGGCAATGAATAAGCCTGAACCAAATTGTTTACGAGGAAGACATGTAAAGCAGCAGCGGCGGCGTGACTACATGGGTATTTGAAGGCCTTAAACTTGCCACACTGACAAAAACACTTTGCAAGGTTGACTGAATATGACCTCTCCCAGCCCTCCTCCACCTCAAATAATGTTTGATCAACATTATATGTGCGTACATGGTGGCCTGTAGCAAGGGACTGATTATGCCTCATAGCTTCAACCACATTTTTGCAATGTCGTTGTGAATGGTCAAGCTATGAAGCAGCCGCTTGACCCCTGCATACAAAATAATGAACCAATCGGGTGTACGTGTGCTTCACAAGAGCAGTGATAGGCATGTTCCTTGCTCCCTTGAACACCCTGTTCACTGATTCTGATAAGTTTGTTGTCATATGGCCATATCTTCTCCCCTCTACATCATATGCACGTGTCCACTTTTCCTTAGGGATGCCATCAATCCATTTTGCAACCTCAGGACTGGTATCACGAAACCGTGCAAACGCTATGTCAAAATCAACCATAGAGGTAGTATAACCTGCAAAAAACCAATATTATTAACACTATTCCTTTTACATATTTGTCTCAGCTTAATATATTCAAAATAGTTGTTAACATACCTAAAGTCATGAGGATCTTCTTCAATCTTGCATTCTTGAACCTTTGATTAAAATTACTGGCAATATGACAAAGGCAAAACACATGATGCGCAAAAGGTGGTTGCCAACCGGCATGATTCTGCACAGCAGATATAATGCAGTGATGCCGATCTGAAATGAGACATATATTTTGCATTTGGGTAACATGGAAGCGAATGTTAGCAAGGAAGTATTCCCAGGCTTCCAACGTCTCCCCCTCAACAATGGCAAATGTTAGTGGCAGACAGTCATTATTTCCATCTTGACTCGTGGCAATCAATAATTTCCCTTTATACTTGCCATATAAATGAGTCCCATCAATTTGAATGATGGTTTTGCAAAATTTAAAAGCCTCGCAACACTATCTAAAAGTCCAAAAAATGCGATGAAACACACGCTTTCCCCGTACCAGTCGATGTGCCATAAAATAATCATTTGTTTGAATATCAAAAAAAGAACCTAGTGAAAAATGAAGCATGTAGTTGCACCACCTGGGCAAAATGCATAAGATTCTTCCCAATTCCCATAAATCATTTCCATTGCTTTCTGCTTCGCATACTAGGCCTTTCCATATGAAACTTTAAATCCGTATGTATTGGTGATCCTCTCCTGAACCAATGCAATTGACACAGACGATTCCTCCTTAACCATTCCTAACAATGAAATTATAACATTGACATTAACAACATACCTTAAAAAAACAATATTTTTCATATAGAGCAAATTTAATAGAAACATACCTGCTACAAGTGAAGCAATAACATCAACATCAAATTGTTTGTGACCCTGTGTAGTATGGTCATTCAGACAATTGTGTTTTCCATCCCATCTTGAAACAAGCCACTTCTCACCGTACATTGGTTTAATTACCCTAACCCTCCAATGGCAACCATCGTTGTTTCTAACACACTTCATGCTCAACTTGTTAGGCTTGCTCTCAACCACAATTTCTTCTTGATGCTCCTTCATGAGGTTTCGCTTAATTGCAATTTGTGCATCCTTTTTGGATGCAAATTCCTGTTTAACAAACAAATCGTCCCCTAATTGCCATGGACCTTGCACTGAACCCAAACCCGAACCTGAAGCATAACCGGTAAAAGATTCTTCTTCGCTTGGATGATTCCAATGAATATATGTATAATGTGGAATTCCATCCCAAAAAGGAATGACCTCAGCACCTAAACATATCAAGCAAATAAAATACTATAACATAAATATATACATATATGATTACATTCTCATTGATTTCAGTCATCTAAGATACCTTCACCACATTGTTCTGCTTGAGTAGATCCAACATCCGAATGATTACGGATTTGAGACGACCCTACACCAGTATCTTCTTGGAATTCAGTCGCATGCACACCAGCATCCTCATCATTATCCGACGCACTAGCATCCTCCTGAAGAAGACGATCTTCCATTGTGATATTTTCATCATCGTCATCCATAACCCAAGTTGGGTCATGTTCAGCTTCCTCAGACACGTTTACACCTGGAGCAGCATATGATGATGCATTATGTGCAGAATTAAAAGAGACTGACTTTATGGGTAAAACAGCATCCTTTGCTATGGTAAAATCCACGTACAACTCTAGAAAATCTTTCATTGCCTGCTTGAAAAATTCTTCCATTACCAATTCTATGTCTTAATCATCCAGAACTTGAAAACCCATGTATTGTTCACATTGCCATAATCTTGCCGTTAGCAAAGTGATACATTGGCCATCAGCAAAGAAGAGAAAGATGGGTGAAGAAAAAAGAAAAACAATCAGAAAGGAAGTAGACAAGTTAATGAAGGCCAATTTTATAAGAGAAGTCACGCACTATACCTGGCTCGCTAATGTTGTGATGGTCAAAAAGACCAACGACAAATGGTGTATGTGCACGGACTTCACCGACCTCAACAAGGCAAGCCTTAAGGACGCGTACCCATTACCCAATACAGACAGATTGGTTGATGGTGCGTCAGGGTTCCAAATTCTGAGTTTCCTGGATGCATACTCTGGGTACAACCAAATCAGGATGCACGTCCAAGACGAGGAGAAAACGACATTCATTATTGAAGATGCCATTTACTGTTATAGGGTCATGCCTTTCGGCCTAAAAAATACAGGCGCAACATACCAATGACTCATGGACTAAGTCTTCTAAAAGCATATCAAGCGCAACGTCAATGTATACGTCGATGATATAGTCATCAAATCCCAAAGCATAGCCCAACATGTGACAGACTTGGAAGAGGTTTTTGAAGAAATACGGAGGTATGACATGTGTCTTAACCCTGAAAAATGCACGTTTGGGGTGGGTGGCGGAAAATTCATTGGTTTCATGATTACACACTGAGGAATTGAAGCCAACCCGGATAAATGTACAACTATACTGGAGATGTGCAGCCCGACCAACATCAATGAAGTTAAAAAATTCAACGGAAGACTAGCGGCTCTGTCCAGGTTCCTCCCTAAGCTTGCCGAAAAGGCGAAGCCTTTTTACAGGTTGCTCAGAAAGACTAAGCCTTTCCCCTGGGATGAAGCTTGTGAGCAAGCCTTTGAGGCATTCAAGAAAACTATAGCCACGCCACCATCTTAAGCCGACCTAGATTAGAGGCACCACTACTCCTCTATCTCTAGGCAGCGAACGAGGCGATCAGCTTGGCCAAAGCACCATCTCCCTATGTATTTCACCATCCACATGCTACATGACACCGAGAAACGCTATCAAATGATTCAAAACATAGCATTGGCACTCGTCACTTCTGCCAGATGCCTTCGACCTACAATATGAACCTCAAGGTCCTATGAAAACATAGTTCATGGTAGACTTCCTTGCAGAATTCCAGGTAACAAAGAATCCACCCCAGACTGGTGGAATCTTTATGTGGACGAAGCATCCAATATGAAGGGAAGCGAAGCAAGTATCATTCTTAAGGGGCCTGGCAATATTACGCTAGAATAAGTCCTCAAGCTCAATTTCAAAGCTTCAAACAATCAAGCCGAGTACAAGGCACTTATAGCTAGCCTCAGACTCACAAAAGAAGTCAGAGCTAAATGTCTTAGATGTTACTCAGATTCACAACTCGTCCAGGGATAGGTCGCCAACAAATTCCAGACCAAGGAAGCTATACTCCTCCAATACTATCACATCGCTAGAACACTCATCGTCAATTTTGAGTGCTTTAAGATGTATAATATACCAAGAAAGAGTAACACCAGAGCAGACCTGCTCTCCAAACTGGGCAGTACTAAAAAGACCAGACACCTCAAAACTATCATAAAGGAAACACTCCAAACTCCCACCATAGACACCAACGAGGTAATGGCTGGAAAAGAGGAGGAATCCAATTGGATGACCCCTTATAAAGATTTCCTCATCAAAGGAGCACTACCAACAAACAAAAACAAGGCCTGATGTCCGAAAAGGAAATCAAGTTAGTACGTCATCCTTGATGGCGAGTTGTTCAAAAGAGGGCTAACAACACCTCTAGTTAAGTGCTTGGAAAACCAGCAAGCAGACTATGTCCTGGAGAGCTCCATGAAGGGATCTGCGGCCTCCACATAGGGGGATGCACCTTTGCCACCAAGACAGTAAGAGCCAGATATTACTGGCCAACACTTAGGACTGACGCCTTCAATTTCACTCGAAGGTGCATGAAGTGCCAGGAATTTGCAGATGTCCCTCGGACTCCCCCTAACGAACTTCACACTTTAACCTCCCCTTGGCCCTTTTCCATGTAGAGGATGGACATTCTAGGGCCTCTACCAAGAGCCCTGTGAGCGGTCAAGTTCCTGTTAGTCGCCATTGACTACTTCACCAAATGGATCAAAGCGAAACCCTTACGTGAGATAAATGCCAGTGAGGTAGAAATCTTCATTGTGAAACATCTTATATGCAGGTATGGTCTACCTTTTGCCATCATTATTGACAACAATACGTAATTCAAGGCATAGACCTACGAAGATTTTCTCATACAGCTCAGTGTCAAGCACCGTGTCACTTCTGTCAAATACTCCTAGACTAATGGTCAGGTGGAAGCAGAACATAGTCATCCTCCGAGCCCTACGCATTAGACTCAAAAAGTCTAAAGGTCTTTGGAAGGAAGAGCTCCCCATCATACTCTGGACCTATCACTATTCACCTCAGAGTGCTACACACAAAACATTTTTCAACTCACAAATCACATATATGCCATCCCTGTTGAACTTGGAGAACCTTTGACAAGAAGGATGCTTTTTCAAGAACAACACAACGAGGAAAACATGAGGGCCGAACTAGAAACTGCAGGGGAAGTTCAAGACATGACCATAATTAGAGAAGAAGCCAATAAACTTCAAATGACAAGAAGGTATAACACTAAGGTTCAACCACGAACCTTCCAGCCAGGCAACCTAGTCTGGCGTGTCCTGGGTGAAGCCAGAAAAGATCCCCGTTCAGGAAAGCTTGGACTCAACTGAGAAGGCCCCTTCAGGATTGTCACCAACATGGACAACAAAGCCTACAAGCTACAGGATCTAAGTGGTAAAGCCATTCCAAAAACATGGAACGCTACCCACCTGAAGTTCTATTACAGCTGATCGAAGACAGAACGACGTACTCTTTTTTCTACTCAAGTTTTTTATCCCAAGAAAAAATAGGATTTTCACTTCAGAGGTTTTAATGAGGCCCATCCGGAGAACCATGACGAGAATATGTACTTAAATGCTATATCAATAAAAACATATCTATCTGAATTCCAGATATTTATGTCAATCTTCCAGGGACACGGAAAAATCCAAGACCAGCTCTTGGTAACCCTTACAGATCCTTAAACATCCAGGGCCTGCTTTCTACAACCCCCTCAGTAGACCATACAGGTCCTTAAACGTCCAGGGTCCGCTTTCTACAGCACCATTGGTGGACCTTACAGGTTCTTAAAAGTGAACCTTACAGGTCCTAAACATCAAGGTTCCACTTTCTACAACACCCTCAGTGGACCTTATAGGTTCCTAAAAATGAACCTTACAGGTCCTAAACATCCAAGGTCCGCTTTCTACAGCACGCTCGGTGGACCTTACAGGTTCTTAAATGTGAACCTTATAGGTCCTTAAACATGCAGGGTTCGCTTTTGACAGCTCCCTTGGTGGACCTTACAAGTTCTTAAAGGTGAACCTTACAGGTCCTTAAACATCAAGGGTTCGCTTTCAGCAGTGCCCTCGATGGACCTTACAGGTCCTTAAACGTTTAGGGTTCACTTTCTACAGCACCCTCGGTAGACCTTAGAAGTTCTTAAAGGTGGACCTCCAGCAAAACCCGGGACCAGCTCCTAGTATTCTACAAATTCAAGAATGCAGGGCTAGCTTTCGATAACACCCCAGGTGGATTTCCAACAAAACCCAGGACAGACGAGTCACAGGTCAACCTCCAATGGTTCGCAAAACCCAAAGTGAATATTTCGTAAACTTCATTCACGAATCACTGGTCAACCTCTAATGGTTCGCAAAACCCAAAGTCAGTGTTTGGTAAACTTCATTCTCCCAAGGCTTGACAAAACCCAAGGTCCACTCTTGATGAGCCTCGACAAAACCCAGGATGGACAACTCCTTTGGTATCAGACTTGACAAATTCAAGGTACAACAAGGTCTACCCTTGACATACTTTACTGTTGCTAAGCTTTCTTTTGTAAGAATACAAGCTTGCAGGAACATAAAAAGCCCAAGGTCTACAATTGGCACATAAAAACCCAAGACACGCTCTTCGTTGGCACCTTAACAAATAGGGCCAAAGGATCATTTGTTTTGCAGGAACAAGTGTTCAAGGTCCACCCTTGACACTCAAAACCCAAGACACACTCTTGGTATATTTACTCCTTTGACACCTTAGCGAACAGAGCCATATGATTATTTGTTTTGTAGGAAAAAGTGTTCAAGGTCCACCCTTGACACTCAAAACCCAAGAAACGGTCTTGGTACATTTATTCCTTTGGCACCTCGGCAAATAGGGCCATGGGATCATTTGTTTTGCAAGAACAGGTGCCCAAGGTCCACCCTTGATGCACAAAACCCAAGACATGCTCTTGGTACATTCACTCTTTTGGAACCTCAACAAGCAGGGCAATAAAATCAGCCACTCACAAAAGCAGGAGTTTGAAACATATGTCCAAGGTTCACCCTTGATGTTCGAAACCCAAGTCATATTCTTGGCCATGTTATTCCTTCAGAACTTCAACAAGCTAAGTCTGAGGATCAACTACTCACCTTTGAACAAGAAGCAAAAAGAGACACTACCAAATTACAGAGTCTCAGTTTCTACAAAGAAAATACATCATTCAAATGACCTATTCTCATCATCACAAGAAATTCACAAACAGAAGACAATAATATATCAAAACATAGAAGATTGAAGGAGAACAAAGAAATGTTGGCATTAAAATAATTGTCAAGATTACATGGCCTCCACAGGCCAAAAACTAAAAAAGCAAAAATACTAAGATGGCCGCCTAAACATTGGCCCTATTTTCCTGCTCCTAATCAGCACCCTATTTAGCTGAGACAATCTCCTCTTCATCAAGTAGAACATCACCCTTCACATCCTTGAACAGGTTAAAGAGACCCAAATCAAGGTCTTTAGCGAAGAAGCTGGCTTTCCTAACGGCCTTGAGAAAACCTTTCTCATGTTGCTCCATTACCTCACACTTGTAAGTGGATAACTCCTCTTCAAGCTCTTGGTGGACAATCTTCTCTTCATTCAATTGAGCTTCCAAGGCAGCCACCTTCCAAGTAAGCTTGTCCCTCTTAGCCACAGCCGCCAATGTCTTCTTCTCTCCTAGCAACACTTTACCTTAGTTGGCCAGGTCATCACCATTCAACCTGGTGCGCAGTAACTTTGACAAGCACCACTTGTCTTGGCAGACAGTTGGAGGTTAGACCTAACCACCTTAGCAAGTGCCACAATGACACTGTTTAGCTTATAATGCTCCACCCGCTAGACATTACGGACGACAGACTTCAACTTGGCCATCTCTTTTTCAAGAGAGGTCGCCTTATTCATAGCCTCTTGGTGGAGCTACCCGTTTTCTTCCAAGATCATCAAACTCCTCTGAAGAAAGAGCTTTGCAGAATCCGTAGAGTGTTGAAGACCAACCGGCCGTATTAGATTTTTGTCAAATGGGGTTGGAGTGCTTCACTCAAGCACATGCCCCACGCTCCACAAAGAGTCAATCTCCTTTGAAGCATGCACAAACTCAAGGAAGGTGACAAGGTGAGAAGAAGAAGAAGGCAAGGCAGACGCAGGCATGGCAAGAGCTGGTGGAGGGGGAGGTGCAGGAATTGTCAACGCAACAGCCTTGACAGGAGCAGGAGGAGCTGAAATGGCCATAAGGGCTACTGCAAGAGCAAGAGTAGTGGTGGCTGGAGCAGGAGCAGCAGCAGTAGGCACCACCACTAGAGCCGGAGTCCAAATAGTGGATGGCAAAACACCAAAATTGGGAAGAAGCCCAACAACCTCCCTCATTGCACGCAAGCTGCAAAGGGCTCAAGACTTCTTATGCCTAGACGTTTCAGCACCATCATCCCTTTTCCTCTTAGCCAAAACAGAGAGGGAGGTGTTGGGGAAAGTAGCAACAACATCAGCAGGGCTAGCCCAACATTAGGTCGACCCTCTTCACTAGTGAGAGGATTGGTAGAGGGAGGAGGCATGACACCACTATCAGTGCCGACATGCTTAACTAACAGCCTCCATGGAAAACTACCCATTATACCTCTTCTCCAGGTCACAAGAAAAAAGGAACACATAAGGTAGAAGGGTGTGTTGTCTAAAGCAGCAAAGGGATCATCCTCTAGTGGCAAGGACAAGATAGCGTGCGCATTTAGAGAAGCCGACAACTACTCCAAGATAGCCTTGTCCCCCCTCTCTACCAAGGTTAACAAGTCTTTAGCAAATGACTTAAACCTAGTGGGGTCAGACTACCAGTAGAATGGGAAGTTGTCCCCCCATCTTGATTAAACATCAGTGGCAGCCCGTTTGCCATGACACCACTGTCACAGACCTTGAAGAAATAGTCCTTGAAGCAACGAAAGATGTTGGAATCAAACTTGAATAGTTTCTTTGACACAATGTTCAAGGATACCTAGCCAATCTTCCTCGTCAGCTTCACTTGAAAAAAAAAACAAGAAAACCAACACACTTGGTCGGATGTTGAAAAAGGGACCAAGAATCTTAAATGCCCACACCATTGCCAACCTATTGGGGTGAAGTTGGGAGGGCACCACATTCAAGAATTCCAGCAAAATACACTGGAAGAGGGAGAAAGGAAAGAGCAAACCCAGTACCTCAAAGAGACACCGATACAAAAAAAAGAAGGGTGGAGCACCTCATGCCACCCTAAAAAAGGGAAATCATCACTCCGGCAAGCTTCGACAATGTTCTTGCTAGAGTCTTCAGGTGTCGTCAATCACAGTTGATGGCACATGGCCTTCACATATGCCATGGAGGTGAGAGAAGATTTGTATTTCAGAACATCATCCCATACCCATTCGTAGCCAGGAACGACAGAGGTGACGGCGAACCAACACTATGGCTGCGTCGCACATGGGGAGAAGTCTGAGCGTTTCCACCACCACTCTTTTTCGTTCCTCTCGAAACAATCGGAAGAAGAATGGTGGTAAGGAGAATGGGTTCCCCAGCTCGAGGGGAAGTAGAAGGCCTTGCCCTCCGAAGAAGGCCAGAAGAACCCTCTTTGACACGATGAGAGTTCGCATTCCTTCCTGAGGAAGAGGACTCATCGTCAGGAGTTTCCCAGTGACTTTTCTCCTCCGAGGTGTCACCTACAGAGATGACCTCGTGCATAAAGGGTTGTTCAATCGAGTCCCCTGAATCACTACCTCCCAAAACCAAAGCGAAATCAAAAATGTGGGACACAGACATGGCTAAAACAAGAAAAGTACCTTGAACGGGGAAATACAAAGCAAAGAAGTTTCTAGAAGGAAGAAGAGTTGGGAATGCAAGAAAGCAAGAATGGCGGTGACTAGGAAATGTCAAACGTCCATTCAATTTAAATGGGGGCATAACTTTTTAGTTACTAGCGGGATTTTAAACCACTCCCTTTGAATCCGTGTCACAATTAATCTCCACTCACCTACTACCATACATCTCTAGTACGTGTCCATTCCCTGAGTGACACGTATGCACAAGTACGGCACGTGTGCTAAACACACCTGGGGAAAAGACAAGCGTAACGCTCGCTTTCAATACATTCTGCAACGGTGAGATAAAGGCAAAATGTCCAACCTGGATACCTTACTTGCCTAACATGTCCGACCTTGCCTACAGAATAGAGTATGTCCTCCCTGGACATTTCAACAGTGACAGCCCAAACAATACATGTCTAGGCTAAGAGGGCTTGACAAGTTCCATTTACATTTCTTTCATTCATCACGGTTATCACCATCGACATCGAACAACACTTGTTCACATTTGGAGGCTTCATGAGCATCCCATTCTCTTGTTTGTCAAGGTTATCACCATTGACATTGGACAACACTCCACACTCCTAGGCTTCATGAGCTTGGCATTCTTTTATTTATTTCAGGTTACTAGTCCTAACACTAGGCAATCCTCGTCAACCCATAACACTCTTACAACCTCTTTTGCCTGCAAGTTGGCTCAGAGGTTGGGGGCTTATGTACTGCACAAGATTGGGAAAATACACATCAGCCTTACTATAGGAGCTCGAACATCCACGCTCACCAATCGAGCCATTCAGGCCACCGACTTATCTGTTATGTATTATTGTTCAAATAATATACCTAATTATCTTCAAATGATTATCTATATGCACTAGATTATCTACAATCGTTATCTACAAATCTTGTACTTATCTACTAGGTAACAAATTATCAACAAGGTACACATTATCTTTAATTTGAATTATATAAGCCTGCAATTATCTTTAACCTTATCTATAAGTTAATTATCTACAGAGGCCCAAGGCCCATGCTCACCCTATAAATACAGGTTCTATCTAACCTCTACACACATAATTCACTTACGATGAACACAACACTCCATTCTCATTTGAGACTCACATTTATTCCAAGATTCCTCACACTCAGATGTCCACTCTCACATTCTCTTTATAGATTTTATAGTCATATAATTGATGTACTTACTTTGTTTTGCATGTCCCCCTCTTTAACAAGGTTGACTTATCATCTAACTTGCAGAGTTTGGAACTCACCTGGACCACATCCACCCTTGCACGTGACAATTCCATATTTTTGTAAGAACAATTAACTTTTGCATTGGATCATAAAATTTATATCGAGTTTTACTTTTAACTTGTTTCTATTATGAAAATATCTAAACATAAATCACATCATTTTCAAATTGATTTTAACCTAATCAATTTCGAAAAATCAATTTCATTCCAAATCAATTTTCTAACGCTCATCCAAATGCACACAATTTTGGTTGAATTCAGATTTGATTCAGTTAGTCAATGGAAGGTTATTTGGTTATTGAGGTGTATTGGCTAAAGATGAATTCAGTTAATGTAGGCACATGGAAGTTAACTGAGGCATACTTGAGTTAATCCTATTAAAATAAATAATTTTTTACATAATCGTGGACTTAGGTATGTAACTTATACTAGTTAAAAGGAGATCAAGATAATAGTTCCTAAAAAATAGGAAGCAATTGTTAGTGAGAAATTTATTTAAAAACGGATTTGTTGGAAGTAGAGGACATGCCAACAATTCAAGAGCGGTTACCAGCCACAGGCAGATAAAAGGCAGGCTCCAATAAGATGAATTCTTTATGGTGAGCTGAATTCAACTGCAATCGAATGCAACCACTGGGATCAGTTGAATTAGTGTAAAATTAGCTAAATAAATGAAGTTCCAACCACTTTTTACTCAATTACTTAGTAGAAAAATGTGGTTCAATAGAATATCATATTGGAGTAATTTTAGTTGAATCATTCAATTAAGTTTATTTTCAAGTAACCACACATGAAGAGGATATCGGGGTAATTTACATAGGCTATTATACCATTTAATAACATTATGTGAATATGATCAATTCAACCGTTGCATTATAATTATATATTATCCTAATTATTTATATTAGATTTTTTGAAAATTGAACATCAATAAAAATGTGATTAAATAATTCATATTTTAGTATATTTTTTAAAATATATTATATTAATTTTGATTTATATAAAAATGTATCTAATCATTTTTATTAATATAAAATTTGGTAGATATGATTTATATAAAAGAAATTTTCATTCTAAAGATAGGTTTTTATATATAAATATTTAATTGAAAGTTATTGAATATTTGTAATAATTAGTGTAAGTTACACTAATATCATGTGATTCTTGGTCTCTATATATGTATAAAGCAAGTTTAAATATTCTTTATATTAACGTAGCAGCAGATTCCATATTCTATCTACCTTGATTAGTTAGTTTCATTATAGTGAAGAGCCGGGACATAAATACTTTTGGATCTATATAGGAACCACTTTTTACCATTGACAAATTTAATTTCCAGTTTTCCACTTTAATTTGATGCTCCATTTTATCTGCCATGTTACGTCAAAACATATTATGTACCCCATTCGCAAAAGGGAGTTGAAATGCCCTCCAACTTTGGTTCTTCATATTTCTTAGGGTCATGTCACTTTTATTCCTACTAGCTCGTCCCTGATATCTATCATATTCTATATTTAAATTTGCACTCAACCACTTATATATGCTTATTTTATAATTGGCTAACCGATCTGAAGTCTATATTCCTTTTTAGCTATATATTTTATTTGATTATCATCTTAATCATGAATGAGCCATTAATCCATGATAAAAAGGTACTTCAGCTACTAGAAACATCCGATATTAATTAATAAAAAAAGAGAGAACATTCCACTAAAGCAAGCTCAAATCTAGTTCCAGATATAGCAATTGACCTTTGCCTCAAGAATCAAGATACAAAGCGAATTTCCAACATAAAACATCTGTTTTTGAGAAAATACCTTTATTTTTATTTTTACAAATAATTATAAAAATTTCTTTTTTTAGCGTTTAGTTTGACAAGACAAATAAGTTGACTTTAAGTTTTTTTAATAAAAAAGTTGACTTTAAGTTAATTAGCTTAAAAACTAAATAAATAGTTTTTGGATAAACGAGTCGATGTTACAAAATTGTTGCATTTTTTAAAATGCTACTTTTTGTAACGTTTGCAAGTTCTTAATTTTTTTTCCTTTAAAAAAAATCCTTAACACTCTCGTAAGTCGTAACCTCATCAAATGTTTCTATAATAGAAAATAATCAAAATTAAAAATTCATTTATATAATCTCTTTTCATTTAATATTTTCAAAAAATGAGAATAAAATTCTAATTTTTAAGATGATAAATTATTTGAAATAAATTAAGATTTTAATTTTTTTATGGGAATTAAATTAATGAAAATTTTAATAGTAATAATTATTTGAATATATATAGTTAAATATTTAAGTAATTAAATGTGTCTTTATATATTTATTATTTAACTTAAAAGCTAATTTCACGCACACGTGTGTATTTGTGTGTATATATATATTGATTTGATCAAACTCATGCGGCAGCCATATATAGCAATATGCAACATTATAGTGAGATATCAGATGTGATCTATATGCTCAGAAACTTGTGACAAGATTCAATTGGTTTGGAAGTAATTGAACGAATATTAAAGCAGTTGTTTTAGTGTCTCAATTGCTCAAACGTCATTGCCTTTGATTCTCTTCAAATCCTCAATCATTAAAAGATCGAGATTAATAATAATGCAGTATTTGGAGCATAAACAATTGTCCGTTATCTCATTTATTAACCACTATAATAGAGATGTTTAGATAATGTAACAAATTAAGTGTTATGACCAGCTTCAAATTAAATTAAGTGTGGATATAGAGCACTAGTCCTGGGTGAGATTTAGTAGAAACTTTAGTGTACAATGCAATCTAATTACATATAATTTCTTAGACATTTGGTGTTAGAATCTTTTGTTGGAACTAGAGAAAAGTGACACAGACAGAACGAGAGAACACAATTGGTCTCCCACTTGCATAGTTGCATGGATGTGTGATCTGTGACGTATAGCTAATTGAAAATCCTATATTCTCTGATGTGTGCCACTCCCAACCATATAATTCCAGATAAGGAAGCTAGCTAGCACTTCAAGTTCAGGTTAGCTCATGTTTCTTTATATTGATTAACTAATAAATACTTGGGTCTGACTAAGAGAGCAATATAGACCAAATTAATCAAACAAAAATCTTGATTTATCCTTTACCTATTCTCCTTTATTCTTCTTTTTCTTTTAAGAAATTGCACTAACCATTCTACAACTCTTTAATTTTTTTTTTTTAATTACATATAATGTACAGTAACTGCGATGGATGAGTGGTGTAGTGTACCTAGCTAATTTTATATAAAGATAAATTCTACGGGAGATATATGTTTTCTTCAATTTGTTTATAGAATAAATAGAGTATGTATTGACTATATAAAATATTATATTCTATCATTAAATAATAAATCAATATTGTGTATGATAAATGCGATATTTTGAAATAGGTCGACTAAGTTGATGTCCTGAATGAAATAGACTAACTTATGTCCTAACTAAAATTGTTTGTTTGAAATTTGAGGAGTCCTGGTGATGGTGAACTCTCTTAGGCCAAATCTCCATAAAATATTTATAAAAGACACTTTGATACTTAATCTACTAAATATCCTACCAAAGTAACATTATGAAATAAATGTGTCTGTCATACAACTAAGTTATATTTATAAGAACTTAGAATAGGTTAGATTCCTTTCATGGACCCAAGGCCTCTCGATGATAATATTCTCCTCTTGTAATCACTTCTTCGAAATCTTACTCTTGGGTGTTGATTTATATATGTTCATCCCAAGTCATTAGTTCAAACATTGGATTTGGATCAACATAAGACCAATTTAGAAGAATAACTTTATTGATTTTATAATAATATTTAAAAAATTATAATGATGATTATTTTTATTGATTTATAATATTTTTTTTTTATGCTAACAACGCATAGAAATTGATCTCTTATTTGTATATATTATCTCTGAATCTTGTGGCTGCGCATGCTGCAGGGTGTTAATTTAACTAAATTGCTTTCATGATTACATGAATTCGCCAAGAGATTCACCTGAAAGATCCTACATTCTGTTTGTGTCCCTCATGTCCAGAATTGCTGCTCAGCAATTGCTAACTAAGCTTTTTTAAAATCTTCGATGGTCCAGTGTATCTCATGTTTTAGCTTCTTAATTATTCCTTTCATTTCCTTTGCTTCAGTCAGTGTAAATGTTTCCACTTGTAAATTGCTTTAATTTTAGCATCTCATACCTGTCCAAGATGGTCGGTTCCACAAGCTGTACTACTTCTACCATACAAAGAAAAGGACTTTTACTAACGGTTATTTAAAAAGCCGATCATAAGGAGTTTTTTATTTTAACATTTATTTTTTAATTGTTAATGAAAGTTCTCACCGATCAATAATTAGTATAATACAGTAGTGTTTATCATTATAACTGTTAATAAATTATTAATAAAAACATTCATTGATATTTGCTTTTATTCGACTACTATAATTAGGATATTTGACTTTCCGATTAGATTTTGATGTATTTTTACAAGTTTTGATTCTTTGGACTACTTATGGGACGAATCCTCAATCTAGAGCTTATTCACAGTTAAAGTTTTTTTTCCAGTATTTTGTGGGGATTAAACTCATATCTTTTCCCACAAACTCAGAATGCATTTCCAACTCAGCATGTTTACATTATAACTCAATAAACATACACTTATAAAAATCATTTTTTTAGTAGTGATGATGCTTACATGAGACATCGTATAAATTCGGAATTCTTTAAGCGTTTAGTCAGATGCAATTATATATGTATATCAAGTATAGATGCAAATCTGCAAGTTAGAGAGGAAAAGGGATGGTACCCCTGTTCAAAGTAGGAAAAGCTTTCCGGGGATGCGAGATCCTGTATTGCTCTACTCGACAACCCCTTAGAGTACGTTCAATGCCTTTTATATCTCTGGTCATAAAAAAATTAACGTATAATTAAGGATCCAGCTATCACTTTGGTGTAAATTGAATTTGAACCATATGCTTTGGATGCAGTTAGGAATAAGGATCAGGCTAGGTCATGAAGGCTTACACATAAAGTTGGTAACGACCTAACTTGTCAAAACTAAAAATGTATTGTCGTCGGACGCGAGTGACTTGACATGGTAGAATAACGCACATATATGCTTTTAACGCCAATCCTTTTCCATGAGGCTTCCTCCTACAACACGATAAAAATTTGGGATTCTTCATCAGAGTTTTTACGTGGAAAGATGATGTGAGAAAGAAACGATAGATGTATAAAGGATTTATCACGCAAGCGAGGGTGATAAAAAGATGTTATGAGAGAATTTTAAAATATTTTGTTAGTGTTTAATATTTTTTGTCACTATTTTTAGTTTTCGGATTTTATGTTTAGTTTACAATAATTTTTTTTATCAGGCTTAGCTCCTGAACTTTTTCTTCATTAAAAAAAATTAATCTTTACTGTCAAATAACAAATTATGTTGTGATAATTATGTGAGTTGTCACATTATCAATTAGTTTGACATGACATTCATTTTGTTAGTAAACTAATTTTTAGTCTCATTTTTTCACAACGTTTGTTTTTATTCTTTCCACGATTTTTTATCAGTTTAATTCAGTCCCTCAATTATATTGATGATGTGATAATCAGATGACTTCCCATATGCATTACTAGTTTGATGTAATGAGAAAGTTAGGTCACACTCCCAAGTCCCAAACACTCTCTTTTACATACATTTGATACTATTGGTCCATGTCCCTTAAATTTTTAAAATGGTTACTTGATCACTAATTATGCAGGTTAAATTATCACTACTAGATAAAATGTTTTTAACATATCCTCATTAACATCGATTTTATGGCATATTTGTAAATAACACAAGTTTATTCACATCGATTTTTGAAAAATGGATGTTGTTCTATTAATGTTAACATCGGTTTTATATAAACCCAATGTTGTTATATGAATGTTAACATCGATTTTTTAAAAATCGATGTTGTGTTTTTTTGAAAATTATATCTTCTTCCCATGTGTTCAATTTAGTAGCTATCAGTCTCCCTCCCTCCCTTTTGCCCTGTCGCACTGACTAAACCCCTTTTCATCCCTCTCACCTCCCACGTGTCCACTGTGACAAACTGTTTCGTCCCGTTCACACTCAACAAACCGTTTAGTCTTCTCATGACTTGAAGCCCTCTTTGGTTTTGTGGCCTATTTCTGTGGCGATGCTTCCTGCCCAGGTTAGTACCTCTATTCCCAATTGAAAATGTTCTCTTTGAGCAACGCCTTTGCTTTTTCTCTGAGATATATACTCAGGTGGTTGCATTCTCATTTTAAAGTGTTTGGGGTGACACTAAACATGGGCTGAAAGGGTTTTAAGCTAAGCTAGTTGAAGAAGTTGAAGCTTATGGTTCTTTAATCTTAATCAAATTTTGTATCTCTGTTATATCATATCCATAGTTTGGCGTATTAACTGACTCGTAATCATCCATCTTGTTGGATTCTCCACACATTATGTAAGACAAAAACTAAAATAGGTAACTATATAGTTTTAAATTTTTTGCCAGTCTTACTCCAGGAAAAAGTTGTATCATGAATAGTACACAACCTCATTTTTTGTCTGTTGGTGACATGTTTTGTTGCTCTAGGCCAATCCACTAACCATGCCATTCATGTGCCAAAACATATATAAAACATTTGTCTATGTCTTTGATTATCGCTAGAACAATATTCTTAATGAGTAAATATGAATCAACAAGGCTTTTTGTTGGACTAGACAACAGGACAGACAGTGGACAGCTTTCCTAACCACTCATTTTCTCCTTTTGCTTAAAAATTCGATCTGTGGGGGTCTCTGGAATGAACCAAGGTTAAAGGCTAATTGGACTTTTCATCTTATAGCTCGATAATCATAGGGTGTTGAAGTAGTTTTCATTATTCATTTTTGCTAGGCTGTGATGGTCAAAAGTGGGGTTGTCTCGAATCATTTTAGGTTCTCATCATAATTAATTTTATCAGCATTATAGTCTCTATATAAGTTCTCTATCCATGTCCCTTTAAACCTTGATCACATTCTATTTAATAATAGAAAGGGTCACAATTGAAGGCATTTTGAAATTTTTAATTAATAATGACATGTCACTACTAAAATAATTATTTTTAACAACACACCTTCTAAGGCAGTTCCCAAAAAATCATCATCATATATAAGGTGGTGGTAATTTTGTAAATATGTGGCTTTTCAACAAAGACGATTTTGTAAAAACCATCTTGGAAACTACCATTCTAAGACAGTTTTGCAAAAATCGTCTTAGAAGACTGTCATTTTAAGATGGTTTTGTAGAAACCATCTTAGAAGTAAGTATTTTTTTAATTTATATATATATATATATATATATATACATATATATATATTGTTTCCCTTGTCTCTCGTTTCTCACTCTCCCTCTAACTCTACGACTCTCATGTACCTTCCCCCTCCACTTCTCCTCCCTCTCTGACTACCTCTCATCCCTCTCCCTCTCCATTACCCCTCTCAAAGGCTCTGAAATCCTCAAGGCCCTCAAACACCCCTCCCTCGCCCTCCGAGTCTTCCCGTTTTTCCCCTCCCTAAACCCTAGCTTTCGCCATGAGTCCTCCACCTACAACTGCCTCTTCTTCATCCTCTCGAAATCATCCAACCTCACGCACTTTGACTAGACGTGCGCACTCCTCCATGACATGGACCACTGTGCCTTCCGCGGCTCCATCTCCACCGTCAACATCCTCATCAGGTTCTTCAGCGCCAATAAGGACTTGGAATGCTGCGTTTCGCTCGTCAAGAAACGGGACCTGAGGCTCAATGTTTACACCTACAAGATGTTGGTTCTCTTCTTCTGAGTTTCCTGGTACAAAGTGAAAACAATATGAATACACTCAAATACCAAGAGGGGAGTGAATTGGTATAATCTTGACCTTTTAAAAACTTTACTAAATCAGAGTTTAAGGATCTTTATCACTTTTAAAACCAATAAGACTTCAATTCAATCAAACCACTCAGTCCATAATTCCAATGACAAAAACCTGCACTTGTTGAGTAATGAAGAAATCACAGTTGTCAAGAGATCAAGATAGCAAGAAGAGATAGAAAAATATAGATCAACACAAACACGTATATTGGTTCACTTATCAAGAGAAGCTACATCCAGTTCTTCTAATCAAACTAGATTAGAGTTCCACTAAATCAAACCTTGTTCTTTACAAGCAATTACAAGTGATCTTCTTTATCAACCCTAGACAAAGAATCAGAATTCTAACACCTATTAGAAATAAAATCACAAAGACTCTGAGAACCCTACTCAGATCCTTACCCCTAGAGAACACTACTCTAGAAAGCTTGAAAAAACTTTGACTTTAGTCTTACAAGAAATTTTAAACACACAAATAATTATCTAGAAGGATTCAAGAGAAAAAACAACCTATGATCCTCAATGAATGAATGAATATTACCAATCACTTCCAGGTTGTTGAATGTTAAAGCACATAATCAACTCTCTTGAACTTCTTTTTTAAATCTTGTCTTCAACTCATCTTCATTTATGAAGCATATGATCTTTTCATCTCAAGCAAGTAATCTATTACTCAAAAAACTATTTCTTGGACCTATGAGAGCTTAGCATGTGTTGGGTATTTCGTATTCTTTGATAGAATGAAGTATATGATGTATGTTAAATTACAGACCCAAGCAGCTTTAAATAAAAAACAGTTTTAACAGACTGTAATCAATTAAAACGTAGGTGTAATAGATTATTTTACCAAATGTAATTGATTAATAGGCTAGGTAATCGATTAAAATGTTCTTGAGCCAATTTGGAAAACAGCCAAGAACAATGTAATCAATTAAGTCGTGATGTAATTGATTAAAGCAGTCAGTCACAGATTATGAAATAAGCTTTGGTAATCGATTACAGATTGTGGTAATCGATTAAAACAGAGTGGCATATTCAGAAATGAACTTGTGTAATCGATTACAGTAGAGTGGTAATCGATTAAGACAGATAGTCATGATTTTCATTTTGTGCTATGTAATCGATTACGATTAGCTTGTAATTGATTAAAGTGTTCTTCATGGCTTTTCCAGAATCAAACAGAAGCTGGTAATCGATTATATCCTTATGTAATCGATTAAAGCAGTGTAAAATGAATTTTTCAAAAACTAAGCCATGAATGTCTCTTTTCAAATGCAAATATAAAACCTTAAGTTCTTTTCTTAAAACATGTATGTATGTATATGAATATGCTTTATGCAATGCATACATAAAACCTTAAGCTTCTTGAATCACTTAGACAAATTACAAATGCCTTTCAAATAAGTTGGCATGTTAAAAAGCTAAAACCCTTAAGTAACTTCAACGTTGCCTTGATCTTCTTCCAGCTCCCCCTATATCCAACATCCTCATTAGGTTCTTTAGCACCGATAAGGACTTGGAATGTTGCATTTCGCTCATCAAGAAGTGGGACTTGAGGCTCAATGTTTATACCTACAAGATGTTGGTCCTCTTCTTCTGAGTTTCCTGGTAAAAAGGTTGTCTTTCATGTAAATAGAGGATTACCCAACAGTGTCAATTCGCTCTTGAGAGCTTCAATTGGGGCTCAGGTTTGTAAATATTATTACCCCTTTGGGTTTTACCCCAAATTTATTTTATTTTATGATTCTTAGGTTTTCTTTGTATTTTTTATTGATTTAAGACCATTTTTGGTTGTTAGGAGTTGTGTTAATTTTTCTGAAATTTTCCGAATGGGCTCTCTTCTTCAATCCTTAATTCCATTTGGTTCCTGGACCGATTCAATCATGACTTGGTGGTGCTCCCACTGCAACAACAACAACCACAACTTTCGGACATGCTCGTCGCGTGGGGGCGGAGCTATGAAGCTGTTAGGGGTCAGGCTGAAGGATGGATCAATCATAAAGAAGAGGGCCAATTCCATTCATCTCCTTCTTCTTCCAACCTCGTTGTTGCGACCTCATCACCCAATCCAAGCTCCTCATCTATCCAAGGTTAATAAATATTTCCAAAGGTTAGCGTCTCTAAATGATGAGAGCACTTGTAGAGTCGTGAATAACAAAACCCAATACAAATGAGTTAATGTCTCTTTATGATGAGAGCATTGTGGTTTCATTTGGTTAAATCACATGTTTTCATTTTGAACCTTATTTATTTTCTTGTTTAGTGATTTGGAGCTGAAGCCCGAGGGGATATTAGAAGTAATCCTTGTGCAATAAAAGGAATTAACAAATAACGATATAATTGGAAAATCATATCTATATGCCGACAAAATGAAGAAAAACAAAACAATTGTGAGTTAATTTGTTTTTCCTCTCTCTCTAGAGAATTATTGGATTTCAATTATGGAAGAAATAACTAATTTTGTTTTCTCCCTCCAAAACAATGATTTGAATCCGATTTGGAATGAACACTTTGAATTTGTTGTTGAAGATGTGTCCACTCAACACATAACTGTTAAAGTTTATGATTCTGAGGGTTTACAGTCATCTGAATTGATTGGATGTTGTTACACGATCGACAAGCGCACCAATTGTCCAAGTAATAATAAAACGGTAAGTCCGAGTGTCGAATTCCACAGGGACTTTGCTTGTACTCAAAGTTAATATATTTCTAATTTTAAGCAAACACTAATTGAATTTGATAATTTCTAATCCTAATGTGAAAATGTAAAAGTCAACATAATTAAAGATAGTTGAGCAGAGTACAATAAAGAGATAGAATACAAACACTTGGGGGTGAAATGTTTGTTGATGCGGAGGATTGTGAATTGTTGGGACTCAACTCACCAAAATTACCCTTGATGCAATATTAAAGATATTTCTCTATTCAACGTTAAATTCGCTCACCCTCGCCTACTAATGTATTCTAACCTTGATTCCTCAAGTGCTAGATCCTAAATCACTTAATTTCATTCCTAATCCCTCAGCAAGCTACATTAACTGATTTGCATTACGATTGTAGATGATAATGTAACCTAGGCTAAACAACACCACTCTATCCCTAAACACAATATCGTTTAGAAGCGTTTTTCAGTTATAAGGAGATAACCATTTTCCAATGCATTAAAACCTATAACAAAGTATGCGTATGGGAGAAAACCACAAACATGAATAAAGCTCAGAAAAACAACAATGATGCGAAGATAACATTAAATAGATAGTTAGAATCATTACATCAAGAGTGTTTGGTTGTTGGAACCCCAACAATGGATGGGTTAGCCTCCCATTTCCATGAGAGGGCTTACAAATATTAAGGAAAGCAAGAAGAATAGAGGGGAAAGGAAGGAAACGGAGGAAGAGGTCCCCAAATGAATGGGATTTCTCCCTTCTCTCGTGCCCTAGCTCTTCCTCTGTCTCCTAAAAATCTAAATCCTCTTGTTCGTGCCCTAATTTCTCTTTTAAAAGCAGCCCAGCGTAGTGGTTTGCGCTGAGCGTGGAAAGGTCACGCTGAGCATGCCTCCATTGTTCAGCTGGATAAGTGATCATGCACTAAGCGAGATGGTCGCACTGAGCGGGCATCTGGCGCACTGAGCGAGTAGCTTCAGACCCTTGATTCTCCTTTCATTTCCTTGTAGTGAAATTTCTACAAAAACACAACCAACACCTCATGAATCAACTAAACTTATCATCTATTGGATAAAAGCTCAGAATAAGCTAATTCCTATATTTTAATTACAAAAAGAAGCGTTAAAAGAGGAAAAGACAAGATAATTACTAAGTAATTTACATGTAGTTTTACATATGCTTAGCAATTATCAAATGTGCTCAGCTACAACTTAGTGAACTTCAACCTCGTAAAATAAAGGATGTTTGGTTGAAGTTGGTCAAGGATTTGGAGATCCAAAGGGATATGAAGAACAAAGGGCAGGTAAAAATACATGTATGACTTGTTATATTAATTATTAAAACTTAAAACTATAGATCACATCAGTTATAATTAATAAGTTAATAAGTGCCTATGGTTTATTTAAAATTATATGTAAGTAATTAAATTAAATTTTTAAAAAAAGTTGGGTGAGTTTTTTGCATGTTTTCCTAAATATCCATATTGTTGTCTCTGTGTCTTTCTCAAGTAACATCCTAAAAAGCAAATTACATATTCTTTTCCTTCTCATTCGCCTCCTAATTAAATTTGATAGCCCAAATTATGACATGCTAACGTTTGGGTTATACTTTTATCATGGTTTACTCAACCTTACTCTATAAAGCAATGTGAATTTTCAAGAACAAAAGTGCTCCAAGTTTGTAACATTTAGATCAATGTAACGACATTAAGATGAAGATGTACTAATAAAATTTCAAATAAAAATTAATAAATAAATATGGTTGTATGTTTTTATATGCTAGAGCTTATCAAAATACAACCTCACGAATTTCTATTAAAAAAGAATTGTGCAATCATTTGAAAATGCTATTAGACTCGTCTTTGCATAAAGAAATTTCTATCAAAATGACAAAACTTTTAGGAAGCTTGGACCCTAAAAATTTCAAGGACTTTAAACTCATAAAGAAGACTCAGCTCAACCACAATGTTGCAAGATTCAAATTTCCCCTTTGTACTTCTTCTTCGGTATTGGGCCTTCCTGTTAAAAAAAACATACTTTCTAGGTTAGGAAAATATATACCTTATATTGTTCTATATATAATACTGTATAACTATTATTTGTTAATGTTAAGCAGGGGGAAAGATAGCCAAGGAGAGGAAGTTATGAGATTATATACTCCAATCACATTGGATTCAAATATTGGCTACTTTGATTTGGTTGTGAAGGTACACTTTTTGTGGAAAGTTTTTGCAAAAGGATAAATGAATTTACCTGTTTCCATATATATATATATATATATATACTGTTATTTTCTAGATTTTGCAAGTATTTAGTTAGTGGTTGCTTGGGTATCTAACTTTTTCTTCTACTTTGTCGTGTTCCTATATTATTCTTTGCTCACTATTTTGTTGATATATACAATAAATGCTAGTAAAATGTTCTATTAAGTCTTGTAAATTTATTTTTGGTTAAAGGACTGTGTTGTTGGATTGCTTTTTGCATTGCTTCCAGTTCTAAGTGGCACCTTAGGTGTTTTTGAAGGAGTGTTATCAATGACCAAGCTATAAGTGTAGAAATTTTGGACTGCTTGAACTGATATTTCCATTACATGTTCATATTTTGTAGTTTTTTCTTCTCACACTAATTCTTTGAATGGTGTTTTAGTTAGTTTTTTTAGCTTGGCACCAGGTTGCTAATTAAATGCATAGAAAGTATCTATTTTCTGGGCCTTCATTTTCTACATGTTTGATTACATTTTGCACCATTGAAAAGGATTTAGCTGGCTTGCTAGATCCTAGGAATCGGATCATCAGCTAAAAGGAATCTTTGAATATATAGAAAATAAATTTAGTAACAAACTGATAAGTGACCATCATTTGCTTCTTTTTGGAAAGATATGTTCTTTGCTTCATCAAAGGTACAAGGACTTTACTCTAATTTTGGTTCAAGGGATTCTAAAAGTTTTCTCTTAGAAAACTTGGTGATGAATTAGATACATACAAAAATTGGAAGGCAATATAGAAGCGCAACTCTCTAAAGCCTCTATTGGAACTTTTTTTTGTTAGAGTTATTAAAGATGGTGGCATTTTTATCAATATCATAAAAGATCTTATCAATGGGAAACAACTAAAAGATCGAGATGTTGCACAAACAAGTTTGACCCTTCTTTCAAGTTTTGCTCGTCAAGGGAGAATTTTTCTAGGACTTTTTGTTAGTAGGCCAGAAATTCATGAAGACGTATTCTTTTATAATCTTCATTAGAATATTCTCATGCTTTCTATTATTAATTTTTGCCCATTTTTCCATTTTAGCTTTTCATTGACTGTCATAATCTATAATCATTTTTCATCATGATGGCAAGTTTAACTTCATCTTTTGTTTGTATTTATATATTATATATTTTGTATCAAGGTTTGTTCTCTGATGCTGGCTATTTTTTATATGTTCATGTATTGACATTTTGATACAGTTTTTAAGGTCTTAACATCACAGCAGATCAGAAGAAAGTTTTCTGAAAAGCATGTTATTCCTTTTATGATTCTACAAATGAACTACTTCAGTCTGAGCATTCTGTAAGAGTTTCTGTCTTTGTAAACACACAAACACACTAATATATATATATATATATATATATATATATATATATATATGTATATTGTCTTCACCTCTATTCAGGTCTCTTAATTCCATGAAATCTTGCACACCAATTGTTATGCTCTTTGTGATTATTGATCAATTTTGTTTCTTGACAGTTACTTTGCTTAATAGAGCATGAAAATTGTAAGATTTTGAATGCAAAAGGAAACCTAAGTGATGAAAATATTGATTCATATGAAAAGCTTCGTAAATCCTATGACCGTTTGTACCGTAACGTCTCATCATGCGTTATTTTGTTTACTTTTGACTATTTCATTACTTGTTTACTGAATCTGTTCTTGATGTATATTGACTTAATATATTCTTGAAATACTACGAACCCTAGTTTATGGTTTACATGTGTAGTTGCACATGCATATATTCACCCATTACTAGCAAGTATGTATATGCTAAAAGGTTTAATCTAACAGGAGACACTTGATCAAGCAGATTTGAGGCAAATATGGATATGATTTTTTCTTAGTTAGGATAGTTTGTTGAGATCTCTGTTTTTTGGAAACATAAAATGCATTTAGGTTCCTTTGTTCCTATATATTAAGATCTTGTTGGGTCTGAGATGAGGTGCATTCTCTAGCTAACAAGGATCTGCTTCTTTGCTGCTTATCTCTCTTTTCCTGGTACCCGAAAATGATTTAAAAAATAATTTATTATGTCTTTGTATGATAGCTCTGCTTCACTACCCATTGAATTCATTTTTTTCATAAATTCAGTCTGCCACTCTCTTCTATCTAAAGGAGATTAAAAGTCAAATCCTTCGAGTTGACTAATTGAATGATTATATGATTTATACATGGAGATTTTAATCCTGTCAAACATAATACACACTATATATATATATGTATGTATGTATGTATAAGTCTAACTATCATCTTTAGTGATTACAAAAACATTTGGGTTTATATCGTAAGCCCAATTCTAAGAGCAGTCTCAGCAAGTACACTTCACAACTTCCTAGAAGTAACCAAACCTGTTAAACTAGAACCATGTGATTGTAACATTGTTTCTCTTTATAAAATTTTAATCCAAAGGTTGACTTATAAAATTACTTATTTTATCATTCAAATGAATTGTTCTCTTTAGAATAACAAGATTAAAAAAAACACTCTTGTAATTTTAGTGACTAGGTCCTTTTCTACACACCCCATAATAATGAACTTTCAAGTTCCAAACAATTCATGTATTTGGCTTGTGATGTGATGGTTGTGTCTTTTGTTTAAAATGATGTAGAGATGTTTTCACATGTTATTAGTGGCATATCCAATACACTCTAATTTAGGATATTATTCTATTAGTAATTAATATTATACATAGCATAAAGATTTAGCAATGTGAACTGATTATATCCACACTGTTCTACTGGAACCCTTTTCTAAATCTATAGTGCCTAATTGCCTACTTTCTAGTGCCTATCTCATATGATAATGTCTAAAATATCAGGGATGATAAATCATGTTTTGTTAAGAAGTTCCAATTAAGTTATTGTGTTATTGATACTTCTCACAGTAGTATGAGGACAGGTATGATATTTACCTTCTGAGTAATTAGGGCTAACAAGTTATATAAAATGTGAATGAAAGTATAACTTAAAGCACTACTATGAGAAGAGATACACAAGAATAATAGTCTTGGGCTCTCTCTTTCAGCTTATAACTTATGTCTTATAATAGTATTTATCATTTATCCCAGAAAAAAAAAACCTTGTACTAACAATCCTAACATGTGGCTAGAAAAGTATGTTAAATTAGCTCGGGTTTTCCACTTACAAGGGTGTTGGCTGTTGTTTTTGCCAAAATCTGCAAATTCCACGTATGATGACATGTGGGTTCCAAACTATGCACGTTGGATGCCACGTCGTCTTTGTCAAGAAGGGGAACCTTTAAAACAAAGGAAAGGACTTCCACGCTCAAGTAAGAACATTAATTATGTAGAATAATTGAGTAAGGGAGTAGAGAGATTCTAAGAGTGTTTGTACTCAATCAGGAATAGAATAAAATATTTTAGTGATTATGAGATGAATATGGAATGATGATTAAGCCTCCCTAAAGGTTTAAAGAGAACCTGTATTTATAGCATGGAGTATGAACTTTGGGCCTTTGTTTGTTAATAGTCTGTTGATAAAATAATAACAAATAATTACATGTAGTTATGTAATTTAAATAGGAGATAATGTGTACCTTATAGATATATGGTTACTTGTAGATAAGTAACATCTTGTGGATAAGTGGAGAGATAATAAAGATAAGGTGGTTACACTATTTTGAATAATAAGGCATAATAAATATACTGCTGATAATAAGATAATTACTGTTCACGCTCGCGCTCCTGTAGCAAGGTTGACATAGAGGGTGGACGGACTGGTCTTCATTGTGTCGAGATTGATATTTATGGTGGAAAGGCACATGGTTACTGTAGCAGGGTTTGACATCGAGGGTGGACATGTAACGGCCCGCCTCGCCGCTACTCTATCATTAACTCTTACCATACAAAATTTAATTTTTAATTAAAAACTTCATTAATTTGATTATGAAAATGATGGTAAATTTTTCGCAATAATACAATTATCATACATATATTACAATTACATAATTAAACACATATGTACATATATATATTAAATCAATACATGTCATCCATATGTTAGAACTTCATTTAGTTTTACATGTATATGCATCTGAAATTACATATTTAACACATAGCCAAAGAACTAACTAAGAAAGAGTTGATTAACAAAACACAACTCTTTCTCCAAAAATAAATCCAACATCATCACGTTGGCTTGGCAGCTCCAACCAAAAAGAAGATCTCCCTCCAAGGTCACTTACTGCTGCTCATCTGCTCACACGAACGAAAGTTCGCGATCATCACAGGTACCAACCACACGGCACAACAAATGCAAGGGTGAGTTTATTATATAAAACCAACAAACATCAAATAGCAACAATTGGGAAGGAAACAACATTACCCACCACAATCATTAACAAAAATCTATGATTCCAATACACACTCAACAAACCAATCATCCAATGCATTTCACAACTCAAACAATCATGCATAGAATGATGTATGCACCTGACTCATCTATCAGCATGCAATGTGGTACCATATCCCAGAAATAGCCTCTCACAGGAAAAATGATTCACCGCCTATCAGGGTCACCCTGTCGTGCACTGGCCATTCCCTCACCCGGTGATCAGCCAGCATCGTAAGGGAATTCCAAACCTGATGACCCCTTAGTACCTGCGTTTTTAGCCCACTGAAACCCACATGTACGCACGTGCCTTCATTCTATTTCCACACATACAAATGAAGTATGAAACATGGGCATCATCAATGCATGACCCGGCTAGGAACAAATCCTTCCTCACAAGGGTAACCCGTCATGCACCCCCCATGTACATACGTAACACACCAATGTGGGCTCACCGATGCACTGACCGTGGCTAGGAACAAATCCATCCTCGCAAGGGTAACCAACTGGTCATTGCATCCCATGTGTACATACACTGCCTATAACCATATGCACCATCAGTGTATGACCTGGCTAGGAACAAATCCTTCCTCGCAAGGGTAACCCGTCATACACCCTCCATGGGTATCCATGTATATCCACACACAATGACATTGTTCACATCAACATTATCTCTCATCAATGTCATTATCAACCTCAACATCATATCATCGCAATATCATCATCATGCATATCAATATCATCTCATTTGAACATCATCAACTACCTCAATGGCATCTCAATTTCAATATCATCAACGACATCACAAGCAATCACATTTCACATCTACATAATACATATGCCTGAGATTCACATTCCTCAGGTCTTCATACAACCCAAATTTCATACATTCACAATTCATCATATCACAAGGCTGGTATTTTTAGGAAAATTCTAAATTAAAGAGGAGGATTACAATATATAAAACACACTTTTATGCCCATTTAAAAATTTAATAAAGAATTAAAAAGGAAAACATATTATAAAATTTTGGGCAGAGTCTCCTCTGTAATTAAGACTTTTCCCAAAAATCCAATCATTACAACAACAATATCATTAACCCAATAAACATATATCTCATTTGAACATTATTTCATTCAGACATCACCAATCACATAAGCATCACCTCATCTAAATCAA
>CM023954.1:11839154-11878129 GCA_013407115.1 Glycine latifolia
ATAATAATAATAATAATAATAATAATAATAATAATAATAATAATAATAATAATAATTATTATTATTATTATTATTATTATTATTATTATTATTATTATTATGATTATTATTATTATTATTATTATTATTTCATAAGGTTATGAAATAATAAAACATGGAGATTTTTTATAAAAAAAAAAGACATTCTAAGACGGTTCTCTAGAAAATCGTTATTTTTAGTATTGTGTGATTAACTTTGTTAATTTTAATAAAGTCAATAAAAAAACATTAGAATTAGTTGTCGCTAATGAATTAGTTTCAAGAGTTAGTTTTAACTTTTGAACTAATGAAAAGTCAAGTTCTTAAGCATATAATGTAGATCATATTTTTTGGATCTTTTGGTGTTTTCCTTTTTATCTAGCTGCCTAATGTTCATGATGCAGCAGCCACCAGCTTAAATTGATGTGGTTGTGAAATTGTTTGATTGGACATCATTGTTATCATAAAATGAACACCTTTCTCCACGTGTAAAGTTGAGTTTTATGGTCATATGAGCCATGCAAATAGGTTGTTCCTAAGTAAAACTCATTAAGAAATGAGTTGAACACTTGTCCAAAGGGAACATCACCCTCTCTGGGGCAAAACAGATTATGTTTAGGAAATGAGTTGAACACTTGAATTACCCACATCCTAAGTAATGAATGTTAGTTAAAAAATTCATTATACATAAAGTCTCACTATCACTTAATACCTCTACTAGTTAGAAATTCCATATACTTCTGTTACTATTTGCTTGTGAAATTGACTGTTAAGCAACTACTAGTTAGAAGACTAAAACTTGCGCTAATTGTAATGGATCCACTTTGCTAAAAATAGAAAGCACCTAACTGTTTATCCAATGATATTAAAAAGGAGAAAAGTGTATATCCTTAAGATATGCCAGTTAACTAGGACATAAACTTCATTCTTAATTAGGTTTAATTAGGACTTAAAGAACAAAGTTTAAACCCATGTTATCCTATTCTAAAATGAAATTTAATCAAGAAAAAAGAAAAATATTAACCATTTAATTAAGTGAAGAAACTTTCTTCAAACATTGAGAATTAAATTGTCTCAAATCAAAATCTTTTAGGTGCAACTCTTGGAAGTTTATATGCAAGTGAAAAACAAAATCTTCGTATTAGTGTAGGCTCCAAGATTAGAATTAGTACTTGTATTTAGAGATGTATTCATTGGTCCTTAACTAAATTGTCATTACTTGTTATTAATTTAATTAGAAATAAACTACGATTCTGTTAGTGTGTGAAATAATAACCATTATTTGGCAATTTTAAACTCTGCAGAGGCAATCTTTCCTACGTGTTATTAGTGATTAGTAGTGCCATTGGTCATATTTATTGTATCAAAGTTTATGTTTTTTGTAGTACAAAAACATATTGTGATTTCTATCGAGTCAAGGGGTTGTTTTAAGTTTGCAAAGTTGTTAACCAAATGCCAGAGATACAGAATTTTAAATTATTTGCATTAGTTTGACTTTGAACTAGTCCTTACATATTTTAGTGATTTGATTCACTACTAGAAAGATTATTTTTAACATCGCAACATTAACATCGATTATTAAAAAATCGATGTTAATAAAAACACTGTGACATATTCATAAATAACATGAATTTGTTAACATCGGTTTATAAAAAAACCGATGTTAACGAACTCATATTAACATTGGTTTTCAAAAAAACTAATGTTATTTTAACATCAGTTTTTTAAAAACTGATGTTGTGTTTTTACTATATTTAAATGTTTCTCCCTCCTCTCGCACCCACTCTCACTCTCACTCTTCGTAGTGCCTCAACTCCTCCCTCTCAGCACTCTCAATGTCACCGTCACTCTCGGTCTCATTCAAAGGTTCACTCTTCCCTCTCATTTTTTCTTGTGCTTCGATTTTTTGTTTTTTGTTCACTGATTTGCAACATCTTTAGGGTTTGTAGAAAATACTTGTATTTTGATCAGTTATACGCTATACTAATGTGATTTGTTATACGCTATACTCATGTGATCTGTTATATGCTATACTCATGTTGTTTGTTTGTACACTCAACATGTTTGTAGAAAATTCTTGTATTTTGATATGTTATACGTTATATAAATGTTTGTGTTTTGATAAGCATTATCGATTTCAGACTAACTTCATGTCCCTCGTGATATGTTTCTATCTTCCAACTCTCTTAGGCATATATCTCTCATTTTCTAATAGAATTAGTATGATTAATGAGTATTGTTTTTTCATGTGTTGCTCAATGTCTGCAATCTTCTTGCCATGGTGTTTCTTACATGGCAGCCTCAAGATTGATCCTAAATCTTGATATTTTCTAGAAAAAAATGTACTGGAAAAAATGAAGTATATCCTGTTGTGTGAATTTATTGCTTGTTAAAAAGAAATATATTCGGGGCATTAGTAACATAATTCACACACAACATTATCATATATGCTGTTAAAATTAAATTGAAATTCGATTTAGACTTGGGAATGGACATCCTTTAGATTATGCAAAGTTTGAGAGGCATAGATAGTAAATAATTACTATATTAGAGAATAAGTTGAGCTGGAAAGAATAAGCCAACTAACATTAACATGTCACTTCCAGTAAGGTAATTAACTTATATAGGGTTTCATTCCATCTAAATTTAAATTTTTTGCTGACAACATTGTAATGGGATGGATTCCTAGTTGTTGGCTTTTCTTTCTGTTGTTTGTTGTGTCTATAATGGTTGACTGTGTACCGGTACCAGCATTGTATTCAAAGGTTTACCAGGTTTGTGTTCTTGTAGAATTTGAGTTGGCTGATTAGGTAGGCTTTTGATGCTGATGTTATGTCATGAACAACTATTTGATGTGATAGTTATTCTTAAGAATCCATCTTCCCTTTGAAGTGATAGATTGTACAATCGTTATTTCTTGGTATTAGGACAATATTCCTAATTTGAGAATGATCATTTCCAATTAGTTTAAACTTTGTTACTACTACATAGGATTCTTGATCAGTTAATAACTCAATCTGTTAGTTTCCATGTTAAGTGTTAACCATTGATATCTTACAAATCGAGAAACTAGTTAGCTGATATTAATATAAAAGGCATTGTTAATTTTCTTCTATGTTGCAATTCGAATGTATTTAATCCTTATTTCTACATAAATTTGTTGTATGTATCTAAATAAATTTTCAAGACACCGTTGGGATGAGGATGAAAATATTTATGTCCTTTTATAAACTGTTTGAATGGGAGATGACAAGTGCTAGAGGACAAATGGAAACATCTTCTATGCGATGGGATTAAGAAGAATTAAATACGACATGGATATGACAGGTTGAATTGACAGGCATGCAGAAGGGGTCCTAAACTGAATCAGTTGATGTACAAATGGGAGATCAATTAGAAGATATGATTTATGATATTGGACAAGAGTCTTTTTAGCAAACACATGCCCCTTTTATAATACACTGGAAAGTGATTCGAAGAAGTCTTTGACACTGTTGTCAACGGTTTTCAGTCTGGTAAATGTCAAGGCTAGATATAGGTGGAGTGACAACAACTTCATTTCACTACTTAAGGTAGTGCATGATATGCTTCCAAAGGAAAACACGCTGCCAAAAAGTTACTATAAGGCAAATAAGATATTGTGTCTGATGGGTATGGAGTATCAAAAAATTCACGCATGCCCTAATGACTACATACTGTACATACATGAGTTTGAAGAAATGCATAAATGCCCCAAGTGTGGGGTATCACGGTACAAAGTGACGAAAGCACAAAGAAAGGCCCCCCAACGAAGGTGTTGAGGTATCTTCCGATCAATACAAGGTTTAAGTGTTTGTTTGCTAATGGAGATGACACAAAAGACCTTACAGGGCATGCAAATGGAAAAAAATTGCAATGGAATGCTCCGCTATTGGGCTGACTCCTCCCAATGAAAGAAGATTAATCATTTGTATCCGAAATTTGGCAAAAAGCCAAGAAATCTTAGGCAACTTGCTAGTGATGGAATGAATCCATATGGCAGTTTAAGCACTCAACACAATTCATGACCTATTTTGCTAGTAATTTACAATTTTCCTCCTTGATTGTGCATAAAGCGAAAATACATTATGTTGTCTATGATGATATCGGGCCCAAGACAGCCAAGAAATGACATCGATGTTTATCTTAGTCTCCTGATTGAAGACTTGACAAAGTTATGGGACGAAGGGGTTGTTGTGTTTGATGGGTATCGAAATGAGACATTCAAGTGTTGTGCAATGTTATTTTGTACCATTAATGACAACATACGACAATTTGAGTGGATATAGTGTTAAGGGCCATTGTGCATGCCCTATCTGTGAACAGAACACAAGCTGAGTACAACAAAAACATGGAAGAAAAATAGTATACACTCAGCATCGACATTTTCTGAAACCTTATCACCCTTATCGGCAATTAAAAAAAAAGCTTTATTGGAAGTTAAGAGCATGGAAGTGCGCTGATACCATTAACTGGTCAGCAAGTTCTTGAGCAGGTTTAGGACATCAATACTATATTCGAAAATACCCAAAAGAAGCTAACAAGTAAAAGTTGTATATGGAAGAATATGTTGATATGGTTTGATCTTCCATATTGCCATGATCTACATGTTATACACTGTACCAATGTTATGCATGTGGAGAAAAATTTGTGTGACAATGTCATCGACTCACTTCTTAACATTCAAGGTAAGACAAAGGATGGTTTGAAAACTTGTTAAAATGGGTATACATCAATAGTTATATCCAATGTCTAATGGTAACAAAATATACTTGCGTCCAGCATGTCATACTTTGTCAAGAAAGAAGAAAACAAGTTTCTCTCAATGTTTGCACCATGTCAAAGTGCCACAAGGATACTCTTCAAATATTAAGACCCTTGTGCAGGTGAAAGATATAAAAATTAGTTGGCTTAAAGTCTCATGATTGCCACGTCTTGATGTAACAATTGTTAGTCATGGCAATTCAAGACATTTTGCCTAACAAAGTGAGGCATGTCATAACTTACCTATACTTTTTCTTCAATTCCATTTGTAGCAAGGTCATTGACCCTGTAAAGTTAGATGACTTGGAAAATAAGGTTGTCATTATCTTGTGTCAATTGCATATGTATTTTCCTCCTTCGTTTTTGACATTATAGTTCACTTAATTATTCATCTGGTGAGGGAAATTAAATTGTGTGAGCCCATTTATTTACGGTGGATGTACCACCCGGTTGAGCGATACATGAAGATCTTAAAAGGGTATACAAATAATCTACACCGTCCTGAAGCATCAATTGTTGAAAGGTACATTGCAGAAGAAACTATTAAATTTTGTTTAGAGTACATTGAAAAGGTAAAATATGTTGGGCTTCTCGAGTCTCGACACGAGGAAAGAGTGGGAGGTAAAGGTTCAACAAGGCTGCATGTTATAACTCTCGTTCTAGACCAATTGCAATAAGTTCATTTGTATATACTGAATAATAGTAATGAAGTCTTGCCATACATAGTTCATCACGAATTCTTGGTCAAGAAAAGTAACCCAAAAATTACCAAGAATAAGGTGTTGAAAAAGCATAACAAGACTTTCCTAAATTGGTTCAAAGATACAATCTTTGGTGATGATAATGCCTCTAAAACATTAAGGAAGTTAGCAGATCGGCCTAAAAGAAATGTTAGAAGTTGGAAGAGATACGATATCAACAAGTATTCATTCTACACCAAATCACAAG
Source organism: Glycine latifolia (assembly GCA_013407115.1). Lineage (NCBI taxonomy): Eukaryota > Viridiplantae > Streptophyta > Magnoliopsida > Fabales > Fabaceae > Glycine > Glycine latifolia. The sequence goes on from CM023954.1 coordinate 11,844,903, forward strand.
ATGACAAAAGTACAATGCAAAACAGTGGGGTTAGTCCTAGGGCTGAAACCAAACACTTTGCTATTGTTCATGACCACAATCCTTATTTGGCATTCATGGCTTACTTTGGAGTCATTGATGAAATATGGGAGCTTAATTATGTTAAATTCACTATGCGTGTTTCCAAGTGTAAGTGGGTTGATTGCAATATCGGTGTGCAAACCAATGGTTTTGGATTTACTTTGGTAGATCTTAAGAAGCTAGCTTATCAGAATGAGCCTTTCATCATGGCAGAACAAGCTAAACAAGTGTTTTATGTTCAAGATCCTTGTGATGAAAGGTGGTCAGTGGTTCTACATGGAAAACCATTGATATTAATCTTGAAGATGATGATTTAACCCTTGATACTGGTCTCACTCCTTTCTTGACACAAATGCCTAACGTCAACGGAGAAGAAGAAGTTGACGACATCTATGCAAATCATAATGATCACGATGAAGGAGAATTAATTAACATCGTTTAATGTAATTTTTAAAATATTTACTTGTTTCCACATTTACAAATACATAACTTATTATACTTTTGAGTTGACTTTCATGAATGTTGTTTTTTAAGAGGCACATGACTACACCAGCGAGCTCCCCTCTTCCTCTGGATTCAGCACCTTCATTATCTATGTCAAAGAAGACTAGAAAAGCAACATGACTTAGATCATTGGCTACTAGATCTGTTGGGATGAAGAGACTATTGGTTCATGTGGATCCTATCACAAAAAGAAATTAAATATGTATTTGGGGATCATCGCTCAGGACAAGGTGGATGTTACATTTGTTACTTGGAAAGAAGTTCATGCAGCTCAGAAGGATTTGATCTGGGAGGACATTCAAGTATTTGAATTAAATGTTGAATGTTATTGTAATTTGTTGTACTAAAAATAGTAAAATTTTGAATGATATTGATTAGATATTAAATCTATTTTTTGTATCACAAGCTGAATTTGATATACTAGAAGCGTCTGGCCAAAGGATGAAGAGGAAAATCCTTTCATCGGTAGGAGAGCGATGAAGGCAGTTTAAGTCAAATTTGACCTCCAAATGGGCTCTGTCACAAGGCAAGGAGGAGGATGATGACACTGTCTATAAGAAGTACGGTATCAGCAAAGAAAAGTGGAACCAATTTTGTCAGAGTCATAGAGATCCTTCATGTGAGCTTAGTTGATTTTCATTGTTTATGAATAAAACAGTTAACTTGCATTATTTTCAAGCGCATTTTGTTGACAAGTTTCTATCTAATTGTGACAGGATGTTAGAAAGAAGGCTCAGGCAATCCAAAAACTAAACATTGTCTCTCACATGTTTTCTCATGGGGGTTATTATTTATTAGAAGAAAAGTTAATGGAGTAAAAACAAAAGAAATGATTGGAGGAAGCAGTCCAATCCAGGAGCACAGAAATAATCGTTCATCCTCCACCCCCATTAGGTGACCCTTGAAGTGGAAGATGACTCACACCAAAAAATAAGAAGAAATGACATTTGAGGCGACATGCAAAATTGTAGAAAGGATTGTAAGTTAATTTTTTGTTTCAACGGTCATTAATTAAAATAACAATAACAAATTTGTGCACTCATGCATTATTTTGTTGATTGCAGGATACCCCAGAAAAGTAGTCTACACAAAGTAGCTTTATCGCCCATGAACCTCAAGATGTACTGACTACTACCATTAGGCGACCAAAGCACTATGGTCGTGTCCATGCAGCTAGAGTCGGTGTGACGATCAGACAATACTTTGGACCAGCTTCAGCAAGCTCCTGCATGTCTATGTCTATTAGCCTATTAGAGTTGGATCAAATCAAACAGAACATCAGGGTCGGGCTGGAGTTTTCGATCACTGAAAAAGTGACTCAACAATTGTCCGCAACATCCCTTTGGCCAATGATCAAGTGAATTTCGGTGTTGAGGAAATTCAAGATGCTACTTCTTATGCCCTGTACCACTCAAAAGGTTCAGTTAGTGGGGCAGGCCCTTAACACCTTCATTTCTTGGCCGACACATGTTGTATAGGCTTTTTCAAAGCTTCACTGTCATTGGCTTATGTTTATTAATTGTAAAGGATAATAGGAACTGGCGAAACCTATACATAAGCCAGAACCTGAGGATGATCCCCTATACCAGATGACATTGACGATCCGGCAGATTTTTCTCAAGCCTATGCAGGTGTCATGGGATACAACTATGTTTAAGATGTATAATAAGGATATCCCCTTGTACATAAAGCATGAAGATCTTTCTGAAATAATACATGGTGGTCAATGTCTCAACATCTCTATTATACAAATTTGGATTCTGTAAGCCACTTTACATTACAGTCCATTACATAACTAATTGTTTTAAATTGATGCATAATTTACTTTATTTTAACAACAATAGGCATATGAATGACTTAGGTCTGCAATTGGATAATTCCTCTATGTATTGATTCCTTGAGTCACAGTCCATACAGAGATCTGAGCAATCGCAATTTGAATCTAAATATTATATTAAGAAATGGATGTAGAATTCACATAAACATGTCTACCTAGGAGCTTACTTGAATGGGTAAGTAAAAATGTACAAATCAATTTAAATAATGTATGCACTATAATAATTTAATGTTCTCCAATGCAATGCATATTGGCAACTGGTCATTATATGTCATACGGACAATGTTGAATGACTTAGGTCTGCAATTGGATCATTCATCTGTGTATTGATTCCTTGAGTCACAGTCCATACAGAGATCTAAACAATCGCAATTTGAATCAAAGATTATAGTAAGAAATGGATGTAGAATTCAAAGAAACATGTCTACCTAGGAGCCTACTTGAATGGGTAAGTAAAAATGTACAAACTAATTTAAATAATGTATGCACTATAATAATTTAATGTTCTCCAATGCAATGCATATTGGCAACTGGTCATTATATGTCATACGGACAATGTTGTCGTCTGATTCTGTTCCTTGCACAATAAGCCCAATAACTACTTGAAAAGAATTATTAACATGTTAGTTGTAATTTGTAAGACATTTACTTTATTATTTGTAAGACATCAATATTTTAATTGTACAATATGCATGCATGTTTCTCTTAACCTGTTCTTTGAAGGGACTCAACAATATTTAAGGAACTAAATCCTAGGCTACTGCTAAATGAATTCAAGTTAAAGTAAGTCATTTAAACAATGGTTAATATGTCATAAAATTACATTTATTACTGTGTACACTAATTTCCGATCAATTTTGAATATCTGAATATCTTATTGAATTTAGTGTAACAAGCAAAAAGGAAGCACTTAGTATGACTATTATGTGGTGCATTGGATGTCAACAATAGTACTAGGAGGTTTCAGGGATAATTGAGAAATGATAATTGTTTACTTCAAAATTAATTTTATTTGTTACACTTGCTTTTAGTTATACTAATTAAGTTATGTTTTATTAAATCATGCAGTATTTTATAGATCCAAGACCATTGAAATTAGAGAGATTAAAGGCAATATGCATTCAGTGGGCAAGATTTTATCTCAGAGTTAAAAATGAAACAATAGGTGTTTAACGAATTTTACAATTGCGTAAATAGTTTAATTAGAATGGGTTATAGTAAATGATTTTATGTATTGACATTACTGTTTTCTTTAACTATTTCCTATCATTTATAACAATTATTCAATAATAATATAAAAAATTGTATTGTGAAACTGTCTGGATTGGTTGTTTTTAATTTGCAGGTTTGGCTAAAATTAAAAAAATAGACATTATATCAATAAAAATCACAAAAATCAACATCGATTTTTAAAAAAACCGATGTTGTGCTGCATAAATCAACATCGATTTTTAGAAAAATCTATGTTGTGGTACTAATTCAACATTGTATTTTAGAAAAATCAATGTTGTTGTGCATAAATAAACATCATTTTTTTAAAACGATGTTGTAGTTGTTGTGGTGTATAAATCAACATCGGTTATAGAAAAATCGATGTTGTGAGTGGACCACAATATCAGTTTTTAGAAAACCGATGTTGATTTTACATATTTTACATTTTTTTGTTTATTCTTATTATGCGACATCAATTTTCTTAATAACCGATGTTGTGTAGTGTATGTTAATATCAGTTTTTGAAAACTGATATTAACGTTGATACTTTTAACATCAGTGGTTTTTTAACCGATGCTGAAAGTCCAAAAGAACCGATGTTAAATGCCTAGTTTTTAGTAGGGATTAATCCTTATGTTATAGGAATTAGATATTGTCTTCCCTTAATGTTTGTATTTATCTAGCATAAAATGTACAAATGTAATTTAAAATGAATATTGTTGACAAGTTTAAAATAATAAATCTGTACTTTTGTGTCCAACATAGCATAAATGACTATTTGAAACTATAATCTTACAATAAATCAGGGACTTCAAATTCTATGCGTCAATTAGTTTATTTAGATGCTTTGTGAATGAGGGGAAAATAATAAGAAAAGCTAACATGCACCTAGCACTCACCATTCGATTTTAAGTACCTAGTATGTAATGGAATGGAATTTCTTTTGTTTGATTTTATTGATTGCAGATTCTTGAAACATATTAAATCTATTTTGTTATTTTTTGTTCTTTACATAATATGGTCATTTGCGATCAATAAAGTAAAGCAGAGTAATAACTCAAGACGTTACTATTGACTATATAAGGTACTGACATTGTCATTGTAATGGTAATTTGTAGGCACTTTTCGTTTTTATGTTGTTAGACCCTAATTTTGTCCATAAACCATAATAGAAAAACAAAAATAATAAAATGAAAAAAAGGGAAAAGAAGAACAATAATAAAACAAAAAAAAAAGCAAACACAGTAATAAAACAAAAAAAAGGAAAGGAAGAACAATAATAAAATGAAAAAAAAATTAAAAGGAAAAGAATCCATGAAAACCTAATAGGCTCTCTATGAGAGCCCATTTGGTCAAAGACAATAGAAGGAGAAGGAATATTATAAAAGGGGGAGGTCTGGCATCAATTACACATAGAGAAAAAAGCCAAAGAGGCACATCCCAAGGAGGCAAAAAGAGTCAATAATGTTGCACCGTTTGGCATTGCAGCCAAAGAAAAAGGAGGGGTCTCCAGGTATCCCCTCATTCCTTCCTTCTCTTTTCTTTCTTTCTCCCTTTTTCTCATCTTAGCTCTTCATTCCCCTTTTTCCTTTTTCTTCTCCTTTTTCATTGTTGCTTTTTGTCTAAAATAAAATAAAGCCACAACTTACACCTCTTTTTTACATATTCACTCTCTTTCATTTTGGGGCCTAGCCTGTTGTTGTTAAGTTTGAGACAAAACAACACAAATTACTATTTACATTCCATTTTTTTCTACGCATGCAATCTCTTCCATTTTAGGCTTAGCCCATTTATGTTAACTTTGAGACAAAATAAAAACTTCTATTTACACCCTTTATTCTACACATGCACCCTCTTTCATTTTAGGCCTAGCCCATTTTCGAGAAGCTCAAAATATAATAAATTAGTGGACAACTCTTTACTTTATTTATTTTTCTATTTGTGCCTATTATTTATTCTTTAATTTGATTGTCTTTTCATTATCATTGTTTAACTAGTAAGCAATGTGTTGTAAATATCATGTTACTTATTCATTTTATTTCCCCCATGTGTATTTCCCGCCTCTATTTATCCCTTTTCATTCCCATTTGATTTACTTTTGCATTTCTTGTCCATCTAATTCATTTATTATTGCAATTATCTATTAGCAAACACTTATGTTCTATGCACTCCATGCTAGGTCTCGGACTTGCTTGGTGGTGCTTCAATAATATGTGAGTAAATTTTGTAAATGTTATGCTGAGTCTCCGACTTGCTTGACTTCACAAAGTTTACAGCCAAACCAGAATCTTTTTATAAAGTAAATAATCACTCAATTCTTTTTTTTTCTTAATGAAAATTACACATTACCTGAGATCACTTCAAGGTCCAATGCTTTAACTACTATTTGTAACGAAATTGAAACAATTCTTTCTAAAAAAAATAAAATCAACCTAAGACACAAGTTGTTTTCTACCCAAAAAACTACGTAAGTGTGATTTCCTTATTGCACGTGGTGATACGTAGGAGTGAAGGCAAACCCCCTTGTCGACCTAAAAAAATAAATATAAAATCCTCTCTTTTTTCTAAAAAAAAAATTGCTTTCTTTTTCTGAATAAACAAAATGAAACAAATATAATTCATGTTCTCAAGGGAGGATAAATAATTAATAAGTCCCTTTATTTTTAGCACACTCGATTAAAGATTTTCGTCTTTTTGATGGGCGCGTGGGGTGCTAATACCTTCCCCGTGCGTAAACAACTTTTGAATCCTTTTATCTCAAATCATAGACCATTCCTTATCTTTTTTAGTTTTTTCGACGTTTTCCTTAAATAAATGTTGGTGGCGACTCCCCTAGTTTTACTTTATTTGGAAAACCCTTTGTATCTTTTATTTATCATCGTAATCACCATGCTATGACACCTGTTTGCATCGTCATCACAAAATTCATTGTTGGAGAGTGTTACTAACCATCTTCACTAGGTATTATAACCATTATTATGTGATTAATGACTATTGTTTTATATACAAGTTATGTTCATTATGAGTGAACCTTATGTTTATTAATTGTGTAGGATAAATAGGGACCGATGAAACCTGCAGATAGGCCGAAACTTGATGACTATCCCCTATACTAGATGACATTGATGATCCCACAACTTTTCCTCAAGCCTATGCAAGTGTCGTGAGATTCAACTGTGTTTGGGGTGTGTAATGATGACGTCCCCTTGTACATAAAGCATGAAGATCTTTCTGAAATGACACACAGTGGTTAATGTCTCAACATCTCTGTTATACAAATGTGGATTTTGTAAGTCACTTTACATTATAGTCTATTACATAACTAATTGTTTTGAATTGATGCATAATTTACTTTATTTTAACAAGAATAGGCATATGAAGGAGTTAAGTTTACGATCGAGAACTGTCTCTGTGTATGGACTCCTTGAGCCACAATCCATACAAAAATTTGGACAATCGCAATTTGAATATGAGGATTATATTAAGAAATGGATGCAGAATTCACAAAGAAATGAATTCATAGAGATGTCTACCTAGGAGCCTACTTGAGTGGGTAAGTAAAACTGAACAAATCAATTTAAATAATATATACACTATAGTAACTTAATATTCTCCAATGCAGTGCACATTAACAATTTATCGTGTTATATGTCCTAAGGACAATGTTGTCGTCTAGTTCTTTTTCATGCACAATAAGCCCGACAACTACTTGAAAAGAATTATTAATAGGTCAATTGTATTTTGTAATACATTTACTTTATCATTATTATTTGACATCAATATTTTAATTGTACAATATGTATGCATATTTCTCTTAACCAATGCTTTGAAGGGATTCGACAATAGTCAATGAAGTAAATCCAAGGCTACTACTAAATGTATTGTAGTTAAAATAAGTAATTTAAACATTTTTTGATATTTTAAAAGTTACATTTTATTAATGTGTATACTAATTTTTGGTTAACTTTGAATATCTTATTGAATTTAGTGTAATAAGGAAAGAGGAAGCACTGGGTGCGGCTATTATGTGATGCATTGGATGTTAATGATAGTCCTAGGAGGTTTTAAGGATAATTAGAAAATGGTAATTGTTTTCTTCAAAACTAATTTCATTTGTTATATATACTTGTTATTATTTACACCAATTAAGTTATGTTTTATTATATCATGCAATATTTTACTGATCCAAGACCATTGAAACCAGAAAGAATAAAGGCAATTACCCATCCAGTGGGCAAGATGTTATCTGAGAGATAAAAATGAAACACTAGGTGTTTAAGGAATTTTACAATTGTTTAGATAGTTTAATTAGAATCGATTATAGTAGATGATTTTATGTATTCACATTATTGTTTTCTTTAACTATTTCTTATAATTGATAGTACTTTTCAATAATAATATAAAAATTGTACTGTGAAACTGTATGGATTGGTCTCTTTTTTAATTTGCAGATTTGGGTAATATTAAGAAAACATACAGGATATTAAAAAAATTACAAAAACATCAATTTTTAACAAAATCGATGTTGTGAGTGCACCACAACATCGAATTTTAGGAAAATCGATGTTGTCATTTGTACTACAACATCGATTTTTCAAAAAATTGATGTTTATTTTTTCATATTTAAACATTTTTTGGTTTATTTCTTATTATACGGCATCGGTTTTCTTGAAAATTGAAATTGTGTAGTGTATGTTGACATCGATTTTTGAAAATCGATGTTAACATTGATGCTTTTAACATCAGTGGTTTCAACATCGAATATAAACTGATGTTAAAAGTTGAAAATAACTGATGTTAAAAGTTTATTTTCTATAAGTATATTTTCTAATTTTATTATTATTATTATTAGGACCCAAACCCTCATCTTTTACTTACCCTCCTTTTCAATCCCTTGCCATCACGCATCAAGTCTTACACATACAAAAAAATTGTAAGTTTTTTTCTTTTTTTAAAACAAAATTAGAACCCAAACCGTCGTTCTCAACAAGGGTGCATGTTGCACGTTTTTTTCTTCATCGCATGACGCAAGTTTCACCGTATGTTGTTCTCTATAAGGGAAAGATTCCTTGCCTCCTAACTTTGATTCTATATACTATGGTGCAGTGTAAGCTTTATGTTTTCCACCTCATTTGTTGATGTGTAATAAATATTGTTGAGTATGGACAAAACTTTGACAATGTCTCTGAACATGGTTTTTGTGTTCAATCTTGAAACCTTTAGCCTGTGTTTGGATGGAAAATTTTAGAAATTTAAGGAAATTGAAATACATGACATTTAAATTACTTGAAATTGAATTTTCTTCATTTTCCAAATGTTTTGTTTAGATAAAATAATTTAAATTCTTTGTATTTTAATTTCCTTGTTTGGACATATCAATTCAATTCCATTTAATATAAAATTTAATTTTAAAATATTTATCTTGAAAATAATTTGAATATTAAACTTTATAAAATAAATATTATTTATTTTACTTTTATGAAATCTTTGACAAAAAAATACTAAATTTTTCCAAGAGTAGGAAGATTAAGTATAAAATTCTTTTCTTAAATTGTGACAAAATGGAGACTTATTTTTTTAATTATATTCATCAATCAAAATGGAAACCATATATTATTTTTACGAACCACAACCAAACATGTCTATCATAGTAGACTTCAACCTAAAGCCACCACTTTATAAAAGACATGTCTTCATTGGCAAAGGGTGTCGATATAATTGTGTATTAATAATGAATTGAAATTTTTATAACACATCACATACCATTGAACAATGTAAATAGAAGTCGTATTGTCAATATAAACATGACATGTGTGATGTACCACCTAAACAAAATGAACATTAGTTCAACATGACAAAATTTACAAAGTTATGAAAGATAGATTTAGTCATAGACTCAAGCACTCATGCGCTAGGTATATATTGGAGCATAATTGAAAACACTGCACATGACAGATCCTCTTGATTAACATGCACAATTATACACAAAAAAATAAGTGGGAGAAGCAACATATCACTTTTACCTCCCACAATCTCTCTACAACTCAATCTAGAACTACAGACAAGTTTGTTATTATAAAAAGTAACTTATATTTAATGAGACAAGTTTTGACTCAGTGGGCCCATGCACTAAAAAAAACAAAGAAAAACTAGTCAAGAACAACATTATGGTATAACATTTCAATCATCAAATAGGCTCAAAAGCAATTATATTATGTTATACACACATAAACATATGTTCAGAGCAAAATTGTTCAATACTATCACCACTAGAAAAATACATATTAGAGACTGAAAATAGCAACCAAATATATTGGTGACAAACAATGGCCAATTTAGTAACTATTATATAAATTATCACTTATACAAATCAGAAAGTCCTTTTGCAACCGACATATATGGTGACAGCCCAAGTAGCCACTAATTCAGTCGCCAAGTGGTTTAAATTTTAATATTATTTTTTTGGAAAATTTAGCAACTGATATTGAGACTAAAGTATCATTTGAATCAACAACTGGTTCAATTTCATTCGCTGACCAACAATGCATTTTATGCTTAGAAACTAAATCAATTCGATCAATACTTTTCTTGCTTTAAAATTTAAATTGGTCAATGAAAAAGGATTCCACCACTAGAAGGTTATAAAACTCATAGCTATTTTGCTAATATTATTTCCACCATTGTTACTATTTAATTATTAATATTAACAGTGTTGTATATATTTCATATATAATTAAAATATAAATAATAATAACATAATAACCATAAATTATTTAGGAAGTAATTTTTCAAAAAAAATCATTTTTAAAAAAAACTAGCATAAAAACAAAGTCTTACAACATAATTGTGTTGTTTAAAATAAATAAAGACATTTTACTTGGTGTCATGTTAATAGTGGGTTAAACAATATTTATATAATTAAAATTATAAATAATAATATATCTATAATATTTTTTGTTACCAAATATAACGTTAGAAATACAAAATGGCTCAATAAGACCCAAGTGTAACACTGATGATAGGCCAAGTCCAATAAAACTCAAGTATAAAACTAATGATTGACCAAAACTTAATAAAGCTCAAGTGCAACACTAATAATTGACTAGGCTCAATAAAACCCAAATATAAAACTAATGATGAATCACGACTCAATAAGGTCAAGTATAAAACTAATGATTGATCAATGCCTAATAAATTTGAAGTGCAACATTGATGATTAATCAAGGCTCAATAAAGTCCAAGTGTAATTCTAAAGTAAAAGGCATGATGTAAAGAAAATTATCAAAGTAAGAACAAATATAAGGCCCAATTTTAAATGTATGCCTCATACAATGTTGCCATTTTCTATTGAAGTAAGAACAAACATACGAATGTTAAGGGCAAGGCGTAGAGAAAATTATCTATACCCCATGATAGCAAATAGGAAATAAATATTTGAAAGCACAATATCCATTATTTTATGATAGTAATTCACGCAGAAGGCACGAGCATGAGATATCAAGCATTATTGATTTACATTCATAGTCCATTCACCAACCCAAGTACAATTTCAAAAGAAAAACAAAGGTTCCATTTTCATCCATAAACCAACCCAACCCCCACATCAATTCTCTTCCCCAAAGAAACAAAAGCCAACAACTTTGCATTAAAATTGAAAATTCAAAGAGACCCAATTAAGGAAAAGGGTGAGAATAGTCTCGACCACTACAAACATCAACAACATCAATAGCCCATTTAACCCAAGTTAATTGGGGTCGGTGGTAGATGAACCCAATGATAGATCGAAAATAAGACAAAGAAAAAGAAAGGGAGAGGGGAAGAGAAAGAAAAGAAAAATAAGCCAAAATAAAAGAAGGGTGAAAGGAGGAGGGAAGAAATGAAGAGGAAAAGAACTAAAAAAAAAAGAATGACTGAAACATAGAAATACTAATGGGTTTAACCCTCCACCAAGCTTATAGTTTTTCTCTACTCCGTCCTAAGACACACCGTCCGCCAATCTATGTCCCACTCCATTAGGTCTTGTTTAACTACATTTCCCCAGGTAAGTTTCAGTCGACCTCTACCTTTCTTTGTGTCGAGCTCTTGGTAACAAACTCTTGTTCTTACGGGAGCATCCAGTGGTCATCTCATAACGTGCCCAAACCACCTCAATCTATGCTCTCTCATCTTTTCACATACTGGTACTACTGCTACCTTTCATCAAATATCTTCATTTCTTATCTTATCCATCTTCATATAACCACATATCCACCTTAACATCCTCATTTTTGCTACCCCTATTTTGTGCTCATGTTGCCTATGTGTTGGCCAGCATTCTGCTCCATATAACATTGTCGGTCTTACAGTTGTTCTACAGAATTTCCCTTTTAGCTTAAGGAAAATTTTACGGTCACACAAAAATCCAGTAGATGTACTGTGTCATCCACCCTGCTCTAATTCTATGATTTACATCCTCATCAATCTCACCACTTTTTTGCAAAATTGATTCCAAGAATCTAAAAACATCTTTCTTGGGTACCTCTTGACCAAGTAGATGTACTGTGTCATGATCACCATCTCTTACCCGTGAAAACCCACACTTCATATACTTTGTCTTGCTCTTGCTTATCGTGAATTCTTTAGACTCCAAAGTGTTTCTTCCCAATTCCAATTTCTTATTCACACCATCTTTGGTCTCATCAATAAGCACAATATCATCTGCAAAAAGCATACACAACGGCACTTCCTCTTAAATATATTTCGTTAGTTCATCCATCACTGAGGCAAAAAGATAAGGACTAAGAGCTGAACCTTGGTGAACACCTACCGTGATAGGAAAATACCTTGATGTTCCATTACAAGGTTTCACACATATGGTAGCCCTATCATACATATCCTTGATTGTGTTAACATACTTTAATGCTACATTTTTATTCTCAAGAGTCCACCATAAGACTTCTCTTGGGACTCTATCATATGTTTTCTCAAGATCTATGAACACCATATGTAAGTCTTTCTTCTTTTCTAGATACATTTCTATTAATTGTCGCATCAAGAAAATAGCTTCCACGGTACATCTTCCTGGCATAAATCCAAATTGATTTACAGAAAACCTTGGTCTCCCTCCTTGGGCGATGTTCAATAACTCTCTCCCACAACTGCATAGTATGGCTCATGAGCTTGATACCTCTATAGTTAGAACAATTCTGGATATCTTCCTTATTTTTGTAAATAGGCACAAGCATGCTATCTCAACCACTATGAACATAACATTCATAAAAAAATCTTAGCATTCATAAACACTCATAGATCACTCACCAATTAAAACACAAATTCAGAGATGAAATAACAAAGGGCCTATAATTATAACAATTAAAACACAAATTCAGAATGCATGTTAAATTAGACACCTATGTCTAATTCATTCATCACTTTCATGAAAAAGGTCCATGGATCTCATACTCAACGTAGAAGCCCCCCATGCTTATTCCTAAGAGGCCAAAAAACAAGTTGTTTTCTTCTTGTTTAAGGCTTAGTGCTCAAGCATGTTAATCTTAGCACCAAATTGGTGCTTAGTGCTTGGGTTTGTGGCACTTAGAACCTCGAGGTCAGAGAGCTCTTATGCTTTCTACCTCTTCCAAGCTTAGCATCAAAATTGATGCTTATCATCAATCTACAATTTTGCAAAATTTAGGTTCACAATTTATGCCTATTGGGGCAACTTGGGGGCTCTCAATTCATTCTTAAACACTCAACATGTAATTAAGATTATAAAATTGATTCCTAGCATGTTTTTAGTCTTTTTGAAGTAACAAACACAACCCCAACAAGTCACCAATCAAACAATTATCTCTAAATCCCTAATTTTTCAAGAAATCAAAAAGGGAAAAGCATACCATCAATCAAACATTCAATATACATCAAGGAATTTATAAATATGTGCTTTAGATTGTTCACAAACTAATCAATTCGTAAAATAAAATTGAAACGTAAATCTCATTAGGGTTTTGAGCCAATTACTCTACCCATGGCTAATGCCACACCTACAAGCAAGAGTTTCCACTCTTCCTTACCTTGAATAATGAAAGTGTAGAAAGGTTGACGCAATACTCCTCTGATTCATACTCACAGCTTTTGTGACTCTTCATATGAAGGTTCTCTAGAAGACACAATAGTGACAACACACTTGTCCCAAAGAATTTGAAAGAAAGAGAGAAACTTTTAATACGAGTTTCAATGCCTCTTCATATGAAGGTTTTTCAAATAGGAGTGATGTACTTGACAGGATATGTGCCTTTTAATACGAGATTTAGGAAATATATTAATTAGATCTAGCACTTGGATTTCTTCACCCATAATTTTTCCAACTGGACCACAAGTTTTACATTATAAACATTTACAATTGGTAAAACTAGTTACAATATAAGCCAAAGATTAAAAAATTATATTTATAATCTAAATATTATAAAAATACTTTTTCTTTGTATATATAATCTTAGTCTGTTTATCAATTAGGAAATCATGTAAATAATTTAAAATCAATACTTTTATTCACTCTAAAAATATTTTTAAAAAATTGCTCCAAATCCACTCCTTAGTGATAAGAAAAAAAAGGTACAAATACGCTAATAACTTTCCAATGTTTCTCCACATGGCAATGATGGTAAGAAAGTATATCATGTGTCAAAGAAAAAATAGACAAACATGGCCACATAAAATGTATGTTTTTACCCGTCAAAGATTAAAAACAATATTAAATAGGGGTACAAGAGGTACCAAATCTCTTATTAAAAGGCACATACCCTATCAAGTACACTACTCTTACTCGAAAAACCACAAAGATGTATGGAAACTCTTATTAAAAGTCTCTCTCTATTTTAAATTCTTTGGGAAAAGTGTGTTGTCACTATTGTGTCTTCTGGAGAACCTTTATACAAAGAGTCATAAAAGTTTTAAGTGTGAATCGAAGCAGTACTGCTTCAACCTTCCTACACTTTCATCATTCAAGGTAAGGAGGAGTAGGAACTCTTGCTTGTAAGTGTGGCATTAGCCATGGCTAGAGGAATTGGCTTTAAACCTTAATAGAATTTATGTTTCAATTTTATTTTATGAATTAATTAGTTTGTGAACACTCTAAAGCAAAAATTTATTAATTGTTTGGTGTATCTTGAATGTTTGATTAATGCTATGTTTTTCCCCTTCTTGTTTTTTTGTTTTGAAGAATTAGGGATTTAGGGATAATTGTTTGATTGGTGATTTGTTGTTGGTGTTGCATGTGTTACTTTGAAAAGACCAAGAACATGATAAACATGTTGGGTGTTTGAGAATGAATTGAGAGACCCCAAAAGACACAAATTGCGAATCTAAATTCTGCAAAATCATAGATTGATGATAAACATCAATTTTGAAGCTAAGCTTTGAAGGGGTAGAGAGCATGGGAGGTATATGACCTACAAGCACTAAGTGCCACAAACCCTAGCACTAAGCACCAAATCTAGTGGTAAGCCTGCCTAGCATGTTCTAGTGCTAAGCCTAAAACAAGAAGAAAATAACTTGTTCTTTGACCTCTTAGGAATAAGCGGGGGCTTCTACGCTATGCGTGAAATATATGGACCTTTTTCATGAGAGTGATGAATGAATTTGACATAGCTCTCAAGACATTATTGAATTGCCTACTTATTGTTTCTTTAGATTTATAATAATCAAACCGCCTTATGTTGTACTTAAGGTTTTGAGCAAGGATATGTAAAAACATCGTTACTGCTTCAGTTATTGGAACATTTTGTATTCTTACTAATCCACCGCCTTCTTGTAATATTCTACAAAGCTTGAAAAATGCACTCTTACTAACCCTCAATTGTTCAATATAATTTTTTTCTGACCCTCTAATGAGACGATTAAGGTGATTTCTTCATTCAAATTGCCAATTATAGGATGTTTCCTTAACAAAATGATTGTTATGATACCATGCTACTACACCCATAATCATATAAACGACACAAATAATAAAAAATTTAATTATCTTATTAAATTATAGGATGTTTCCTTATTATATGAATATAGTATGTTTAGGGTAGTTAAAGCCATGTCTAAGGAACCAAAAGGACCAAGTGCGTCTTGGCATCATAGGGGTGGGTTTCTGCTTTAGGGAAGACAAGCCTTTTAGCTAAGAGGCCAACCATCTAAATTTGTAATAGTCATGCTATAAGAGGGTAAAGTAGTTTGAATGTTAAAAAAAAAAAATTATGGTTCTACTGGATTCTTTGTACCAAGCATCATAGGGTTCTGAAAATTGAACATCATAATCTTCTATTTATCTGCAAATGTTGTGCTAGAGTAGTTAATTTGTATGGAACATCTCCTAATATAGTGTATTAAAATACTTCATAAAAATGCTAACCTTTCAATTACTTTTTCAAATATCCTATCCAAACGGATTACATTATAGCAAGGCATTTTAATATCCCAGTTAAAATCCCCCATCCAAAAATACGATTAAAGTGGGTGAAGTGGTTCAATTGAACGGTGATCGAGGCACTTGAGAGAGGAAACTAAGGATAAGAAGTGGGGTAGAAAAAAGAGGAAAAGGAATATTTTTTTTTACTATTGAAAAGTTTGTTGTGTGAGAGGTAAAGATGGAAAGGAAGCAACTAGAAGATGATGGTTTGTGTTTGGATCCTAATAATAAAATTAAATTAAAAGATGTTGAACATACAGAATTGGTAAGTAAGTAACTAATTTAAAAACTTAAGTGACATTGACCAATAAAATGAAGTGAGTGTAAAAGAGAGTGTGTCCCTATCACTTCTCTTAATGTAATAATCAAGTGGTAAAATATTATTGGTTCAAGATATTTTCTAGTTGTTCTAAGTTGTTAAAATTTTTCTAGATGTGTAAAACCACTAGAAACAAAATGATGATTTGAAAAATTGTAACACTCCATTTTACAAAAATTAAATAATATATATATATAACTATATTAGTCATTATTAAATATTTTATGTTATTTATTTTAATTAAATAAAATAAATTCTGTTAGCTTAAATGCCGTTGGTCCTTTAGTCCGAGAAAGTCCAATTCAACTCTAAAAGTTGTGAGGTTCTTTAAAACCTAATATTTCCTCACATCTCTTTTTGCTCTATTTGGAAGTTGTGTTGTCAAAACTGGGAACAAAGAAACGAAAGGAAAATTGCGATGAACTGTCATTACTTGTACCCTTGTCGTGGAACCTCATTTTTTAGGTAAAGGGGTAGTGAGATTGTCTCGTTCACGAGTATGATCATGCTTGAACTAGCGGGGTTACCCTAGACCCCAATTATAGTTGTGTATGCTTATGTTTTTATGTTTACTTTATGTTTTAATTCAATTGGACGGGTTGTGAATACCTTAAAGCATTTTATTGTTATTATGACTTTGTATCTTTCCTTTTGTGTCATTTAAGGTTCTTGATAAAAAAAAAAGAATTTGGGATTAAGAGAGGATATGGGTTTAGGTGGTGTGTTTATGCAAAAGGATCAGGTGGTAGCCTATGCTTCTAAACAACTTAAGACCCATGAGAGGAGTTATCTCATTCGTGATTTGGAGTAGACAAATTTACTTATCACTTTGTTATTTGGACAATTTAGTACTCTTTTCAAAATCCCAACATTGGTTGAGTTACCAATTTAGGCTAGTTCATTTCAATTTAAAGTCGAGTTATACAAAGTCAAGAGCACGTTCGATCTAAATAACCATTCGGATTGATCACAATCTAGTATCTAGTTGAATTGATCAGATTGACTGGTACATTCTAAGTTTAATAACACTACTTGTTGGAACAAATAGGGATTACAAGGGATAACATAGGATGCTAAAAATGCAAGGGGTACACTTAGTAATTATGATCTGTATTTAGCACAATTGCCATATTTGAATTGAGTTAAGCCCAATTCTCCTTTTTCCTTTTTGAATGTTTCTATTTACAGCTCCTAATTACTAAACATATCATCTTTTTTTATTTTTGATTATCCAAAATACCCTTTCATATAAATATAGTACAAACCAAATGATGTACATTAACTTTATCCTAATGATTCTCTAAATCCTTCCTACCTAAATATAGTACAAACCTATTAGGTACCTTTTTTTTTAATCATAGGAATTGAACTTAGACTTTATTGGTAAGAAAGATAGATGATTGACTGAAGGAGATGTTGATAGACTCTTACTCTTTGCGAGGAAGTGAAAGATTGAACCAAAATTTGACACAAATGGAAAAATTCTGATGTAGCAAGATGTATGTTAATGAATAGCTAAAATATCAATATCACAATTCGCTCTTCCACTTCTATATATTATAAATAGATATCTTATAACGCAAAAAAAACAACACAGATAGATTTATGTAGGTTTTACTTTTTTTTAAGGAAATGTAGGTTTTACTAAATACATGAGTCTTATTTATTTAATATTAAATAGTTTTATTTCCAAAATGGTGGGAGTTACATGAATTGTAACTGATAAAAATGTGTTATATAAATTGTTAAAAAATGTATTGCAAACACTACTCTTCCTATTTACATTATGTACATTAGAACAAACGTAGAATGATCTCGAGTATAAATATTGAAGTCGAGAATTGAGATGATGTCTCCTGCAAAATTAGACAGGGTCCTACTCTCTTCCTTTCCCTAACTGCACCCCGTCCAATACTGCAGGAGACTCAAATCCTAGTCAAATCATTGATCCTATTCAATAATACTGATGTACATAATAAATTCTTGCACCCCTTTTTCACTCCTTTACTTTTAGTGGCAAGCTCTACATAATTTCTACTAGCAGCAAGTAAAATATTACCATCAACTTCAAAAGGGTGCTCTTATGATTTCAGGTAGTGCCAATATTTTCCAAAACTCCCAATACATAGCCTAATAGGAAAGGCTTATGTTATGTACCTCTACATTGCACGCTCCAACTAGTCCTACGAGCTTTCTAATAGCTGCTATTATGCATTCGGAGAGATGAAAAGGAATATTGTAGATGAGTAGATCTATACAATTTTTAAGGTAGACACTGATGATGAAGAGGAGAGAACATGATTCATTCGTTGCAAAACTTTCCTAGGCTCTTATTCTATTATACACAAGCGGAAATTTACATGGATATATCACCTCAGGTACTGTTCTAGACAATCTTTCAATTTTTGGAATGTCACAGGTTTTGACACAAACGAGTCCATACCATTTGCATAGCATTCCTCAGCACTCTCTGACATTGTGTTTGCTGTCATCTGCATTAACATAAGATAATATAAGAAAATGTTTACTTTACTGCTCAAAGATTGTAGTTATACATAAAAGAGGTAGTTAGTTCCAATATTAAGACAATTTCATAATTTAATAGGGATTATATCAATGATTAGGATGGAGTGGTAAAAATAACAAATCTTATCGAATGTCAATGTATAAATATTTTATATTGAAGAGTGTCTATAAATTAAACTCAAATTGCAATCGGCCAAAACTTTGTTTTAGTAATAGTTTTGAGCAAAAAACAGCTAAATGGGTTATGGCAAAATTTGATTAAGCAAGAAAATCATGATCCCTGGAGAACTATTAGAATATAAAAATTGTCAGGTTCAGCAACACCATGCTACATAGAGGGTGGCAAGTGGCATATTCTTTGTCTGGTGATAGTTGTTTAAATAATTGAGTATAGTAAGGTTTTTTGTCTGCATGTTTATACAGGTTAACATATTGGAGTTCTTGTCTCCTAGATTCGATGCACAAGAAGACAAATTACTCACCGCAATGATGTGGATCCGGTTTTTAGGTGTTACAGAACATTCATTTGAAGCTGGTAAACTTTGTTCTATCCCAGCTTTTCTTGCAGCTTCCCAATTGCCCGTTTCCTCGTAAGACCGAATCAGTTTTGTTGTTTGAAGACCATTCATAACTGGCATGTAAACATCCTATAAAACACAAGTACCAATTAATCACCTTAAGCTAAAATTTCTATTCATAACAAAAAACTATGAACATTTTACATCAGTAAGAAATATTGCATACAAACTCAGTCCAGGGTGTCATTCATTCTATTTCTTATCCTAAAAGTGGACTGGCCAATTTTCTTGAAAAGAAAATGCAGTTAGTATATGAAAAAAATGAAAATGCATCAAGATAAATTACCATCAATATGACATCATAAGTATGGTGCTGAACTGCACGTACGGCTTCCACTCCATTATTCACAACATCCATGCTATAGCCTAACCTCTTCATCATTGACTGTGTCACCATGACATTGATTTTGTTATCTTCAACAAGAAGAATCTTAGGTCCTAATGAGGATTTGGTTACTTCTGATAATGTGTTACTATTACTACCAATAACACATTGGGAGGTTATGTCTGTGTTCACTAGTTGACATGTTTGTTGGGGTTCATTTGACATTGTTCCAAGAGTCATTACCTCCTTATGTTGAGAAGAGTCTACACTACCATTCTGTAACCGAGCATGTGCCTTATCTTGATTCTCATTGTTTGTGTTAACTACACTTTCATGCTTTGTTTCTGGGCTGTGACTTGATGAACTTGTTGATTCAGACATCTCTGGGGCATCAACAAGGACTGAAGATGCATCCTCAGTTGAGCTAATCCCTTTTGATCTTATGTTGGTAGTGGGGAATGAGTAAGAATTCTCTGAAAAGCCATTGAACTTGTGTGAGCTTCGGAAACCTGGTAGTGTATTTTGGGGCCTAGTAGGTCCATTAGAAGTGAAGAGAGAGCCCAAAGTGCGTGGTTGGAATTGGAAGAACCCCTCTGTTGTGTCATCATCATTATCATCCACATCTGAGAGCTCATCTGGGTCATCAGAATCATCACAAGCTGTTGAAACCTTGTAAGGAAGTATGAATGTGAAGGTAGAACCAACATGTTCTTTGCTAGTCACTGTTAGACGACCCCCCATTAACTCAACCTGTTCCAAGTGCAAGAAAACATTAACAAGGTGTAATATATGATTAGTCTCAGAAAGAAAATCATTTTAATGTTGGTCCAGTTAGAAATGACAGATACCTATACAATGTGGAATATCATCATTTTTTTGTTCATTTCTCTTTAGGCTAAAACCATTTAGTTTAATTTCTATGGACTATCATTGTAAAAGATTTTATACTACCAATCAATCAGAAATCATTGTTAATATGACTTTTATGATGGTTATTGTAAAAGTCAATAAATTTATTATACATGTTAGTTTGTAATTGAATCACAGTATAAAAACGCTTTATACTATGAGTGCATTTACTATTTCCTCAAAACGATTTACTTTAGAGCAAGTTATGAAAAAAATAAAATGAGATTTAAGAAATTCTTAAGTTAAAACTTGAGTGTGTATGTTTCTGTTATCTAAGAATTTACTTTGGCCAAAATAAGAGGCGCCGGGGGAAGCTTACCAGCTGTTTGCATATTGCTAGTCCCAGCCCTGTGCCACCATACTTTCGAGCATGATCAGCACTTACTTGCATGTACCTTCTAAATAAAGTAGGTATAGCCTTTTCTGTAACATTATATATAACATGTAAAAAATTAAGTACTTTCAAACTTATATAGGTACAAAATAGCATTAATCCTATAACAAATTAAGTACTAACATAAAGTTTTAATATACCTGGTATTCCGATTCCTGTGTCATATACATCACAACGTATCCACACAGTTTCACTTGAATGCGTTTGCTCCTCAGTATCTCCATTCATTGAGCATTCACTTTTAACTGAAGATCTACATTCATCATTGAATGCATGATTTTGGCTAGGATGGTCATTGTGTTTCTGACCATCAAGACAATTTTGACCGCTGCTGCTTCGTGGCGTTGACGCACGTTTCTCTTCCTTCACCCCATTTGCTGAATTTGTTGACTGTTCTGTGATCATCTTTTGATGGCCTTCTGCTTTGGCAAAAGGTGGTTCTGGAACGACATAAAGGTTTATGCCAACTTTTCCTTCATGTGTAAACTTTACCGCATTGCTGCAGAATATTAGAAAATAATAAATGTAGGGCAATCGATAATCAGAAACACATTCTTTAGTGGGGTATAAGGAAGGAGAAATAAAAGCTAATTGTCGATATAATGTCATTAATACTACTCATGACCTATTGTCCCATTGTATACATGAAGCAATTGATATAGTTTGATAATAAAATATCAAACTACATTATCAAAATATTGAATGTAGTTTGATAATATAGTATTCAATAATACGCATGAATCATGATTCATGACCTATTGTAATCTAAAAGCACAAAGTTATCTACGGACTAGTTATGATGTGCAGCCAAGTACAAAACTAATAGAATAAATGGAAAATAAATTGTTTCCTCTCATGACAACCAAAATGAAAAACAGACTATTCAATCAATTGAAGCTTAGTACCTGACTAAATTTGTGAGAATCTGCCGAATCCTTAAAACATCTCCAATGACCTGCAATTATGCATGAAGCAATTGAAGTGTAAGTTAGTTATCAGGTGAAATTATGTCTTTGCAATCAAAATTAGGGTCAGGACCTGACCAGAGTTAGATCATAGAAGTAGTTGAGTTTAGGTACAACAACAATGCTAAATCTTTGTTAGTAATGCAAGTGTTACTTAAGTTCTCACCTCAATAGGTATATCATCTGCCACATTTCCTTCTAAGGTTAACATTTTCTGCAATGATGCTGCAGCTGTCTGGAGTACATGCTTTACTACCTCTCTTGGCCGGAATTTGGTAGCTTCCAATTTCATAACTCCTATAGAGAACAAGGGGGGTTTGTGGGGTGGGAAGAAATTTAAATGATCAGCACCAATGATCAGAAAATTGAAAGCACTTTTTGTCTTCACTGTACATAACTAACTTCCATGTTCCTCTCTGAATGATTAAAATTAGTCGTTGAATAACTGTTTAAGTTTGGATTTCAATGATAACAAGCAATAGTGCAGGAGAAATTTCTAACCTGACTCAACCTTGGAAAGATCAAGAATGTCATTTATAAGCTGAAGAACCAAATCTCCTGAAGATATCATGACATTCAAGAGCTGCCTTTGCTCCCGATCAAGTTTCGTGGTGGAAAGAATTTCAGCCATGCTAACAACTCCAGACAGAGGAGATCTTATCTCGTGAGACATTGTTGCCAGCATTTGTTTTGCTCTCATAGTCTCCTCTATTGAAAAGAGAGGGAAGGTTAAGGATAAAAATAAGCTTCTTACAGCCAAAGCAACTTAATAAGTAAAATCATAATTAAGATTTGGCTGAGTGATTAAACCTGTAATGTGAATGGTTTTATTAAGTTCTGTTTCCTTTGCTTTCTGGACTGCAATCTCTTCCCTAAGCTTTGCCATTCTTTCTCTTTTTCTTACCTGCAGTTTTTGAAAAATATAAATATCCTCTTTACAAGAACAAGACTTCAAGTAACACTTAAAAGCAAATAACATGTACCTGATCTGTTATTTCCATTCCCATATAGTTTACTCCAATTGTCTCTCCTGCTTTGCTAAAGACAGGTTCTACATATATCAAGAATGTCTTTGACCCAAATAACTCTGTCTCAAAAGTAATTTCCTTTTTTGCAGGCAACCCTTTTTCCATTACTTCCCTCTTGAAATCCTGAGATTCCTTAACACCGGATCCTGTGAAAATTTCAACATCTGTTTTTCCTATGATGTCCTGAAAAACAAAGAGTGAGTTTTAAGAATCAAGATATCTCAGTGTACTCCTTTGCAAAAGAAGTTAAATAACTCAGGAATAGGAAAGAAGTTTTTACTTTAAAGAAGTTTCTTCTGAAGTATGTGCAGATTTTGATTTAAAAAATAAAAATAAAATTACAATGCTACTTAATCATATGACCTTGCAATAAGAATCAACAACAATCATTACCTCCTCTTGTAAACTCGGAAAATGATTGTAGATAAAGCGATAGCGCAACTCTTTGTCCTGGAATAAAAGTATCATAGTCAGTCCTTTTCTGATTGAAAGATCCCTTACAATGGCAAACATGTAGTTAGCTTTCAGAATGATGAAACAATTAAAACTACAATAAAGGAGTTATAGTAAAAGTACTGCACAAGATATGGACCATGTGTTAGAAGGAAAACAATGTCATGCAATTCCAAAGCATTACAGATTTTTATCAATTAGGTGACAAGCTCCTATATTTACGTTTCATGTTTTATCAATGTGGTGACATGTTCCTATAATTATGTTTCACATGTTAATGCACCAAGCACCTGATCCCCCAACACAACACAAGTTTTAGATAACAGTTTTGTGGCACTGTTCACTTATTCTAGCCTTTTAAAAAGACATTTTCAGGCATTATTCTGTGTCCACTGCACCTAGGCAATACAGCAATAAAGCAACGGTCCATCTAAGCCGATAGAAAAGATAACTGTTGTCCAAGTGCATTACTTGCTTTCATGTACATATTTCAACATGTCAACCACCATGCTGTAAACAAAAGATAATGATGTGTTTACAAGAGGGAGCTGGTACTCTATACAAAAAGTTCATTGAATATAAGTTAAAAACATGCCACTAATACTTGCAAAGTCCTAACTCTTTTAGTACTTAGACTGAGGAAAAGCTAACTAAGATAAATTGCACACAATATGGAAAGATTTTTCTATGATTACTTTCAAATGGATAAACTCAATACTCACTGTAATGTACCTGATGGCCAATAACAACAGGTGCATTTTGGAGAATAAAATGTAAGAAATTATCTGCTCTCTTCAGAATCTGAGATAGTTCTTCCACAGGTGAAGACTGCCTTTCAAGATTCTTTACACTTTCTTCCAACTTGTCCATTAGTATCTGCTCCCTCTGCACACTTGCCTCCAACTGTCTTTCCAACTGCAGCGCCCGCTGTTTCCAATACACAACAGTATCATACTCAGCATCAATTTCAGTCCTCTTGTTTTGCACAACTACATCACTTTTCCTTAGTGGCACTGGCACATCTTGCCATGTATAGTAAACCTCATCCAATATAGAAACCGGGCGCTTGTCACCGCCATAATTCTCTTCCTCGAACCGAGTGTCTTTTAGTATCTCCAACTTCTTGAGCTCAACTTCCTTCCTTTGTTTGCTAAGGTTGTCAAGTTCCTCTCTGAGAAGCCGAACCGCGTTAGCCTGCTTATACTCCCAGTGTTGCATGAGGTATGCCAGCTGAGAAGACCCTTTATCTGTGTAATTCGTAAGCTCCATGAGACGCTGGAAATCAGCTATAGTTGGCTCCTCTATGATTGTGACTTCCTCCAACATATCCTGGTCTCTTCCAGGCTTTTCTATATTGAACTGTTTTCCAACATCAGTGCCAATATCTTCAGGCCACATTGAAGAGAGGACTTCAATGTCCATGTCCTCAATACAGTCACTCTCCATCTCGCAAACCATTGAAAGCAAACTGATAGCATCCAAATTTATTTTCCACAATATTCAACTTGTGGTTTCAACTAGCTCTTCCTTTAATCCATAGTACTTGCATCACAAGAAGCACTGGTCAATGTATTAAATTATTGTCTTTATCTATAAGCCAGAGCACTAGTGCCAGCTGCAATCTGTTAGGCCAAGATGAGTCTCTTGTAAGAAATTGGAACAGATATATAATTATAGAATTAAGTTATCATTAAGGAAAGGTGGAATTGAAATAAAAGAAGTAAAAAACCAAAAGTAGTACAGTGAAAGTAACCACCAAGATCAGGAACTTAACTTTAACCGACCAAGAATATAAGAATAAGGAAAAAGTTAAAAGAGACGAAACAAAATTGTCACTGATTTGATGTCATTATGTCATGCTAAAGAATTGAAATATGGAATGTGCAAAACCATGACTTGAAGACAACAGTTGAAGAAAATATGTGATATCAAACCCTGAAGAAATCACACTTGAAAAGAAATTTAACTGATTAAGAAATCATGAATTGGTGCATTAAACTATTTGAAATATATATATATATATATATATATATATATTGGAAAATGTTGAAACAGAAGTTGGATAGCACCTGACACTGACACTGCACATTCAGAATAACGAGAAAGGAAGTGAAAAACACACCTTAGACTTTTAAGAGCTCAATCACACAAAAACAAATAAACTTCAGCAAACACTTGTATATTGCAAAAACAAAACTACTACACATTTTCACAAATACAATGAAGATTGAATGATTGATCCCAATTGCAATAAACAAAATCAAAAGTCCATCATCAGCATCAGCATCAGCAATAGCAACAACAACCACCCCAATAGAAGAAAAAACTAATAAGAACTCTACAGAAAACGCATAAGGATTTAAATTGGACACCGTCAAATTAAAAACTAATACATTTAATGCAAACCAAACCTTATATATGATTTTGAATCATGTCATGACAATGAATTGTTGAAGAAGTCCAACCTTTCTGGATTGATGGAATTAAAGTGAGTGACCAAAAAAAGACCCCAGAAAGATGAAGAACTGAGGCTGACAATGTCCAAAAGTCTTTCCCTGTAGATCTGAGGAATCTCTTCAACTATTGAGTCAAAAGCATTCAATGACACAGCTGAAACATACCTGTAGCCAATGACTAGAGAGGAGAGAGAAAAAGAGAGAGAGTCAGCTCAGAGCATAAGAGAGAGGACAGCATGTGATTGTAAACTTGTGAGGGTAAAGGCAAAAACTTTTTAAAAACCAAAAACTAATAGAACAGAAACCCAAGCAACCATGTGCATTTGGAGGTCAAATATGATAGAGAAATGTTCTTGCCCATTATTTTTTTTCTATTCCTTATTTAATTGTCTTTCCTGTGTCATATTATGAGGCAACAACGTTACCTTCATTGTTCAGTTCACAACCTCAGCATTAAGCCAAAGTTATTGGTATTAGTCACCATGCAACTATTTTTTTGCTAAAGCTTATTATTGAGCACCACAGTTCTTATGTTATTCTAATTGTGCTGAGGCGGGTTGATGGGGCACAAACAAGTATTAATTAATCAAAAACTCATGAATGTTTATAGTGTCTAAGTTGAGAAAAATGATTTTTTTTATTAAATAATTTTTTTATTCGAATTCGGAAACAGCTTCTTTGCATATGTAAGGATAAAACTATATAAAATATCTATATTTTTTATTTGCGCATAGTTGAAGTCTCCGAATAATGGATGGGATAAGTAGTTTTTTTAAATAATTTTTTATGATAACTCAATTGAATAGCTTACGTTCGCTCTGCAGTTTGGATCAGTTGTCCTTAGTATGATTATTTCCTTTGGTTTTCTAAGTGCATTTTGGTTGTCCTTAATAGATCAAATAATTAACCTATTTTCTCACTTCCTTTTTTTAATATATCCAAACCAGGTCGATTATTTACCTAATAATTAAAAAAATATCAATATCAAAGAAGGAATATAAAAACGAGGTACTAATAACTTCTACTTTATTACTCTTCTTTCTCTGGAAAAAAAAGTTAACAAATTCACCCAATCATGCAATATAGAGAGAGAGAGAGAAAATAGATTTGTTTTTATGGGGAGATGGATTTTTTAAAATCCCCATTGATGTTCATGTTCCCCGCCATTTCCAAGGGTGACGTGGGAGATGGTGGCATTGCGCGTAAAGTCACGCGCCAAGGGAGAATGTGGATTTTACCAGCACAAGCCACATGATTTAGATCTCGGCTTAGGGTTTAATTTACTATTTTACTTTGTGATGTGATGAGATGCAATGCATGTATTTGAGACCCAAAAGAAGGGACCAACGGGGGCGGTTGCACAGATTCTTATTTCTTAATATTATAAATAAGATTATCTCTGATCGATCGCATTTTATTAATGTTACATTGATTAAGAATTCAAAGGTTAACGTAGTATACGTTTGTTTGGTAATATTATTTTACCATGCCAAATGCCAAGTGCCACTCTGCATGTGTTCTTTCATGAACAGTTTTGGTTGGGTTTTTTTTTTTTTTAATGGACAGCTTTGGTTGGATTAACAAATACTATGTGCATGTCAATGGGTATTACTTTAAGGTTTGTGAACCAGTGAAGCAACAAAAAAATAGTCACTGGAGATTAGTTTTTTGATTTTCAAGCATGCTTCAAGTAAATTTAATATCAGTACGTTGGAAATGCAAAATTTGTTTGATAATTGATAGTAATTCATTTGATAAGTTTAACTATATTAATAACTATCAAAATGTTAAAAAAATACAGGTGTAATAAACCAATAACTTTCTTTTTAACATGTTAATGCAAAGTATTTATTATGTTTATTAATGATTAATGTCTATAAAAAATTTGACCAACTAACTAATTTTAATGGAATCTTTCTTTTCTATCACAGTTTTTCATCAATAATTATCAAACTTAAAACTTTACTTAAAAATTTCAAAGTCAATTCCAACTTCCAAATAAATCAACCAACGAAATATTGGTAATAATTGTTCAAGAAGTCCACTTCTAGTTTCTTTCATACAAGATATAAAGTTTGAAATATATATATATATATATATATATATATATATATATATATAAATTAGATTTAAATATATTTTTTATTGTTAGTGTTTTCTTTTCTGTCCTTGTAAGTTTATTTTTCTGATTTTAATATTTGTAAGTTTATTTTTTCAATTTTGGTCTCAATAAAATATATTGTTCATTTTTAATTTATGTAAGTTTTCATTTTTCCAATTTTAATCCTTGTAAGTGCGAAGTCATGAGAATTATAAATAGGGATGAATCCAATAGTGTATTAAGGACATAATTATTTAAATATTTTATTTCTAATAAATAATATGTTTTAAAAAATGCTTATGAAAAAAATTAGAGATATGAACTACTACTAGAAAATTTTAAGTAAATATTAGCTCGAAAACCTATTTTTCTTATATATTTTCTGTTATTAATATTTTATTTTATTTTTTCATGATATTTACACAAAGGATTACAAGGGAAGAGAGGGGGGAGGCTCCCGCTTCCTCTTTGGATCCATCCCTAACTATAAATGAAAAATTAAATTATTAAAAGGATCAAAATTTAAAAAACATAAATATATAAAGATTAAAAATGAATAAAATATTTTATAGGAATCAAAATTTAAAAAACACAAACATACCACAACTAAAATTAAAAAAAATAAACTTATAAGGTAAAAAATAATTAAAAAAAATCTTAATTTACGGGGACTAAAAATATAATTAAACCTAAAACTTATCCTACTAGTTCAATTGTCTTATATAAAAGATACTTGTAATCTAAGAAAAAATGGTAAGTGTGTATTACTTTTATACACCCATATTCAATTAATATGATTTATTTTTTTGAAAAAAATTATCATATGATAATGAATACACATGTTGAACTTTGACTCTTCCAAAAATGAGACAACCTTAAAACTAAAAATGGGAAGAAAGGATTGAAATACAATTTAATTACAAATGCTACTTTATCCAATCAAACCATCTAGAAATAAAAGTAAAACCAACTATATTTTAATTTGGGTATACAATGACTTCTTTTTTATTTTGATTCCTAAAAATTAAATACAGATATTTTATAATAATTTACTCATTTTGTTCAACCAACTAAATTAAATCCTTTAGTATACTACAATAATTTTGTTTGTAGCATCATCCAAACTTAATTTTCTATAACAATTTTATTCTACTTAAGCTAAATCACAACGTTTTTAACTTTTTTGTAAAAAATACTAATAAGTACTATATATGTAGATATCATTTAACACATCATTCTGTTAAAAGATTTTTCTCAAATGCTGCGTATGTTGAGTGCTACTCAAAATAAAAGTTTCCGGAGTTCAAACCAAATTGTCCATTCCACTTTCTAATCATGTTCTGTGTTCGACGATACATAGGGTGGTTTTTTTTTTTATTGCAAACAAAGCTAGTTTTCTCGGAATATTTTAATGCTTCCCCCAAAACAAGAGTAAATAAACCAATAAAGAGACACAAAAGATAAAGAAAAGAACACCCAAATATTAAAATCACGTCCTTTTTAAAATAATATTAATAACAACAATAGTTGGAGGGCATGGGTGTGTTATAAATTGGTCTAGATTATTAAGATAAACACTATAACACATACATTATGCTATTTGTTTATGCATTTGAACAACTAAGCCATATTCTCCTCTGTTGTGTCTGCTTCTTGAACTCTCTCAAATTAACCATTCCCATGTGACAGTCGGCTTATTTTGCCTTAGAACCACATCAATTTAACAACTGCTATGTGGCACGCTGACTTTCGCGATACATGGCGTCGATATATATTTATTTTTTTGGCAACTACATGACATTAATATATGGTTTATACAGTTATGTGTGGTTCTTCCTTTCTTTTCCGTCTTTCTTCAATATTAAATTTGAAATGCCAGTTAACATTCGATCATCCCTTCTGTATAGAATGATTAATATCCACAAGCCAAGTTGCAATGCTTCTTTATGTATAAAAAGGGAAAATAGATGACATATAACTTTAAAGTAAATTGCAACAAACAGTTAGATATATTTTTGTATTAAAAGCTAATTTAGAGAAAGAATTATATATATATATATATGCATGGATGAATTTATCAATTTATGTGTTGCATTTTCATTATATAAGTGGCGTATGGCAGTGAAACAATGGAAGCAGTTATTAGCAAGTATATAAAAGTGACGAGGTAAATGAAACAAGGATTTTTCCAACAATGATGCTATTTGTTGTTATGAATTAGGAGATTACACGAACGGAAACGTGGAAGGATGACATTTTTTTAGAAAAATAAATATTAATTTAAAATAAAAATAAAATATTAAAATGATTTGACGGAAATCACAATCGTACGTCTTTTGACAAAATGTTATTTGTTCCAAATAGAATTTTCGTATTTCAAATTGGGTAGCCATATTTGCTTTAATGAATAGATTGGATAATAACTTATTTAATTTATTTAATAAAGAAAACTAGATATACACTAATAATCTCATATAAATTTATCTTATCATTCAATTATAAATCACTATGTATAATTAGTTTATAATTTTTTTATATTCATATTAAAAGTCATATTAACAATAATTTCTTATTAGTTAAAAATAAAATATTTTTTACATTAACAATACATGATCATTAACCTCTATTTAATATAGAGCATGAACAAAAAGATATCAGTTAAAAAAATTGCGATCATTGTATGCAAAAAATGAAAATATTATTTTAAATAATTCAAAAACAAATTTTGTGTGGCTATTCAATATAGTTGTCATTATTGTTTATCACCTTAAATTTCATCACAACTATCCTTAGTTACCATTATTTTTTGGCATAATCTTTATTAGTTAAACATTAACATCATAATCATTGATATTATTATGACTATCTACTTATAAAAATAACTATTATTAAAATCATTAATGTGATAACTATTATTTATAGTTTTAAAAATCGAACTGGTGATTAGCCTAGTCAGGACACTGAGTCATTGGATCAATGGTCGAATCGATTGATACTAATTTACTCGTATAATCCTGTTTATAATAAAAAAAATATAAAAATTTTATACCTCATATTAGTTGATTTTCAAGAAAAGTACTATCTTGAAAACAAATAACAACTTAAAAAAAACATAAATAGCTACAAGAATCCAACATTTTCCATCAACCAATAATTGAATGCTACAATAAGATGTCAACCAATACAAAAGATCTGACAACACACCCTTATCCCAAAAAGTGTGAGGCTTAAACTTAATAACACAAAAAAATATACAAATTAAATTTACCAATACAACAAGGAAATCATCTGGGTTTATAAAAAAGATTTCAACTTTAATCGTTGTTCGACTCAAACGATCACCCCAAAACACCCAAATCAAGAAAAGACATGAAACAAATGAATTTTTATTTTTCGATCCAAAAATCGTGAGAAAATAAGTTACTGAAGAAAAAATGATGGACCTTGGGAGAAGGGGTTTTGTCTGTGAAGAGAATAGGCCAAGAGATCAGAAGAGCCAAGGTTGATGGTGACGGAACCAGGGTGAATGGAAGAGCCAAGGTTGGACGCTAACGAAAGTCATGGAACGTCGGCGCGACGAAGGTTGGACGCGACTGCTCGAAGACAAAAGCGGCGCGACGAAGCTGGAAGTGGCGCGAACTAAGTCCGAAGCAGCGCAAACTTGGAAGGAAGAAGGAACTTTCGATTTTTGAACTGTAGATACACAAAGAGAGTTTTGATTTTGAAAACCTAACAAGAAAATGACGTCATTCAGCTTGTGGTCAACGTTTTTTTTAATATAGTGACCCGGTCCGAGTCGATAGTTGGACCATAGACCCGGTCGGGTCATTACGGGTTAATCCGAGAGGAATGCATCCCCGATCCGCTGACATGATCGATCCAATCCACCCCCTAATTCTCGGTCCGACCGACTGAGTCGATCTGATTTTTAAAGCTATGCTATTATTACAATCATTATCATTACTATTATCATGACTATTTACTTATAAAAATAACTATTTGTCATTGTCACCGTCATCTCTAGTCAATTATAATTGTAACCAACATCATTGATAGTCATCCTTACCTCAATATCGTCATTATTTATCATTGTCTCTAATATTGCTTCATTCTCTCCACTCAATTCTATCTTTGTTACCGTTGTCATCACCCTTATATCACTAATCAACCACCAAACAAGTCCAAATAAAATATAAAAAAAAACTTGTAATTAACTTGTGTTTTTAAATTTTAAATTTGGTTGATATTGAATATTGAAATCTGAAAACCTCCAAAATATAGAATTAGATAATAAAACTGGAAACTTAATTTACGTTTTACAATTTTCAAAACTTAATACTAATAATAAGCCCCTACAAGCCCTAAAATATTTAGAGAGGAGATAAGGGTTTTATACTAATTAAACTAAATTATCTTAACTTAATTATTTTATTTATTTATTCTAAGAATACAATGGTACGTGAAATATTTTATGTTTCTTCTCTTTATCCTTGCAAATCAAATATATTTGTTTTTATTTCTATGCTCTCATCTTTTTCCCTTCTTTGTCATTAGAATCTCTCTTCTCGCTCATCCTTGCTAAAAACTAAACAAATATACATATTGGATATCCATGTATAAGTTTTCATAAGGGTAAATAGTTAATTAATAAACTCTTAAAAATTCTTTCCACAATTCAACTGTCGTTCCCACTTAATTTCCTAATTACCACCAATTTTTTCTTGTGCACTCCAAATTTAGATTCCAAACAAACTGTAAAAGGAATAATTTGGGGAATACCTTCTCACATAATGTGGCTCTCATATCTTAATTACATGGCATGCATATATATACTATGTGCGTTTTCCTTATTAGCATGAGTCAAGTTTAAGGATTTCTGCCGATCCTAAAAGAAAAAAAAAGTTTATGGATTTCTATATTTTTTTATTATATTATATGTTGAAATTTTTTCTCGATCATATTTTTTTCATTTATAAACATAAACTCAATCTTATTTAAAAAAAATTTCATACCCAATTTTACAAAGAACAACATAATATGGGTGGATTCTTATATATCTCTGAACTCATTTCAGAACTCATATTATAATATACAAAGTTAAAAATGATAGAATGTCAAATTAGA
>CM023954.1:11878139-11893274 GCA_013407115.1 Glycine latifolia
ATATATATATATATATATATATATATATATATATATATATATATATATATATCTTGCATGCAGCTTGTATGCTTTTCATTATTACATCCTGATACTCGTATTAATTTTTAGCCTTTTGTTTTGCTGTTAACAATGAAGAAGAAAAAAGAAGGAATGTATAAAGTTAAAGAATGATTAACATGTGATGTCTATTTTGGGATTTCTTCAAAATTATAATTAGTAATTCAGTGCAAACAGCTCCTCAAAGCGTAGTGATTGCTTTGGACACTCCCCTTAATAAGTGGATTTGCTTATTAAGTTTATTTCTGTTAACGTGATACAGTCCCTTTCCCTGGGATTCTAGATGGTCTTAGGTTGTTCCTCACGTATGAAGGGGATATGGCGATGTGATCCTTTACATGAGTAAGTTTACAATAAAAACCTTTAAAATTGAGGATATGTATTCCAAGTTAATGGGACTTTCGTGTGGCCTTATCTAGGGACCAGAGAAGCTTGTATTTTCGTGGATCCCATATGCCTACATGAGAATCCTTGAAGGTTATACTAAATTTAATTTAATTACACCGCCCTAATTAAATAAAGGCCTATAAGACTCTTCATATGCTCCTATAATTGAATAAAAACGCTGGGGAAAAGACAAGCAAGTAATTATAATTTTAGTACGTGTTTGGATAAATAATTTAATTAAAGTCTTATTAAATAATACATAAATGCTTATATGATAAGTTATTTTTATAATAAAAAGGAGAGAGGGTTGAATTGTTAGTTATATATGCTGTTTTTATTAGCTAACTTCATAGCATCTTTAATGGAGTGTTTATATGAGTTGTTCAATTTTAAATAACGTTGATTTATTTTTTTCATTGGAGTAGATAACATAGAGTTAGTTATATAACATTATTACTTAAAATATTTATACCAAAAATAACATATTTTTCAAACATTATAGAACTCATAAAATTAAATTAAACACTCACTTTAATAATTTTAGTGTTGAAGTGAATTCTTGTATAGAGTGTTTAAATTTATGTGGAATTATAAAATCCACAAAATTAAGATAAACATCCTATCTATGTAACTATATACATTGTAGATGTTAAAAGAGAAGTTATTGAAATCAGCTGAAAAAATTTTTATAGATATACTTTTATGTTATAAGCTATACCAAACACTTACACCAGTGCCTAAATCATAAGACAAGTTCAAATAAGTTGTTAATAAATTCTTCTAAAATAAAATCTTATCCATAATTTTATAAGTAGTTTACTTCGGCTGTTAATTTAATATTTACTTAGTTTAGTTTTTTAATATAAAAAAATCTCTTATTTTAACATCTTTAAAGAGAATTTCAAAAATTCTAAACAAACACTTAGTACATGTTTGGTGTTAATTGTCATCTATGCATACTTTTTGGAGTAATTAGATACAATTATTTGATATCTATTATCAGACAGATGCATAAATGTATCAAATGGATTAAAAAATTATATAATTATTTAAATATTTGTCAACTAATTAATCAATAATTCTTTAATAAATATAGTAAATTTAACAAAATATTTATTATTAATTTTATGTGCAAAACTAGTGATAGAATCCACTAGTAGAAGAAAGTTAAACATTTATTAACTAAAAATCCTTTTTTGTTCGTTTTTTCTTTAATTTGTTTTCTTTTATCGTACACAAACAAATAAGGGATCTTTGCGGGGAGGGGAAGGTGAAATATTGAGTTGGCTTACTTCGGTTTGGATTAAGTTTGTTTTTTTTCTTTTTTCTTGTTATACTCCAAACTAAATCAGCATGATCAATAATAGGTCGGCCAATTGGGTCCAAAAAAACTTAAATTTTAAAAAAAAAATGACTAATAAAAAAATAAATAAGTGCAAAATATAAAAAATTAATTACAAAAATGACATCAATTAATTGGGCCAATGGGTTCTCGTGCTTCAAAATAAAAACTTGATATCCTATCCAAAAATCGTCAAAATTTAATGAGTTGAAATAGGTTGTGTTCAACTCAAATAACACCAAAATCTAAACCAATATTTGAGTCGAGTTGATTTCACAAATTATTTGAACTTGTAAACACTTTATTAGAATTATTGTATTTATCCGTCCACATTTTTATTTTGTGGAATAATACATACAATATAAGAAGAGGAAGTTAAATAAAAAAATGGAAAGTTACATTAATAAAAGTTAATTAAAAGGTAAAATAAGTAAAAGAAATATGTAAACCAAAATGAGTCATCCTCTTTATTGTCATGGAATATATATATATATATATATATATATATATATATATATATATATATATATATATATATATAAAATAAGAATCCATGTCCACCGGTGAGATTTCATCCTCAACTTTTTCTAAGATTCGCTTGGAATTCTTGATACTTCCGAAACACAATCAGAGCATAAAGATGGTTACCACCTACTACTACCACCTAGGAGAAGTAGCTCAACCATATACCAAACTTTAGAGCACAAGAAATTAATGTAATGGATATATAAAAACTATAGTGGAAAACACCATTCCGGTTTTTCTTGCCTGAACTTTCCCTCGTCGTCTAACCTTGTGCTACACATGCAAATAATTGATCACCATTATCTATATTTGTCCTTAAGAGTAAATTAAACTCGTATTTTCAAAAAAAAATCAAATTATATCTAATATTCTTCTTATTTTACATCTTAAAAAAATTATTTAATTGTTTAATTCACATCACACTTAGACTCTCTCTCCCCTAAACACTGTTTAATAATTTAACATAAAGTAGATACATGATTTTTAATGACAATTTATGTTTAAAATATCATTATCTTTATCAAAATTACATTTTGAGTTTTATAAACTATTGTTTACTTCAACAACCCATCTTCATTTACTACCACTTTCTCCTTTTCCTTCTCCTCCCTCTCCCACGACAGCATCATCTCTTTCTCCTTAACGTTGTCATCGCCCACCAACACGACATCTAGGAGCACCCACTCCTTTCGGAGCATCCACCACCACCGTAGCCACCGCCTCCATCATAGTCATTGCCACCACTGTAGCCGCCGTCGTCACAGTCATATTCACCTTCACCACCTCCTCGTCTACCGTTGTGCTTCGGTCACCATCACTGTAGTGTTTGATTCCTTGGACACTGACATCATCGAGTAAAAGTAATGTATAAAAAAAAGAGTACAGGTGCAATTTGAGAAAAAAGACAGGAGGTACAAGTGTAATTTACTCTAATGAGTAATTTCGTCTGCTCAGATATTTCAATTAATATTAATTAACGACGTAAATAGAAAGAAATAAAAATAATGTATAAAAAAGAAGGTATTGAATATAATTTAAAAAAATATAAAAATACAGGTATAATTTACTCTTAAAAGAAAGCATACTTAGATTTTTTATTATTATTTTGAAAGGCACCGTACAATAGAGTACACCTATTAGCCTATATAGTCTACACTTGGGACGAAGATGCACCTCATTATAACCATGAATTTAATTTAATCATTTTTATGGAAACTTGCTTTTTAAGGGGTTCCACATAATTTGACCCTAAGCTAGCTTAATTCTTCAATTCGTTTGAGGGGGTTCCACATAACTTGAGTCCTTGCATGTCTTGATTTTTGCGTTGGAATCGTCCACAAACATAGAGACAGCCTTTAATTAATCGATTAATTAATTAATACATAACAGGAAACAACACAAAAGGTTGCTTTGCTAAAGAAGAAGGGGGCATAGTGAGTATATACATAAATAGTATATTTGATTGATGCTAATAATAAATTAAAAGAGAACGATGAGTGCATAGAACAAAGGGGGTTAGAAAAGAAAAAAAAAAGTCATTTTCAATTCTCCTAATTAATTGTTCCTTTCTACGTTTCATTTGAGACATCACTAATAAAATCGGATATATATTAATAAAAATAGAGTGGTCGTTGGTGTTGTATATGAATATAATTAAGGGTGGATTCCGTTGAACTTGAACCTGGATGGATCATCACTTGAGTCAGACTCAAAGGTTCCTTCCCACATGCAGGTTCTACTTATTTGGAGCAAAATCAATTTGGATCCACTTAATAGTCCCCTATTCCTGTTGTTTATGTATCTTATAATAATAGAGTAGTGGATATTTAACTTAAAATACTAAATTAAACACCAAAGGATGTGATTTATTTATTGAAGACCCAAATAATGCTTCCTTGGTGGCCATTCCATTAAAACAGCATTATTCCTAATAGTATATTTTGCAAACGGAAGTGGCTTTTTTAGTGTGTGTTTTTTTCTTGGATGTTGGGGTGGAAGTGGCTTTTTCTCTTTTTGGTTATGAGGGTGCAAGTGGCTTTTATTTTTGTTTAACAGGATGGAAGTGGCTTAAGAAATATAAACAAAGGGTTTTTTTTCCTACACCATTCAAAAATCAAATAACCCAGCAATAACAGTGTAATTCTGAAATTACTCTTTAGTAAAAGCCTCAAGCTTTTTTGCGCACCATTCTCCTTCTTCCTTCTTCTCAGTGCATCATCGTTTCGACTCTCTTCAATCCGTTCGTTTTTGTTCCTCCACCCAGCTTCGTCGTTTATCTCATCAAAGAGTGTTTCGTCGTCTTTCATTCTCGTCATCACTATGAGTACCTTTATTCATTGCGTTTTGTTTGTCAGTGTTTTTTTTGCTATGTAAACTCATACGGATTATTAATCCGTATGAGACATACAGATTGACAATCCTTATGAATCCATATGACTCATACGGATGACCTTTGTCATCGCAACACCCACCGAGGAAGGATAAGTTTAGAATTAAAATAAAATAAATTATGTAGGGGAGTTTCGAGGGGTGTAGGAAGAAAAACCCAAACACCAACCCTACAAGAAATTGGGTCACTTAGCCCAAAATAAGCGTTGGCTTGAGTTCCTTGGGTTAAGTTCAAAAAGGATAATTACTTCCTACACCCCTTTTCTTGCTTCTTGTCCTCCAAAAAGACTCTAACTGGTAAACTACCCTCCACCCAACACCAATGTGCTCCACCTCCACTGCTACACAAACACCACCATTATCGACAACTCTAGTGCAGGAAAGAAGGCGTAGACAGATAAAAAGATGACGAAGGGGTGTAAAACACGCCTCCATTCCAAATTCGTGAATCCACAATACATTATTTTTTATATACTCCTGGAACAACATTTTCGTAAATTTCATAATTCTAGAAAGGTTGTTCTAGAAGTATATATGTTAGCATAGTTCCAAAAAGGTTGTTCTGGAAGCATATGCTCTATTAGCATAGTTATGAAAAGGTTGTTCCAAGCATGTTACCATAGTTGTGGAAAGGTTGTTCTAGAAGTATAAAAAAATAATATATTGTGAATTCATGGTTCTAGAATGGAGGCGCATTTTGCACCTTTCCATCATCTTTTTCTCCATTTGCGCCTTCTTCCCTGCATAGAGTTGTTGATAGTGTTGTCGGGTGGTGGTATTTGAGTGAAGCGGTGGTGTTGGATGATTGGGTGGAAATGGGACACAATGGTATTGGGTGGTTTGACCGTTTGAGTGGAGGGATAGTTCTGTTTATTTGGGTCTTTTTGGAGGTGAGGATGCAATTGCCTCAAAAGTGACCTTAAAAACATTCTTCATCATGATACATTTGGGATGTATCTTGTTCATTACAGTGTGGAAACTTAAAATATGAAAAATAATTTAGTATAAAATGTTTTTGAGAAATTATATAAAAATAAATAATTATTTATCTAGGACTTAAATATATAGTAAATATATTGATTTTTTAAATTAGTACCTATTTAATTTTTTATATTATAAAATATGAAAGTCATTTACTTTTAGTTCATAGTGCTATAAAAAAAGATTGAAATATATTATTTTTACTAAACATAAGAATTAACAATAAATAAAACTTTATGAAAATTAAATAAAAAAATATTTTAAAGAATTTTTTTTTAAATAAGTTAAGAATTTAATATATATATATATATATATATATATATATATATGATGTAAAATATATTTACAGATATACTCTATAAAATTTAGCCATTTTATCACGTAAATATTCGTTAATATGATAATATAACAATAAGATGAATCATATTAAATATTTGCATAAATATGTATATACTATCAATATATATAAATTAAACTCGTGCAAGTTAATTGAATCACAAAATATATATATATATATATATATATATATATATATATATATATATGATTTCTTGACGTTACAAAGAAACATTATAATGTCATATTGTAAATAAAAAACATAAAAATTAACTATTAGATCTTACATAAATAATGACGGATTCTTCTTTTTGTTAACATTCAGCTAGGCCTAAGACTAAAAATAAAAAAATACACTAAAATAAAATGAGGAATAGAGACTCCCAGAGTCAACTAAGAACAAGTTCTACGGCAAAAAAATTAAAATATAGTAATTTTAATAAAAAATTACAAAAATACTATAATTTTGAATGTAATTACAAATTTATAGTACTTAGTTGTGTTCGGCCAGTACGTATTTGAACACGTTTCCACTAGGCGTGATAGGGGCTTGGTCACGCCCTCCCCAGACGTGATTAATCACGCCTCCACCAGGCATGATTCATGAAGCAGTCACGCCCCACCCAGGCATGGCCATGCTAGCCTATTTAAGCCACAATTTCAGCATTTGCACTCCACTTCTGCATCTCTCTAGCTTTTGTTCTCTGACTTTTATCTAGATTCGTGTTTTAATTCGAGGCTTTGTGTAGCGAAATTCTGTCAGTCAAATAAGTGTTGCTCAAATATATGCTTTTTAAATTACCTGAAATATATTATATTGTTGTCTTAGAGAATTGTTATTGATCTAGAAAATTATTAGTGACCTAGGTTTATTGGAAATAGTTACTTGTTAGTTGTTATAGGGTTATTGTCTTACAATATTATTAGTTAGTAAATTAGGTTATCATTAAGTACCTCTGTAAGGTTATGACCTAGGTTTTAGGGTTTAGGGTACTATTAGTTAGTGAACTAGGTTTTCGTTAGTTAGTTACGTAGGTTATGACCTAGGTTTTCATTAGTTAGTTACGTAGGTTATGACCTAGGTATGTTGGCTTACAATATTATTAGTTAGTGACTTAGGTTATCATTAAGTACCGCCATAAGGTTATGACCTAGGTTACGTAGGTTATGACCTAGGTTTAATGACCTAGGTTTTCATTAGCTAGTTACCTAGATTATGACCTATGTTTATTGGCTTACCATAAGGTTATGACCTAGGTTACGTAGGTTATGACCTAGGTTACAATATTAGTATCAATTTTTTCAAATAATTTTTCTTCTGAATTAAATAAATTATGATAATATGCTTATAGATTTTTCTGTGTTACAGGCGTGATCGTGCTCCTGTCAGCCATTTCCCCTTTTTAAACCCAATAAGGACTTCATAACTCGTCACAACTGTTGTTCATCATCTTTCTGCTCTTGTAGTCGTTGGTCATATATAAAAAAATGTCTGGAGATGGTGATTTTGTTCGTATTGTTTTATATTATAATGGTAGCAAAATTGAGAGCCGATGTGGTGTTATTTTCGAAGGAGACAAAAGGGGAACACGTATCAAGTGCAACTCAACCATTGACGAATTGCATAAAAAAATCAGTCAAAAGTTAGTTCTCAAAGGTAATCAATCTATCACTATGGTCACTGCAAGAATATGGTGCGATGATAAATATATCAGCATGAAAATAATAGACGACGAAGACGTAGAATTTGTAATAGGAGAATTCTTCAACCAACCAAGGAAAATTTTCTTGGAGTTGTATGTGGATTGTGCTGGAGTAGAGGATGTAGTTTTACCAATGAGGTCAGTTGATTTCAATTATTCTCGTGGAGCGTCAGCATTGCTGGTCCACTTGTTAATTTGTCTATGGAATATGGATGACGATATTGACGATCACGATGATGAAAATATCGTAATGGAAGATCGTCTTCTTGCCGAGAATGGTAGTGCTTCGGACAATGATGAAGATGATGGTCGAAGCGCAACTCAAATACAAGTACATTACTCAGTGGTGAGAGAGCATGAAACCCAACCACAAGAGGATGCAAGGGAGTCTGAATTACCACAACAATGTCAAGGTGTGTTACCAAACAATAGTTACTTACATATATGTTTGTTTATTGTTTATGTATTTTTTTGTAATAAAAACGGGAAATTGCACATGTAGGCGAGGTTAATAACACTTTTTGGGATGGAATCCCACATTATACATACATTGATTGGGATCATCAGAGTGAACAAGATTCTGGCACTGGTTCAGCTTCAGTTGAGGGTCCATGGGTATTAGGAAATAAGTTATTTGTGAAACAGGAATTTGCATCAAAAGAAGATGCGCAAATGGCAATCAAGTGGAACCTCATGAAGGAGCATCAGGAAGCTATTGTGGTTGAAAGTACACCGACAAAGTTAAGCATGAAATGTCGTGCGCATAACCAGAATTGTCCGTGGAGGGTTAGGGTAAT
Source organism: Glycine latifolia (assembly GCA_013407115.1). Classification (NCBI taxonomy): domain Eukaryota; kingdom Viridiplantae; phylum Streptophyta; class Magnoliopsida; order Fabales; family Fabaceae; genus Glycine; species Glycine latifolia. Next base: position 11,886,659 of record CM023954.1, read on the forward strand.
GAAACCAACGTACAGTGAAAGATGGGTGGTTACCAAATGGGGTGGGGATCACATTTGCTTAAATGATGACATTTCTCAGGATTACAGACAACTTGATACTGATGTTATTGTTTCACTCGTACTAGGTAAGTTATTGGATGAGATGATAATGATGAGAATTAATGATTTTATTATTATTATTAATGATAACGTGATTATTTTTTTATTATTAGGGATGATAAAGCATGATCCATCATGTTTAATTGGACTCGTCCAGGAAAGGATAACTCATTCCTATGGATACGAAGTTTCATATAGAAAGGCATGGTATGCAAAGCAGAAAGCAATGACAATTATCTACGGTGATTGGGAGGAATCATATGCATTTTTACCAAGGTGGTGTGAATATATGCTTCACTGTTGTCCAGGTTCTGTTTATCATCTTCAAACAAAAAATTATTGTGTGGCTCATAGAATCGTTCATGGAAACGTGTGTTTCACCGCATTTTTTGGACCTTCAAACAATGTTGCGAGGCTTTCAATTTTTGTAAGCCGGTTATTCAAATTGATGACACTCATTTATATGGCAAGTACAAAGGAAAATTGTTGATTGCCACAGCTCAGGATGGAAATAATGAATGTTTGCCACTTGCATTTGCTATTGTTGAGGGTGAGACGTTGGAAGTTTGGGAATTCTTTCTGGATAACATTCGCGCGCATGTTACACAGAAGACAAATATTTGTCTTATTTTTGATCGGCATCGAAGCATATTGTCTACAATTGAGAGGCATCGTGGGTGGCAACCACCACATGCTTATCATGTCTTTTGCCTTTGTCATATTGCGAGCAATTTTAATCAAAAGTTCATAAATGAAAATTTGAAGAGAGCGGTTATGAATTTAGATATCGTTAAAAACTTCATCTATTAATTATGCATGTAGTTGTAAATTTTAATGTTATTTAGTTTGTGTGCCTGTTATACTCCTTCTATTGTTGATTTTGAGATAGCCTTTGCAAGTTTTCATGATGTGAGTCCTGAGGTTGCAAACTGGATTGATAGCATCCCGAAGGAAAAGTGGACACATGCATATGATGTTGAGGGACGAAGGTATGGACATATGACAACAAATTTGGCCGAGTTAGTAAACAGGATTTTAAAAGGTGCAAGAAACATGCCAATAACCGTGTTGGTTAAGCACACATATAGTAAATTGGTGGAATATTTTGTTTGCAGAGGGCGATCGACTCTTAATGAATTGCAAGGTCCTTATCCTCATTGCAAAAATGTGGTTGCAATGTTGAAGGCCAATGAGACCAATGCTACTGCCCATTATGTTCGTACATATAATGTTGAACAAACTATATTTGAGGTTGATCATGGTTATGACAAATCGTATTCGGTAAATCTCCCTGAGCGGTTCTGTCAGTGTGGGAAATTTAAGGCGTTCAAGTATCCTTGTAGTCATGCCACAGTAGCCGCTTTACATGTTCGTCAGGCACCGTCACAGTATGTGGATGACGTATTCCTTATAACAAACCTGGTACAAGCTTATTCATTTCCATGGCAGCCAATTGGTAATGAGCAAGCAATTCCACCTAGTACAGATCCAGTTGTGATACCTGACAGGTCTATGTTGCGTGCAAAGGATCGTCCAAAGTCAACTAGAATACGCAATGAGATGGATGAAGTTGAAGCTACTCAAAGTCGTATTAGGTGTGGTATATGCAGATTACCTGGTCATAACCATCAAAATTGTCCTAGTCATCTATCTACCTCATGATTTGTTGATGTTGTTGTCAATGTTTTCTTTATGTTGTTATATTTCATAATGAACATTTGAAAATAAACCAAACTTCCAGTGAAACCACTGATGTCAATTTTCATATACGCTACGAAGGTTGTTGCACATGAAAATGCAATCGACATTAACAATTACATAGCTAAATATAATAATGGAAACCAAATTAAATAACAAAATATAAAGTCTACGAAGGAGGAGGCCACTGTTGATGACGCGCCTAAAATCTGGCAATCTGCGTCTACTACGTCCACGCAAATACTGTGGAGCAACAGAAGGTTGTTGCACATGATATGGAGGTGGAGTGACGTCGACCGGCAGCTCTACAGGATAGTCTGACTGGTGTGGTGAAAAATCTATTTGCCTATAAAGATCGTCAATAGTTGTATCCTCCCACAAACGAGTCCCCTGACTACTGCTCCCTGCCTGATCCTCACATGGCATCGACACTGGACTGACATGGTACGCAGCCTGGCCTTCTGTGTCCATCGGTGGGGCCTCTGGCCGATAAAATGTATCAGCCTCTACCTGCGTAGGGTCGTAATATGTCTAATGAACACCGTATTCATGACCTATGTAGGGTGGCCTAATCCATCCACTCATGCATGGCCTGGGTGCATGAATAGGCTCAGAAACTGGTGTAATAGGTCATCGACGACGTCCTAACCCTCGACCCTCTTTCGCACGACGCCTAATGTCGATGGATAACTGTGGCTCCTCCGGATGCTGGTTCAACGATGCCTCTGGACTTGCCTCCTCCACCTGAGCGGACTCTCTGAAAACAGCAATTAGACGACCTACTTCATCGTGTATATAGTCCAAACCGTGGATCCCAAATTGCTCAGCTCTCGTGACAAAATACAAATTTTCCAGGCCATCAACCTATAAGTCACAACATAGTTACATAAACAACAATATAACATAATGGTAAAAAATTTATTTTGACTAAATGACTTACACAACATGCTAATTTGGCACCCCGCTTTGTCACATATCGCTTGTCGGAAAGTCTATACCAGACCATGTACTCATGGTTCAGTGACATCAGACCATGTATTGCAAGAGGCACTTCAACATGTTTACCTCTCCTATTTCATCTCTGTATAAACTTTCTTAGCTTACGAGCCCAATTTTCTTGGACTTTACCCCGAAGGGTATAATCATGAACACCTTTCAATTTTCCAGCCCTGTGAGGTATTGGTTGATCCCGCCCAAATTGCCTTATGCATCTATCAGGCTGCGAATACTCAGCAATGTGGAAACAAATAATAGGTGTCCTAGCCATCCACAAATGATGTGTCTCAGTAGATGCACCCAGAAAATCGTAATCACCATAGGGTTGTCAAACCACCTACACAATTAAATCATATATAGGAGTCACTTGCATATTCACATCCATTTTAAATAAATATATTTCTTTAAAAAAGCATACATCATCACTAGTTAAGGTGTCTAGCCTGTCTTGATACCAAGTCAGTGGGTTTGTACAGAAGCGACTTAGAGCATTAAATCTAATATCCAGATTAAACATTTAATTGTTAATTGTAGTACGCATAAATACACGGTCATTCAAGTAATACAAAATAAACATACCTATGTCCGAAGTGGCGGTTTGGCTCAAACAGAGCATGCAATGAGGGAGCAATTGGTGGAAATCTGAGTCACGCCCAAATCTAAAGCAAAACAGTGCAACCACCAATGTCTTTTCTATTAGGGTCTGTGCATTCGCACAACTGTCTAAACAAGTTTGCCAGAACCGCAGACCCCCAGCTATATGTACCAATATCGGCAAAGTCACCACCAAGTAAGGCGATGTAGCAACATCTTACTACGCTCCCCCCCGATCTATCGCAAAGGATCCAAGATCCTAACATTCATGCAATTGTAAATACAATGAATATCTAATCTAATAAACCAAGAGGGGAGGGGTGAATTGGTTTATAAAACTTTTTGACTTTTCTTGCAAATTCAAACTCAGCGGAAGATAAACAATGGATCGTATCTTTAAACCAAACACTTTTAATAAGCAAATTCTCTTTTCCAATCACTTAACTCTTATGTTGAAACAAAATCAGAATTGATTCACAATCCAATACCACAAGCAATTGAATGTAATGTAAATCAAAACACAATTACACACAAATTTATACTGGTTCACCTCTAACCACTTGAGGCTACATCCAGTTGTCTTCTAATCTAAACCAGATTAGAGTTCCACTAACAAGATTCAGTTCTTTACAAGCAATCAACCAAGTCTCTTTCACCCACCCTAGGCAAAATTCTAAATCTAACACTAAGATTTATCTAAAGACTTTAGAACCTGAGCACACCACTCAGTTCTACCCACTAGAAACACTATCTAGTAATGCTTTAAAGAATTCTAACTTGTTACATGAATAGTTTCAACACAAACTAAACAATACAAATAAAATCACCCAAATAATACAACTAAAGATTCAAGAAGGACATCACCTTAATCCTTTTGCAACAGAAAAGGAATTATACGAAATTTAAAACCTGTGATGTTGAATGAACATGCAGTCTTGAATGATCTTGCAACAGATTAATGCATGAATGTTCACTATAAAACTCCTTCTTTTACTCTAGCTTCATGATTCTCTATTTGAAGAACATCCTAATTGAAAAAGACTCTTTCTTCACATTAAAGCACTCAGAGAATGTTAATACACTTTTGTAATGAAAGCTCTTGAATTATGTAACTCTTAGATTATGAGTCAATGCATGCTATTTATAAAAAAACAGATTTAACAGACTGTAATCGATTATTTCGTCACTGTAATCGATTATTTTAACTAATGTAATCGATTAATTCGACTATTTAATCGATTAAAGTGTTCGTAGCAGTTCTGGAAAATAAGCATGATCAATGTAATCGATTATTTCATGATTTAATCGATTATTCCAGTGAGCTTCCCTTTCTGCCTCTAGCCTATTTAATCGATTACGATTACTTGGTAATCGATTAAATCACCTTCTATACTACACTGGATTATGCAGAATGCTTATGTAATCGATTATTAACCTATGTAATTGATTATTACAGTCTTAAAACATTTTATGTATATTTGAAACTCATCAATGCATTTCTCACTCAATGCATATGGTTATTACTTTATACCTAAGCATGAATGAATGTTGATTTAGTTTTATTAGTAGCTGCAAAAGGATTTTTGGGTTATTCCTTTTAATGAACCACACTAAACAAACAACATAAAATTTACAAAGCATGAATCAAATATCAAAATTCTTCTTCTTGAGATTCTTCAATCACTTGAATCTAACAGCAATGTGAGCCTTCGTGAAGTATATCATATTCTGAGGGTTACCAGCAACTGCATCATATGAAGGATACACTGTTGAAATATGAAAAAACCTCAAACTGCCGATGGCTAACTCGGTGTCCGCATCAAGGCTGTTACCAAAAACCTGATTACACAATTCTGCCCAATCTATGTAAGTCTGTCCGGTAAAGACTTGCCCATCAGTAGGCAATCCTAGAATACCTGCAACATCTTGCAAGGTAATTGTCATCTCACCCTGCGGCATATGGAAAATGTGTGTCTCTGGCCTCCACTGCTCAACCATAGCACTGATAAGACCAGTATCAATCTGAAAAATACAGGTAAGTTATCAATTTTTAAGTTCAAAATACACTATGTTTGAAACCAGCAATTTCAACATTAAAATTTCAACACATTAAACATAACAATATTCGTAAATCGATACCTGTATATACTTCATGCGAGCCACATGTATGAAATTAGCCTCAGTCAAATACTGTGCGACTACGTCCAGAATATCGTCGGGTCGGGGTCCACCACTAGGTCTACCTCCGTGACGAATCTTTAGCTCTCTCTGTGTCTCCTCATTCCAAACTGTCTGTGAAATATGAGTCTGTTGTCTGTGACTCCTAAGTACATCTGATCTGTATGGTCTGGGAAGAACATGCGTTGTGGGATCGATTGGCTCATGCTCACGGTCACAACCAGAACGAGGTGACTCAGATGACGATGACTCGACCATAATAATATGCTACACATTTTACAAATAACATTACTATTTTTTTTTTAATTGGGCCCCCAGATTGCTTCCTGCACTCCCTTTATTGCTTACTTTACTCCTTGTGGTTCATTTTTTTTAACTAAAAACTGTGTTGGTTTCAAAGGAATTACTTGAAGAATGGACAAAGAATCAAGCTTAGTTTTGAACATTCAACATGCCTTGAAGCCTTGAAGATTAATTTGTGATTAAATGTAAAAGGAAGAAGCATTTCTGGTGATCCAAGTGCATTGCATTCACATCATTCATTCAAGTCTTTAATTAGAGTTATAGAATACACAAGGCTTTGATAATCTGATTTAGTTTCTGAATTGAATCAAAGTTTTTTGGAAAAATACACTTTCTACTAGTTTAATCGATTACCTAATAATATAATCGATTATTTTGTTCTTAGCTCTTTCTGGAAAACACTTCAAGAACAATGTAATCGATTACACATCGGATTAATAGATTATTTTACCTATGATTACATATAAACAGCCTTGATAAACGTTTTAATCGATTATCAAAGAATAGTAATCGATTACATCATATGTCTCTGGCTAGCTATTTTGATACATTAATCGATTACCAAATATTGTAATCGATTACATAGTTTAAACATGTTCTATGAAGCTTTCTGTCTTAATCGATTACAAAAAACTGTAATCGATTACACAACGTATTTTAAGTTACACTTTGAACTTCAAGTTTATAAAGCTCACTGTCTTAATCGATTACAAGACGGAATAATCGATTATTTTGTTCGTTGCCCATA
>CM023954.1:11893374-11979100 GCA_013407115.1 Glycine latifolia
TTTTTTGTAATCGATTACACAACGTATTTTAAGTTACACTTTGAACTTCAAGTTTATAAAGCTCACTGTCTTAATCGATTACAAGACGGAATAATCGATTATTTTGTTCGTTGCCCATACCCAGATTCTTTTAGAACATATTAATCGATTACATGGTTTATTTAATCGATTACATATGAGAAATAATCAATTAATGGGCGCGTTTAATCGATTACTGACAGTTACAAATATTTGTTATAAATAGAACCCTTGCTCAGCTTGTTTAACAACTTGACCACTTCGTAATTTGAGCTAGTTTAAGATTCCTAAATACTTTCTTGGTGATTTTTGGGTTCCATGAGTTCTTGCTTTCACTAATGCACTTATGGATTATTGAGTGATTCTTGAAGCAAGAAGATTCTTTTCAAAAGTTAAGGAAAGAGATGTTCTGAGTTTTAATTCTTTTTTTAACCTGATTTATTCATTAATGTGCATCATCATTTACTGGATCATCAGGTGATTTCGTTCCTTAACTTAGTGGTTGTAGTTCTATTTTGAATTTGTATTTGAGTTTCTATTGTAAATGAGTTTCTTGCTTGTAATCTAGAGAAAGGGTTTCTCTAGGGGTTGTGCTGAGTAGTGTTCTCAGTGAGTTTGTCTCTAAGTTTCTAATAGTGTTTTAGATTACTGAACTTTATCTAGAGTTGATAAAGGGAGACTTTGTAATTACTTGTAAGAACAAAAATTTGCAATAGTGAAACTTCACTCTAGTGTTGAGTGAAAGAAAACTGGATGTAGCTTCATAATGTTTGAAGTGAACCAGTATAAATCTCTTGTGCTTTGATTTTAATTTCATTCTTGATTAATTCCTGCCCATCTTTATTGTCTTTCTTTGCTTATAAATTTGATCTTGAGCTATTGGATACCTTGGGCTGAGCATTTAATTGAATAAGTATTCTTGGTTTCAAAAGTAATAAAGATCCTAAGGAAAACTCTGATTTTGTTTTAAGAATTTTTAATTTACCAAGATTTAACCAATTCACCCCCCTCTTGGTTAAGTGTGAAGTGTTTCTATATTTTACAAACTGGACGTGTTTTAATGCCAACTAGGGATTATCTATTATTTGTGTTTATGATTTTCCTTTTGTTATATTTTAGTAATATGAAAAATAGCCATAAAACCTAGGTCCTAAAACCTAAGTCATAACCTACATAATGGTTAATAATATTCTAAGTCACCAACTAATAGTATTCTAAGTCATAAAACCTAGGTCGTAACCTACGTAACCTAGGTCATAACCTTACGGCGGTACTTAATGATAACCTAATTGACTAACTACTAATATTGTAAGCCAATAAACCTAGGTCATAACCTACGTAACTAACTAATGAAAACCTAGGTCATAACCTACGTAACCTAGGTCATAACCTTACGACGGTACTTAATGATAACCTAAGTCACTAACTAATAATATTGCAAGCCAACATACCTAGTTCATAACCTACGTAACTAACTAATGAAAACCTACGTCACCAACTAATAGTACCCTAAACCCTAAAACCTAGGTCATAACCTTACATAGGTACTTAATGATAACCTAATTCACTAACTAATAATATTGTAAGACAATAACCCTATAACAACTAACAAGTAACTATTTTCAATAAACCTAGGTCACTAACAATTTTCTAGATCAATAACAATTCTCTAAGACAACAATATAATATATTTCATGTAATTTAACAAGCATATATTTAAGCAACACTTATTTGACTGACAGAGTTTCGCTGCACAAAGCCTCGAATTAAAACACAAATCTAGATAGAAGTCAGAGAACAAAAGCTAGAGAGATGCAGAAGTGGAGTGCAAATGCTGAAATTGTGGTTTAAATAGGCTAGCATGGTCACGCCTGGGTGGGGCGTGACTGCTTCATGAATCATGCCTGGTGGAGGCGTGATTAACCACGTCTAGGGAGGGCATGACCAAGCCCCTATCACGCCTGGTGGAGACGTGTTCAAACACATACTAGCCAAACGCGACTAAGTGCCATAGATCTATAATTACATTCAAAACTGCAGTATTTTCGTAATTTTTTTTATTAAAATTACTATATTTTAATTTTTTTGCCCAAGTTATACATAACTGCATGAGGTTGCTCATACATCATGTAATCGTCTTCTAAATCATAAGTTAAATCTAGCTTAAGTATCTGCGCACACATTGCCTTCACGAAAGATATGATGAATCCAAACTCTATAAAAGGCTTGCATAGTGCGACAAATTTCAACATCTTGAAATAATGGTGAGCTCCATCCACTAGCACTACCAACCTTATCACCTGAGATGCTTTTGATTACTGCTTCAGAGCCAATTTGGACTTTAACATCTTGAATAATGGTGAATTCTATTATAATGGTTTTGCAACTTTCTAACATAACATGGTATATCATGTTCGCTATATTAATATGAAAAGATCCAATTTTCCAACGCATAAAGAACTTGTTTTTTTTCAAGTGGCAAAAGGCTTCCACTACAAAAAAAAAACATGATTTATCAACCGAAGAATACAATCACTAAATTGTTAAAATCAGTCACTCTTTGCCTAGAATAATCTTGAAGGAGTTTGTTATGATGTTGTGGAGTCTTTGGTGGCATAGAAATGGTAGAATTTGGGAAGGAGCAAATCAAAACCCTTTGTTGTAGTGCTGAGAGCCAAAGACAGTATTAAGCTAAGGTTTTAAATATAGGTCGTGGTCGCATTGCGATTTCATTGCATTTGTTAATATAGTGGCAAATCGCAGACAAATGCGACTGATATAGTCTCAATTATAGTCACAGATAATTAAAAAATCTTGATGTTGCGATCCAAATCATGGTCATAGACCCATATTTAAAACCCTGGTCTTAATTAAGGATTGGGAGAAAGCCCGTTTGGTTGCTAGAGTTAGGTTTGCAGCATGTTATTTTTTAGTTAGATTGCAAAACAATGGTAGATGGTGTTAGGGGGAGTGGTACAACACAATCTCAGCTTGGTGCTATACATTTTCTTTTTGTTACTGCAAAATACTCATATCATTTCATTTAGAATCAAGTGTTGAATACATGGTAAAGCATGATCATGATCAATAGTTAGGAAATAAAAGAGCTGCCCTAGCAAGCTGGTAAGCTACTCCATTAGCTTGACTTCTAATAAAAGCAACTAGATAAGTTTGGTTCTCTTCTAAAATCTCACTGTAACTCTGGATGATGCTTCCTAGTTCGAAATTATTTACAGCCACCATTGTTACTCTTTCAGCTACCGTTTTATTATCAATCTCCAAAATGACATTTTCAAGGCCAAGGATTGCAAAAACTGAAGTGGCAAGAGAAGGCTCCAAGCATCACCTTCAGTGACTGAAAGAAACCAGCATCCACATTACATTTAAAAGACCCAGGTTGAGGAGGAATCCAAATATCCCTAGCAGGTGATGTTTGCTGGCATAGACGTGATCCAATTTCCTTATTCGCTCTCGACCAAGATTGGAAGAACTTATCTCCTTGAGCTACACATGCGAATCTGGGTAAGCTTTGTTGTCCCATACTTTATCATTCCTCGGCCTCCAAAAACTCCAAAGCAACATTGCCATTTTTTTTTGATGATGATCATGCAAGTCGTTGAAGAGTGCAAAGATGAATTCTGCAAAAGTCTCAACATTAGAAGCAAGATTCTCAACAAGGTGCCTTAAGGGCAAACGATTCCAGCAACTTGTATTTGCATTACACAGGGCAAAGCAATGGAATGTAGATTCAACATCTTCTTCGCAAAATTAATGGACAGATGATGAGGCAATCCACTCCATGAGATTTTAAGTTATTTCTAGTAGGGATACACTACCTGCAGGATCTCCACAACATATTTTTAACTCTCGGTGGAACCTTCAAAGCCCATAATTTCTGCCAATCACCAGCAACATGAAACTCACTTGCATTTGTTAGGTTAAGCATAATAAGCTTATAGGCGCTTCTCATAGAGTAGATGCCATCCTTAGATGTTTCTCGGCCAAATAATTGAATCTTATTTTGCATTTATTACACCCAACACCTCTCCTTGTTTTGCATTACTTTGGCCTCCCCTACTAAAACGGTGTTAACTAACGATTGTCATTTTAAGTTAAATGACGAATTGCCTTTATCATCTTCCCTCATCCTTTTGGTCCACCATCACTAGACACCGTCCACAGTCTGTAACTACCACTCCTCTCATCGCCCTTTCACTTCTACCATCAGATCTCACCGCTGCATCCCCTACGCAACCCCCCCGCCCGCCCCCCCAACCACCACCACCAGATCTCACCATCACACCCCTACTGCAATCACCCTGCTAGATCTCTATTGGGGTTTTATCTATCTATCTATCTATATATATTTGAAAATATTCTAAACAAACCCTGAGTGGAAAAAACCACATCCCATGGACCATGCATTACACAGGAATCACTAAGGGATTAGAATGCACCTCTATAGCGTGCTTTCAAGTGATGGGTTGCTTTGATTACCAAGCGTCGAAAGTATAACACCTTTACTTAGTCCATGTGTGCAACAATCAGAGCTAAGTCTCAGTGCTACTCAGTAGACGCATAGTAATTTGGTCTGATACACTTCTCTCTCAATAGTGAATTATCAGTTCATGTATTTCCACCTCTCTCATATATACGAGAGTGATCTGATCCACATCTCACTCATATCTTGTCAAATCTTATTTCATCTCATTAAATCTTAGTTGATCTAAATCTTTGATCTTATGAAACCTCATTCGATTAGATATACAAATTTATTTGATCATATATAAATAAATAATTAAATCATATCTAATTAATTATCTTATCATATTGTGTCTTTTTTAATTAAATATGTCGTGAATTAATTGAATCATAATTTATTAATTAACTATGAACTAAAATCACATTTGATTTATTCATCTAATTCAATTGATTCCTCTATGCATGTGACACTATAGGCTTTAACTAGAATGGCAATAACATTATCCTTATAATATTATAGACAATGATTGACATCTAGCAATACATTGATACCACCTAAACCATGAGAAATCAGTGATTTGATTTCTACCTTAGCGCAATCATTTCATTGTGTAGCCTTTGTCTCTTCATCCAAATGTCTTTATCGAACAAGAGGCATAAAATTGTCCCCTTGTTAAGTCTGATCATCTATTTCTCGATACAAAAGTGGACTCGTAAACACAAACGGGTCCTATATCTCATGTTGACCCATTTCTGCGTGGTCACACGTGTAGTGCATCCCATTCTTTTAAGGGATCCATAGACATAACTCTTGTTATGTAGAAGGAATAATTCCTATCTACATCACTTAAATTTCTCAACATAATTCATTGCATGCCCAAGTACTACTTTTATGATCACCCTATTATGGATGACATTTGATAGCATTAAAGCCTATATGTAGGAATCGTAGTGACTTCAAGTTAAATGATTACTATTGTATAATGATTAGCATAAGAAGCATTTATGACACTTACATAACTATTATGAAACCTTCTCATAGTGGGTCAATCTAGTATAAATATTACTCCTAATATTTACACCTATGTGTCGACTTGATATCTCATATCCATGACATGTGAGATGTAGTCATTTTTTTACTCACACAATAGTCTTAATGCTATCGTCATCATAGTTAACAATAATAGTCAACTACAAACATTTAAGAATAACATTTTATCACTCAATGAACCTCACGTCATCGAATAACTCACCTATTCTAAGGATGTTACCATATTATTCAACAAATAATATAATGATTGAAATGCATATAAACCAAAGTCATGATACAAAATGTAGTCTAAAATGGATTGACCACTGAGGCTCATTCCAACAATCTCCCACCAGCACTAGTGCCATTGGGCGTAAACCTAATACCCATTGGTCTAGTGTTAGGTTTAGATCGCTAGTGAGACCTGGGTTCCTTAGCCTATGAGATTACTCCTTTGTTATCACAATAGAGGTCAATCGGGCCTGCGATGCTAGGAACAACGCCAAGTTCAGTAATAAACTTAGTCTACATACTTAGTCTTTGTAGAATAATGGACGATTGTCCCTTGCTTGGAACTCTTCCAACTTACAACATCGCCATTAAGGCAAAATACAAACCCTGACTTTGATTAGGAATCATCCTTATCTCGAAAGCTAGCGTAAAATGAACCCTTAGTCCTTCCCAAGTACTTTAGGATATTATTGACAATGGTTTGGTGACCTTCACCAAGATTAGTTTAGTATATTTCATCATGCTCAAAGAATATGAGATGTCTGGTCAAATACACATCATGACATACATGATAGATTCTATTGCCGAAGCATATGGAATCCTACTCATGCGATCCCTTTAATCTAATGTAGTAAGGCATTGTCCCTTGGAAAAGTATATGCCACGTGACAGACAAAAAACCTTTTAATTTCTTAATCCTTACATATGCTTCATATAAATAAATAATCAAGGTTAAAATATGTTTTCGACTCCTACTAAATAATTAAATTTTGTGTTTGTTCCTTGATAAATTTTTCTTTGCATTAAGTCCCTAATAAAGTAACAATTTTGTTTTTGGTAATTGACACTTTTTATAGTTCATAATAAATTAGTTAATTTTGTGTTTGCTCCATGGTATTTTTTTTATTTTGTTATTAGTTTTTTTCAAATGGACTAATAACAAATGGAATTTTTTATCAAAGAACAAATAGAAAATTTGGTGATTTATCATGGACTAAAAAAGTGTCAAAAAACAAAAAAACATTTTATTTTATTTTATCAAGAAGTAAACATAATTTTTTTTATTAAAGAACAAATATAAATTCAAATATTTATTAAGTATCATAAAATTTTATCTAATAATCAATAACTATCTTTTTATTAAATTAAGGATAAATAGTCATTTTCATCCAATGTGTATAGCATTGATAAGTTTGTCCTTGAAAGATAAAAATTCATTTTTTAATCCTCAAAAGTGAAAAAAGTACGATAAATCTATCCATTCGTTAACTTTCGTCTATTATCGTTAGTGAAAGAGTTTATGTGACACATTTAAGGATAAATTTGTCAGCGTTATATACATTCAGGGAAGAAAATGATTATTTACCCAAAATATAATTTAATCTTCATAATCTCCTCCTTTTTTAATCATTGCAAGCATAACGTAATAAGCAATTAAAAAATAGCAAAACAAACATAAGTTAGAACAATCATAATAAACATAATATTGATTAATAAACATAAGTTGTCTGTTGCTCTAAAATTTTTATTGTAACAACATTAAATAATGATAAAATCAAGTTGGGTCTCATTTTTTTATAAGGATTAATATAATGACTGTGCATTTTTATTTGAATATCATATTTTTGATGATGTATTATCACATTAAAAATTTAAGAACAATAGATATATTATGCTTATTACTATGTTTGTTCTAACTTATGTTTGCTTTCCTATTTTTAAGTGCTTGCAACAATTAAAAAAAGAGAAAAAAATATGAAGATTAAATTATATTTTAGGTAAATAGTCATTTTTGTTACTGGATATGTAGGACACTGACAAATACGTCCATGAATGTGAGATATAGACTTTTTCATTAACGGTATTTGTATTTGATGGATAGATTTGTCGAACTTTTTTCATTTTCGATGACTAAAATTTGAGTTTTTTCTTTTGAAAATGAATTTGTCAATATATTCATCTACAAAAATAATTATTTACCCTTGAATTAAATTTGGCCATTTTACCACGCTTTTTTTTCCTGCTTTATTAAGTTGTTATCAAGCTTTTCTTCCGTTATCTTATATTATCATATAGAAGTATCATATATTATATTATATAATTTTTTATATTACTACATAATATTATAATTATATAATATACTATATTAATTATTATATATATTAACGAGTTTATGAAAGTTCCTGATACGAAGGTACAGAGATTCAGGAGGAGCCAGAGTGAGTGATACAGAGAAAGAAGAAAGATTTAAAATTGGAAGAGGAACAATTGGAAGGAGAAAACCTAATTGGAGGATGTGATTTATTGCATGATCGATGGAAAAACCCTAGAATCGGAGCAGGGACCGCAATCGACGACGCCGTAGATGCTTGTTGCGGTTGGAGCGTCGTGGGATCTGAATTGGTTCCTGCAATTGTTGCTCTCCGTCATCGTCGTGGCCATTGGGGTTCACTACTTCGTCAAGGCCACCGCTTCCAAATACTTCTTGGTCGACGCCAATTTCGAAGGGGACCACCACCACGCCCTCGCCACCGACGCCATGCCCGGTGCTCTCGCCGCCGCCGATCCTCTCTGTGCCGTCTGCGCCAAGCCCGCCCCTAAGAAGTGCTCGCGCTGCAAAGCCGTTAGATATTGGTATGGTACCTTCCTTCGATCATCAATATGATTGTGATCGTTATGATTATGAGGAGTTTTATTAATTAATTGATTGATTAATTAATTAATTAATTAATTAATGTATTTATTTAGTGTTGTGGTAATTTAGAGGATGGTGCTTCTTTTGGTAGTATTTTTGATTCGTAGGTAGTTGAGGTTTTACAATAACTCACACCCACTGTTCAACCAATTGAACTAGACCCACTTAGTCTTCTTGTGGTAGTTTTTGGTTGTTACTTGTTAGTTAATTAAGTCTTGGTGTGAAATGAATTCAGGGTTTGCTAATGAAATTGACGAGTTTATTTTTTTTTTTTAAAGAAATTTGGTGGGAATAGTATTAGTGTTTGTTTTTAAATGGGTAAGGAAGGGGATGGCTGAATTTAATTTGCATTTGTGGATTTTGCAGTTCGCAAGAATGTCAGCAGTCGCATTGGATGTCTGGGCATAAGACAGTGTGCAAGGATTTTCGTGAGACCAGTGCAAGAAGCTCGGCTCAGAATGGGGTAATTAATCGTGGGTTTAAGCCTTCTGCTGCTGGGGGTAAAAGCTCATCGTCGATTGCACTGATACCTGGCTGTGGAGCAGGAGCAATTTCCAGGCCAATCAAGCAGGCTAAAGATGTAATTTTCTATAATGGAAGTGTTAATAAATTCATGTTATGGACTTTTCTTATTGCGGGTAGTGAGAGGGAAAGGGAAACTGAGTGCTAGATTTTGTTGCCTTGAGATGATGTGCCAAAAAACATGCACCTTAGTAAAGAAAAATACTAATACATGTGACTATTTTTCATTAGTCTTCCTTATTAAGTAAATACATAGGATAATGAGAATACAAGCTTATGATTTCCAATTTGCAAAACCGTAAGCTACTTGCTGCAAAGGGGCCTGAAAGACTGAAGTTAGTTTTATTATTTTACCCCTTTAGCATCATGATTAGAATGTTAAATTGTTGGGGTTTTAGAATTTTTTTTTGTTATAATCGATCAGAGGTGTGCCTCCCCTGAACTTCATAAAGCACCAGTGCTGTGCTCTTGATTTTTGTTTTGGGGTCTTAGACCCTTGAATTGGAAGTCACATTGGAATGACTTGCTCTTTACTCATCAGGCAGCTCCTCAATCAGCACAGGGTGCTGACCTTTCTAGTGCCTTGCCTCAGTGCCGTTGAGTCTCTGACGTTATTTTGTTTAAATGCTAAATCTGATATATTTTCTCACCTGCACATTAAAATTATATGCTTTGACTTGTTCAGGTTCTTTTCCCTTACGATGAATTTGTCAAGTTTTTCAACTGGGACAAGCCAGGATTTCCTCCTTGTGGACTCTTGAATTGTGGAAACAGGTTTGCCCTTTTTCACGACTGAGCTTCAGCTTTATTGCTCTATCTGTCATAATAGTGATAAGAGGATATGGAAAGTAATTTTCTTATTGCAATTTTTTAGTTGCTTTGCAAATGTGGTTCTTCAGTGCCTCTCATTCACAAAGCCACTTGTTGCCTACTTGTTGGAGAAAGGCCACCGCAGAGAATGTAATGTCATAACTCTTACCTTTTTTTGCTGGTTGTCAACTATTTTTCGTGCTTATGTTGTTGTTATTGGTTCTTCAGGCAGTTGTAATGATTGGTGCTTTCTATGTGAATTTGAAAATCATGTTGAAAGAACAAGGCTAAGTTCACAGGCATTTTCTCCCATGAATATTCTCTCTCGTTTGCCTAATATTGGTGGTACACTAGGCTATGGAAGACAAGAGGATGCTCATGAGTTCATGAGGTTTGTTTTTCCTTGCAATGTTATCATTTCACTTTTTGTAGTGAATTGTTTTGAATGATGTCTAGATCTTACATTGTGTTTGGTAAGATGTAGAAGGTAATTTATTTTTTCAATACCTTTTTGTAGGTTTACCATTGATACTATGCAATCTGTTTGCCTTGATGAATTTGGTGGAGAAAAAGCTGTCCCTCCTAACCTTCAGGAGACCACCCTTATTCAACACATTTTTGGTGGTCGTCTTCAATCTGAGGTTAGACATCTAATCAGACTGAAATAAACATTTCTTGTTAGAATGAATGCCTTTCTATTGTTTCAATACAAATATAATGTAAATAGAGACTAATGACTAATGATTAATTTGTCATGGGATTATTAAGTGAAACTTGCTGTGTTTTTTTGCCTATATTTGAACTTTATAAGTTAGTCTGACTAAGTGCAAAGACTCCAAATTGTCCAACTCTATTTAAGGTTGGACTTTGGAGAGTAACCTAATATTCTATTTGGTTTCTATTTTCAAGAACAATTTTATGTTTTTAGAAATAATAAATATTAATAAAACCTGTTAGAGTGAATGTTTTCTGGTCTTACTTTTCGTAAGCAGTTAACAGGATACATGTGTCCACAACAAGAATACAATTACAGTAGTTTATGGTTTGGAAAAAAATAAAAAAGCATTAATTTATGGAAATTTTTTAACTTTGTAACTAGCATGATGGTTGTGAAATCTGGATTCATAAAAATATTGTGTATCCAGGATTCATGAATCGTGATCAATAATTGAAGATACATCTATATATTGGCTTTCAAAGTTGAAGGTAATAAAGGGAAATATAAACTTCAAATTAGATCAAGATTCAAGTTGTAGCAGTCACAATGACAGAAAGGGGGAAAAAACAGTGATTGCATAAATTCAGCTTTATAGCCCATTAAATAAACAAAAAAATTACAGTGTCTCACTATTTCCTATTCCAAATGCATAATCTCATGATCATTATTCTTCATCCCCACAATTAATGCCATTTAGTTCATCCTTATGAAATGCTGTGGTACTTTCTGTTATTCCAATTTGTGTGTGTTTTTGATAGTGACATGGCAAATTCTTTGAAAGATAATTGTTCTGCAGCACTCTAATGGAAGAAGCCTTTTCAGTTTACTAGGGAATAACAGCTTTATAAAATGTTATAAAATGCATTTTGTTATTTTGATACTGACATGGATGTGGCCGTATGTCTTTTTCTTTTTTCTTGTGAAACTAAATAGGTGATTTGCACAAAATGTGATAAGATTTCAAATCAGTATGAAAATATGATGGACTTGACAGTTGAAATTCATGGAGATGCTGCTTCCTTGGAGAAATGTCTAGACCAGTTTACTGCCAGGGAGCGGCTTGATGGGGAAAATATGTATAAATGTGAGGGGTAAGGATGCTCTTCCTATTGAAAGATAGTTGTACCATAACAATGTTTAATATCACATTAAATGGTGTTTCTTCGCCATTGATGTCAGCATCCCTTAAAAATAATATTCAGGATCCCCTCCTTCTTTCACCCTTCTTTTCTTTTCTCTCATTTTCTTTTCTTTTGTCTTATTTACCCTTTTTCCTCCCCTCCTTTTATTTATTTATTTATTTTTCAACTTCCTCTTATCTATCATTGGGTTCATTTACCACCGACCTCAATTAACTTGGGTTAAAGGTGCTGTTGATGTTGATTAATTGGATATAGAGGATTACATGATGTTTTTAGATTATGAATTGAACTGGAAAGTAGCCCTCCTCCCTCTAGGAAGAAAATTAAGTTCACAAAGATGTTCTGTAGTGGTAAACCATGAATGGTAACAATGTAATGAATTAATAATATTATTAGCTTCAAAACACAATTCCTATAATATAGTCACTATATTAGTCTCATGTGCATAAAGTTGACCATAGCCGTTAATTTTGATGACCAAGATATCAAGGCTGTTAAGACTATAGGCGTTCTATACAAAAATTGTAACTATGATAGAAACTTTTGTACTGACCCCTGTCCCCTTAAAATGATACAAACTGATAATTTTACTGTACAAACATTTATTGGATTCAA
Organism: Glycine latifolia; assembly: GCA_013407115.1. Taxonomy (NCBI): domain Eukaryota; kingdom Viridiplantae; phylum Streptophyta; class Magnoliopsida; order Fabales; family Fabaceae; genus Glycine; species Glycine latifolia. Next base: position 11,905,638 of record CM023954.1, read on the forward strand.
TTATGTATGTTATGCGTTCAAGTTATCCGTTATTTTGGTTTAGCTTTTATTAAAGAATTTGGAAGGTGGTGATTATACAATATATCCTGTCAAATCATGATACTTAAGTTGATGTATGACAATGGCTTTGTAGATTTCTGGCTGTAGCAAAATATGTTTTGCTTGAGAATTAACCATAAAATTTATCCTTAATTTAGCAGTTGCTTTTGGTCTTATTATACCAGATTTCTTATTTATTTGGCAGGAAACAAGTTTTATCAATGAAAATAGAATTCAAACATTTGCTTTTGATAATGTATTTTTTCTGTTAGGAAGATCCTGCTCTTAAACAAGTTTTCCTGCTGCTTGTCAGGTGCAAGGATTATGTCAAAGCATGGAAACGCCTTACTGTGAAATGTGCTCCAAATATTCTTACAATTGCCTTGAAAAGATTTCAGGTCTTGGTAATTTGATCTAGACAGCCTGGCTAAGTTGTCATGCTATAAGTTGTTTATACTTTAGATTTCAATTGTATAATTTCTAGTACTTTCCCATCATGTGCTTCATGTGATATGAATTGTATGGATTTGGATTTAGCATGATTATATACCATACTTGATTTTAATCCCTACTAGTATATAAAACCATGAAAGGCTTGTATGCATTGTGAGCTATTCTTATCAAGTTTTCTCATTTCTTTTTTTTTTGGTGTTGTGTTACATGCAGAGTGGGAGGTTTGGAAAACTTAACAAGAGAATATCCTTCCCTGAGACTTTAAATCTTAGCCCTTATATGAGTGAAGCTGGAGATGGATCTGATATATATAAGCTATATGGTGTTGTAGTACATATTGATATGCTAAATGCTTCATTTTTTGGTCATTACATCTGTTACATCAAAGATTTCCAGGGAAACTGGTATAGGATTGATGACTGGAAGGTAGATTTCTTTGTCTCCTGATCCAAGTTGGAATATTTTTCTTTTTGGTCTGAGTACCCTGTATAATGTGCTTGAACTGTCAGTATCCTCATTTGTGTTGCATGACATTTCTCAGGTTATGACTGTGGAGGTGGAAGAGGTACTTTCTCAGGGAGCATACATGCTCTTGTATAGCAGGTATTCTTGTGATTATGTGCTGAAGAGGCTAATGCGCTCTTTATTTCTCTCTCTCTCTCACATAGTATTTGTGCTTCCTATTTTCACTTCTGCTGCCTGAATGATGTTTCCCAATTAGCTGGTTCTGTTAACATTGTGTTGAGAGCTTGTGAGTACAACTTTGAGTGTGTTTGCCTTTGGTAGGTGATTTTGATGACTAACATGGCCTGTGTTGGATTGTTTGGTCTTTGGAATCATGGAACAGAGCAACTGTTAGAACACTAGCTCTACCTTTTTATATGGAGTAAATTATTAAATCACTCATTTTAGTCCTTGAAATTATGAGGAAAACAAAAGTAGTCTCTCAAATTGACAGCTAGTGATTATTGAAGCAAACAAATACCTGATGTTAGGATCTGTCAACTTTAATGTGCATTAGTAAATCTGGTCCCTAACATCTGGGACCAAATTGACTGGTGGTTGTCAAATTCAAGGATCAAATTGAATGATGTGGTAATATTAATGACAAAATTGACCTGCGATGCAATTTTGGGACCTAATTGCTAGGCTGTTGTTAAAGTTAGGGATGTAATTTGGTTATTTATGATATTTAACGACCGGATTTGTTTGGTGCCAATTTCATAGACTAGTTGATGATTTAGATACATCTCCCAGAGAAAGATTAAGTTCTGGTCTTTTTTGTTTGTTAAGCTTCATCTTTCATTGTACTCTGTCATAGCCTTTTCTTTGTTTTACACGGGCAACCTGATGTCTTGGTGATAAATTCAGTTTTATCTAGTTTGCTTAGATAATTTGAGATTGGGTGTGTAGTTTTGCATTTCGATGTGTGTAGTGGCATTTGCTCTGATTTCTAGGTGAGATTCCAAATTTTTGGAACTGAAGTTGGTTTGTACCTATTGATAACTATGGTTATTTGAACCTATGACCTATCTTTATGAGGTTTGACGATATGAATGATTCTAATAATTGATGTGTCAAATGCATGTAAAATTTTTTAATGGTAATATTTTTCAATTTCTTTCTGAGAAAAGTGGTAAAGCATTGCTCAATTTGATCCTGGGCAGGTGTAGTGCCCGGCCATCGGGCCTTCAAATTCAAACTACTGAATCTTCAGGGATAGCAGAAGTTCAAACAGAAGTGGAAGTGGAGCCTGGACAAACTGAGCAAGATGAATGCCTCTCAAATATGAAGGCTTTGACTTGTAGTAGAGGTTCTGAGGTTTTGCCATCTGATGTTAGTCCAGAATTGAAGGCTTCTTCCAGCTATGACTGTGAGCCTTCTGCTGGATTGAACTCCCAAGTCAAAAGAGAACAGTTTGATGATGTGGACATGATGGATGTTGATTCAACTGGTATCGCGAATGAGATTTCTTGTGGAGCTGTTGAATCATCTTATGTGCCCATTTCTCAAACAGACAGTGATTTGGGGGATTTAGATATGGGCAGATCATTAGAAGAGACTTCAGGCGGCAAGGAAGAGCAAGATGATACCGATATGGTTAGTTCTGGTCTTTGTTCGGGTCTACCAAATGACAATTCCTTCTTTGATAAGCACCCTTCCGTTTCACGGGATCGTCAAAACATGGAAGAAGATTCAGAACATATAGATGTGGTTAACTGCAAGTTGATTACAGCCAAAGATAATGCATCCTATTCTAATGGATATGTCAGTGCAAATGAGTCTTCAATTCCAGTTGAAGACGCGGGCTCACAAATTTCTGGCATCAGTTCTTTTCCCACTGAAAATGACAAAGGAAATGGAATTAAGAAAGTGGAAATATCAGCTGACATCTAGATGCAGCTATTTTTGTTATCTCTTCATATCATTTAATTATCCCATCATCGACAAAAGGTGGTGAGTTGGGAAATTTTTGTCCGGGGTTTCATTATTTGCAGGACCTTGGATCTTATTTCTAACATTTTTAGATGGGTATCCTATTTTAATTTTACTGATAGAATACAAGTCCTTTGTCCTTATCTCCCCTCCACTATTGTACATACGAGAAACATAATTCTTCCAAGTTGCTGTGGACCACCATTGTTGGGTTGGTTTAATCATTTTGACTAATAATTTTTTTCCAAGATTTTAACCATATATATATATATATATATATATATATATATATATTAAAATTTCATGTTTATCAAATTAATTAGTTACACTCAAACGTTGTTATATGTAATTGATGACACAAGTTTAAAACGAGCATAATGTTAACTTAATAGTGTGGCATCTTCCTACACTTCAATAATCTCAACCTACACCATATGTACATTCCAAATTAGGTAACCTGGAATATAAAACCTTGATTTTGGATTAACCTTTTCGTAATGAAATAGGGTGTCAGCTGAGATTTTTGAGGTGCAGGAAGAAGAGACCCATCTATTGTCTCATGTTGAGGCCCATGAACTAGATTTATTTCAGTAACTTGACTATATTCCGTAGGAATTTCATTTCGGCCTTTTTCTACTTCCTTTGGTAGATGCCAATTTAACCAAATGAGGCTTTTGGGGTGTGTTGTGAGCATCTTCTTGAGCTGAAACCACACGAGGAGCAAGAAAAGACAGAAGAGCACAAATTAACGGCTTTTGCTTTTCAACATTTTCCCTTTTCTAATCTAATACTCTTTTGTTTGTTTCTTCTATTATAAAAAAAAAAAATACTTGTCTTGTGGATGGGGCTTGAGCATTGACTTGTGGAAACATAAACATATCAAAGCAAAATAAGACAAAAGATTCCTCAACGAGGAGCCAAAAGGGAGCAAGAATAGAGGGTTGCTTCTTGCTTTTGCTCTAGGAAGGAAGGTCAGCCGAAAACCACACACGAGTCCCAGACAAAAAACTAAACCCTTCCCTTTGACAATTGACATTGTTAATGTTGATCCACTTTGAAACAAAACAACTCAGTAGTGGTCCTTTCTTTCTCTTTTTTTTATGCAAGGTAAAATGATTAAATAATAGCCCCCTCCTCCCCCAGCAGTTTTTTGTTTGCGTTGCTGAGTGTGTACTCGTTTTCATTTTTCAACCTGAATCCAAAGCATAGATATCTATCTAGTAGTCGTGGCTAAGGCCATTAGGCAAAGTCAACGAGTTATGTTATTGTTACCAAAGTTCTAAATTTTTTTTTCAAATGCTAATTATATTAGGATATTAGTTAAAAAAGAGAAAAAAGAGAAAAAATATTAAAATATACAAAATTATGTTATCTATAATTTTTTTAATTTTTAATTAATGTCTTAAAAATATTAATTAACAAAACTTTTTTTATCATAAAATTAGTACAAAATATTTATCATACTTTTTTTTAATAATAAAAGCAACCCAAGTACTTGTGTGAGTATCTAAATTCTAATCTAGCGGCATAGATATGCACACACAACATAGTTTGCATCGAATTTTTGTTTTTAAGAGTAAGCCACACAGGGCTGTGTGGTGTGTGCCTGTCACATCACATGCTAGTGTCAACCATCCAATGTCCAACACAAAAGAGTTTTCCCCAGGAAACTTCCTACCTCGCTTCCTACTTGTTGGGCTCCTTCTCTCGCTTCCCCTTTTCCCCTTTTTTCACTTTCTTCTGATTTCCTCCTCCAAAGTTCTTTTTAAACACACTATTGTGTGTTCTCCAACACACACACACACACACACATACTCACCACTGTGTCCGTGTGTTTGTTGGTTTTCTTTTCCTATCCACTCTCAACATAACAGCAGCTGCAGCTGCTGCTTCAGTTTCTATTTTCAGGTACTTTTCTAACCTTTGATTGGTTTTGTTCTTGTGTTGTGATTATTGTGCTGTATTCTGGTTATTTATGAGTTTATTGAAATGAAAGTATGAAACCCCTTCTTCCAGTGAGTGTGTCTTTACTCTTATTGTTATCGCTTTTGTTTCATTTATCCTGGTGCAAGGGTTTCTTCTAAAAGGGGTAGTAAGGGAGAGGAAAAAAAAAGAGGAAATTGCTTTGCATTTTGAAGTCTCAAGTTTCATGCTTTCTTCTAAAGGATAGCTTTTGAAGCTACGAGGGTTTTTTGTTTTGTTTTTTTATCTTGGTGGGGGAGGGAGTTTTGCAACTCTAATTGGTTATCAAAATTCAAGAATGAGCCTTTTGCAATTTTGAGTGTAAATCTTGATGGGGTTGGGGAAAGAAGGGGAAAGTTTTAATCTTTTTGGGTGCAGCTAAATAACCTTTTGGGTTATTACTTATTAGTTCAGGGCCACCCATTTAATTTGAAAGTCTTCATTCACATCAATTTGGTTTTTCTCTTATGATGGTATAGGCTTTGAAAGTGGCAAAATTGATTTCTTGTTAACGTCTAGGCCCCTTTGTTTGTTTCTGCAGTTGTTTGCTCCAAGTTTCTGATCAATGGAACATAGTTTGAAAAGAAAGTCTCCAGAGAGTGGAGACAATTTACTCTTCAACAGCTTTTCTCTGGATGACCTTAATGAAGATCTCTTGGAGAGGGTACTTTCATGGCTACCAACTTCCTCATTCTTTCGCCTCACTTCGGTGTGCAAAAGGTGGAAATCAGCTGCTGCTTCTGTGAGTTTCAAGCTTGCCTGCTCACATGTTCCTTCACGGGATCCTTGGTTTTTGATGGTTGCTCCCAACCTCAACCAATCTATTGTCTTTGACACTGCTGAAAACAGTTGGAAAAGACTCAATCACCTGCATCTTCCGCTCGAAGACTCTAACATTAGCTGCATGCCGGTTGCAGCCTCTGGTGGCCTGGTTTGCTACCGCAAACTTTCAGGAAACTTCATTGTGTGCAATCCTGTTACCGGATCTTGTACCGAATTCCCTCCATTGCATTTTGTCCCAGAAAACCAGTCTCTCAATGCAGTTGTGATGAGTACAACTTTGAATGATCAATTGCCCTACAAGATTGTGTTAGTCTTTGGCGAACTCCCCAACCTTTTGTTTAAAGTCTACAACTCTAGCTCTGGCCGTTGGGAAGATGAGGCTGTGCTGAGGAGGAATGTTGATGACAATTCCATGGATTGTGATTCAACTGATGATGACAATGTTGTGTACTTCCTTAGCAAGGCTGGAACTGTTGTAGCAAGTAGTATGCATAGAAGCCCATCTAAGCAATATTCATCGGTGATTACTAACAAAGACGGTCAGGAGATAGTGTATTTTCTCAGCTCCTCGGGGACAGTAGTAGCTTGCAATTTGACATCAAAGTACTTCTTTGAGTACCCCAGGTTGCTGCCTGTTTTCAGTGAGTACTCCATTGATATTGTGGAGTGTGGCGGTGAGATGCTTGTTGTTTTGTTATCAGAATTCTTGGAAAGCACAAGTCTTAGGGTGTGGAAATATGATGAGGCCAACCGATGCTGGAAACAGATTGCTGCAATGCCTGCAGCAATGTCTCAAGAGTGGTATGGAAAGAAGGAAGATATTAACTGTGTTGGAGCCGGCAATCGGATATTCATATGCTTGAACTCCCCTGAGCTATGTACTTATGTTCTGTGTGATTTGATGACCAACAAATGGACAGAGTTGCCGAAATGTTACTTGAATGGAGAAGTCATGGAGTTCATGTCTGCATTTTCATTTGAGCCAAGGATAGAGGCTTCTGTATGACACTAAAGTGCCCCGTCTGGTATCTTGATATTGGTTATCATCCTTTTTTGTGTTCTGTTAGATTGATTTTGTTCCCACTTGTACTAGAATTTGCGATGCAAAATAGCTAGGGCTGATTGTTATGAAAATAGAGACGGAAGCTCTAACCAAATGATTGATATTTGATTGCTAACTGAAATATTGTAATTCTCTCCATTGATCGTTAGATGTACACTGTTTCCAGTGAATGATATTATCAATTGAATGCCTGTGTTGATGATTCTTTATCCAATGACCAATGTCATGGTTTGGTCTCAATTAATTGTTTATGTTAGCATCCGTTTTAGATATAAAATATATAGGTAATGTCAATTTGGTCTGTGGAAGAAACTTTACTAGAATTTAGTTCTTCAAAATAATGGGTAAAATATGTATGGCTTAGTGTAAAATTTAAAAAATATGTTTGAATTTAGTTCTTTATTTAAGCATAATGGTAATATTAATAGTGGGTAAAAAATATTAGTGTAAAATATTAATTTGAAGGTGAATATTGACAAAGTGATAAAATTATGTCTTCGATACTTATTAATCATGGATTTGAAATTGGAAAATAATATTGCTATACATATACATTATAAAGGGTGCTTTTTACGGTCATCTCAGTGTGTGCTGCACTCTTTTTAAGTTTTAAGTTTGACGATTGAAATGAAAGATGTAGTTACATCTGATAATGTTGAAATAAATTAATGTAAATTCATTTTGCTGTGTTGATGCATTTAACGCCACAATTTTTTTTAAGAATCTATCTTACGTTGTGCCTGCACCTCTATCTATCTCCATGCTATAACATCTTACACGTTGCACTATAGCATCTCATGTATGCTACCTCTTAGCCCTGTTGCAAAATAGTTGATTGACAATTTCGAACATATTCACATAAATGTTTCACGATTTTTTTTAGTGAATCACTAATTTAGTTCTTGAAATTATAATGACTAGTTAAACTAGTCCTTAAAATTAATAAAATTATAATATAGATCTTTAAATTGTAAATTGCCGATCATTTTAGTTCTTAAAATTGTATGATTAGTAAAATTAATCTTTGATTTTGTTTTAAAAAAAGACAATAACTTTGAAATTGTAAATCATAAATCAATCTAGTTTCTTGGTAGCTAGTGTCATCTAACACCATTAAAAAGACTTAATTGGTATATTAAATATTTGAGTGGCACATATATGTAGTTATCACGTCACAACAATAAAAATGTTTGAAACATTAGTAGACTAATAATTGATTTTTTTTTTCATTTCTTATGTCTCTGTTCTATCTTCACCCATTAGTTTTGTATTAGTTTTCAAATCTACCTAATGAGAAAAAACCACCACACGGACTCCTAAAATAAAGGTGTGAAATATGCACAATTACACAAGTGTCTCAACCATTTTAACATCATTTAACTATGCATACAACTTGATTTTAAGAATTTTTGTGGTGACATTTTCTACACATATAAACCAGGAGACATACATAACAAACAAGAAAGTGAAGAAAGACATAGTTAAAGAAAAAATATATTGTTATAACAATATTTCAATCATTTATATTCTATGATGTGACAATCATGTATGTATGTTTAGTCAACTATAACTAAGAACTTAAAAAAATGTTAATTCAATCTCTTTAATGTCATTATATGATACCAACTAATAACAGACAAACTAAATCAATAAATAATTTCATAAATCATTTTATCATTTTTTAAATTTAAATGACCAATTAGACCGACAATTTAAATGAGTAAACATCATTTCATTCTTAAAAGTGTGAGACACTCCATTAGTCCTTATAAGATGGAAATGAACAAAGACAATGTCTCCCAATAACTTGTTCTTATTTAAAAACTCAAAAATAGTTGTGAAATTTATAGCTTTATTTTATTTATTTTATTGTGATTATAATGGCATGCTTATTTCCCTATCATTCTATTCATTAAGCTTAGTTTGTAGAAATTTGTAAAATTTATTAAGTATTGTGTGAGTTTTTTGAGGGAACAATATTCTTATTTATTGAATATTACTTATGCAACTTGGTATGCATGTCAACGAGCAAACAATTTTTTTTACGTCTTTATCTAAGACTTATGTCTCAATACTAGGCAAATTTCACATTTTTCTACTTGCCTAGGCTTCATTTTTTCATTCCTTTATTTTGTTATCTTGTGTTGACATTTGCACTCTAGTCCCTTATGTTTCTTTGGAGACTATGAGTGGACAGAATCTTTGAAGAACTCTTAATTGACTCAGAGAGGATTCCTAGAGTATTATGCCCACACAATAAAGGTTTTTTTATTTTTTATTTTTTATCAACAAATATTGTTAATTGTTAGTTTTTGTTAATGATGCACTCAATAACCTTCTAGGAATGTTGTCTGAGCATCTTAAAATCATGCAGCTGGGGATCATTCACCCACAACCTCTAAATTATGTTCTTTGTGGAGGAGAGCATTCAAATGATGATTGAAGTTCTACTTTATGGGAAATTTCTTGTGGGAGCAAGAGTCACCCTCACAATCAACCCAAAGAATCAAATGATAGACTTTCCAATCTTGAGAATGTTAGATGCAATTCATGGGAGCAATCCAAGTTGGATTCAACGTGGATGATAGTTTATTTAAAAATCTTGAGATTCAAGTTGAGAAACTAATAAAACAAATTGCTGGAAAATCTTTTATGATCATAAAAAATATTACAGCAGATGTTAAACCACATGAGGAGAATATTGTGGAAAAACACAATTCAAGAGAGTTTTACATTGTTAATATAGTTATTATTTATTTACATTTAAAATATAAAAACCATTTAATTAAATATAGAATGAAATATTTATTTGACTGTAATTTAATTACAAATTAACATATATAATATTTTTTTTCACAACTATTTTAAAAGTTATAATGAAAATACTTTCTGATTAATTAATAATATAATTTTTTTTATAATAAAGATACATAAAATGAAACTTGTAAATGCTTCAAGAATTACAAACTTTTACTTCGAATGATGTGGCATAAAACAATTGGGAGATTCACCCAGATACTAGTAGGCACCTCCGTAGGCGATCACCCCTCCTGGTTTCCCCTTGCAGAAGATAAACGATTTCCCATGGAAGCATATAAAAATTATCAAAACACGCAGAAGAAGAAGAAGAACAACAACAAAGGGCTTCTGAATTTTCGTGTTTTGATCAGAATCTGAGGAGAAAATCACATAATTTCGAATTTGAGTTTTCGTGTAGAAAAAGGAAGAGAAGAGAATGGAATCGGAGGATTTGGTGAAACAGGAATTGGAGCAATTGCAGAAACAATTGGGGAAGAAGCAAAAGTTTGAAGCTTCTGTTTCGTCTCTTAAAACCCTTCTCCAACGCACTTACCCATCAGCTTCCCTGGCGCTTCGCAAATCCGTATGCTCTTATTTCGTTTCTTTTTCTCTATTTATGTTCCAATTTTCTCATTATAATTTGTTACTACTTGTTGCTACGTTCTTCAATTTAAATTCTTAATGTTTCAGCCTTTCAGGGTTTAGTTCCTTTTCCGCTGTTTCGTTTAGTTTGGTCCCAAAGAATTAATTTTTGATTTACTTAGATTGATAAGTATGGTTGTGTATTTAATAATAATTTATAAAAATAGATGTTTGGTGAACCTAGCTCATATGGTTATTGTACCTATCATTGATTTTTGAATTCTTCTAGCTACATTTTATGTTTTGTATTTTTTTATTTTTGAATTCCAAAACAAGTTGGAATATCACAATATTATATCTATACCAAGGTTTTGAAAAACAGTTTACGACTGCAAGGTTTTTGGGGTGTCTGCAATTGCATCGCAACTGCAATCTGCTATTGTGGCCCTGTCAACCACATTTGTCTACAATTTTCTGCAATGTGAAAGATTGTGACAAAACCGCAAATTAGGCTGTAACCCACAATTTAAAACCTTGATCTAAGTTGACTCTTGCTCATTTTTAAAACATGGTTTCTCTCTTTTGACTTATGATTTAGAATTTTTATATTAGTTTTAAATTAATTTTATATGCTCTATTATAGTCGTTTAGTGTTTAGTGTCTGTGATGTTAAAATTTCTCGTACGTGTAGTATTGCATTTGTTGGTAGGCACCCTTGTTGAGACTTGTGACAGGTGTGACCTTTGAATAGGTCAACCTTTCCTTTCTCTCAACTTTGATGTAATAGAAAATGTTAGTTATTGTTTGCTGAAAAGCTAAAAGCTAGGAAATTGACTGTGTTGTTGCTGGTGGTGGCAGTTTTATTCAGTTCTATGCCGAGTTGCTACTGTGTTGAAGACCAGGTATACAGCACCAGGTTTCTGGAATGCTGGACTGGGCCTTTTTGAGCAGGCTCATTTGCTTGTTTCTGAACCTTCTGAGAAGGAGTACTTGAAGGCTTGCATTGCTCAGGCCAGGGAACATTTGCATCTTGGAGACAACCCATCACAAGCTTTACGACCTGCAGATAATCAGGCAAACAGAGGTGATTTTCTTTTCAGAATAGTTGCATTTATGTGTGTTGTGCGTATCCTTCAGAGGTTTTGAAATCGTTGACCCTTGTCTTATGTTTATCACATTTCTCAATGATTCAGGATATCTTTTTGAGGGGCACCTTACAGTTGATCCTGAACCACTTCAGCCTCAATGGTTGGTGCAGTCAAACCTCTTGACAACAGCTGCTACACTCTTTGCTGCTGAATCCTCTCAAGCTTCAGAAGCAAATGAAACCACTCAAGAGGATGCCGCAAATATGCTGCAAGATCTTCTAAATAGATTGGAAGAAGTTGTGCCCTTGGTATTTATTCAAAAAATTTCATGTGCTTTTGATTACCATCGTTCATTACAGTTATAATTTTACGCTCTTAAATATCATATTGGCTTTGAATTTCTTGGTCTAGTTTCTGAAGTTGGATAAGTTTCTAGAAAGAGGTATAATATGGCTTAGTCAATGTTTGAACTGAACATAACTACATAAGAAAACCAGGCTATTGTAGATTCATTTGAGATCATTGACAAATTGTCTAGGCTCTACTTGGAACATACCTAGTTGACTATGAACAAGAATTTCTTCTGGTTAAATTTAACAAACCAAGCTACTTGAAATTGGTTCAATAGTTTTCTGCAATAAGTTAAAGAATCAATGCTAACAGCCTAGGAATCAAGTCAACTTCTTTTTAAATCCTTATGCATTCTATCCCTTGTCGCAGTCACTTTAGAGGATCTGTTATTGATATTAATGCATCATTTGAAGGGTAACTTGATATAAACAACTTACTCAATTCAGCTCATTTTGTTAATTCTTTGGTCATATTGTAGCTCTTTTCAACTTGCTTTTCGATTGATATATATTTTGTCTATTATGAGCAGCCATTCCATTGTTACACTTTGCACTGTTCACTCAAGGAAGACTTACTGTAATTTTTTTTTTTTTTTTTTGGTTAGATGGTGGATGGAGGTCCTGTAGCTCCTAGAGCCCCTCCTGCCAGTAAAGAGGTTGTGGCAAATCTTCCGGTCATTACTCTCACAGAGGAAATCCTGGCTAATTTAGGGAAAGATGCAGAGTGTGCAATTTGCAGGGAGAACTTGATTTTAAATGACAAAATGCAAGAGTTGCCATGCAAGCACACATTCCACCCTCCATGTCTAAAGCCATGGCTGGTATTGTCCCTAACTCCACAGATCTATTGGAAATTTTATGTTCTTCTTTTGAAATCAACTTCATGCATTTTATTCGATGGAATTCTTGAAGAAATGACATGATTAGATATAAGATGGGTTCAATTCTATCCTTTACGTGGCAGGATGAGCATAATTCTTGTCCTATCTGTCGGCATGAGCTGCAAACTGATGATCATGCCTATGAGAGCTGGAAGGAGCGTGAAAAGGAAGCTGATGAAGAGAGGAAAGGTGCTGAAAACGCAATTCGAGGTGGTGAATACATGTATGTTTAAATGGCCATTCAATGTATGGTTAACAATATGGTTGTTCATGTAACAATGGATTTGAAATTTTTATTTGGTGGATAGTTGTGTATTCTTTATTGTTTCAAGCTATAGAGATATCTCAAATTTTTAGGGTTGTTCAAGGGTTTAAGAATAGTTTCATAAAATGCACCCAATTAACCATTTAGGATATAACTTTTTGTGTGTATAACGGTGGCAACAAGATTAAAACCTAAGATCTTGTGCAAACTTCCGAAACTCCCTATCACTAAGTCTATCCAAGTGGGTATTTAGTTTATAACTATCCACTATAAGTTAAAATGTAAAATTGTAATGATTTGTAGAAAACCTATCAACGGAGAGTGGTAAACATGACACTGAAAGTGGGTTCAGCCTCACATAATACTTCTCCAGAGTTGGTGGTGTTAAGAGAATTAGATACTACAAAGCTTAAGGATCATTTTTGGACACCATAGTGTCTCTTTTGATGCTAGGATGTATATACAACAGTATCACTTGTACTGATTTTAATATTTTATATAGTATATCTATACTTTTGCCGATTTAAAAAAGGATCATTTTTGGGAAAAATAAACAATTTCTTTTATTTTGAGGGACAAACAACAACATATTTGGCAATTTTACTAAATTACCCGTTAACCAATAAGATCGCAGGCGATTAAGTTAACACTAGCCAATAGTTATAGAATTATTTTTCTTAAAGATTAAAATGCATGTCACGTGAAATTAATCTGAGTTGTTATCAAACTTGTCTATAGTTATTAAAGGGGTCTAGCTTAGTTGGTTTAATACTTGGTTTAATTTTAACTTGTATAAAATTTAATTCATCATTTTATTTTTTATTCCTATAAATTATCCAAATAAACCCAAAGTATGACGGTGTCAAAGAATGTTCAGCCATTGAAAATGATAATGCAACCTTTCCATAGAAGTTCCACATCATCTCAAACGAACTATACTAGAAAGTACAAACAAACGTAAACCTGCTTAATTTGGATAAAAAAATTATTAGCATATTATACCAAAACCTTCATAAAACAATCGAAATTAATGTGGTGAACATCCACCAAAGTAAACTGTATATAAGTACAAATGGAGAACCTCTCACATGTAAAGAAAAAAACTAGCAAAAAACAAAAGTATCCCAGTTGATGTATTTAACAGCACTCTTCAACCATTCTTTTCATAAGCAAGCGATTTCGAAGTAATTTGATACAGCTGCTGCTAGTCTCAACCCAGCAAATCTAGCAATGCTGAATACTGACCTGACAATGCAACCATTATTACCTCAACAATGAATATTTTCTATTTACTCATCAGTACTGTATAAAGAGTATCAAGCTGAAAATATATCAAAATGCCTTATATAGCCCAGCCACATTTTAGCATGGCACTAAAAAACAGATGAATCACAACTTCTCGCCAAATTGCAACCATTATTAACTCGAAAGAACACTCAAATATACACTAGCGCCTGAGGCTTAGGAAACAAAGTTACCAAAGCAGCACTGCAATGACCAACTTGTGCATTCCTGGTAATAAAATTGCTGCTGTGTAAAGCTTCCCCAGAATATAAAGTGAAAATACCTCCATAACAAACTTGTTGATATGTAAAGGATTTCATGAACACAACCACACATGGTTGTTACGATCAGAAAACTGTGAACCACAGGAACCTTGGATCCTAATAACACGGCATCTGTTAACTACCAGGTTTCCTACTCCACCTATTTGCAGATCTTGATGAACTTAGATTCGAGTCACGGGGCTCTAAGAACATATCATTTCTAGTTGCAGATCTTGGTGAACTTAGATTTGAGTCACGGGGCTCCGAGAACCTATCATTTCTAGTTGCAGATCTTGCTGAACTTAGATTTGAGTCATTGAACCTATCATTTCTAGTTGCAAATCCCATTGCATCATTTCTGCCACCTCCTCTCCTGTCTTTATGTCTCTTTGTGTGACGACTAGGTCTGTGCCCACTTGATTTCTTTTCCTGCTCAACTTCATAGGCCAATGGTTGGATCCCCTGAAGATCGGGTTCTGGAACATACCCAAAAGGCCGCTTGGACACATCCATTCTTCTAAATGTGATTGATATCCTAGTAAAAGTTTAACCAAAAAACAATACAGATCAATAATATGTGATTTGTTTAAAAACCACAGCTAGAATACCAAACTGGTTAACACCTTTTCATAGGAACTGCAGGCACACAATGCTTAGCTACATCAGCTCCATTTCCGTTCAAGACAAGTACAGATCTGGAGAAAAAAGACTAGGTATAAAATCCTGGTCTATAAAAGTAAGAAATTTGATGAAGAATTCAATCTAACTAGATATAAAGACATGCAATAATAGTTGAAATTTTATAACAAATAAGAGTACAGAGGATAGATCCATATTGAATGCTTACCCCATAGGTAACGGAATAGCAATTGAGCCATCAAATTCACCAGGGCCTACAATTTTTAAGTTTGATCCAAAAACTATATTGCACTCACTAAGAAATGATACAGTGCAAAATGGTCGAACAAAGTCATGGTTATCTATATGTGGAGGTATACAGTCCCCTTCTTCATAGATATTAACAATGCAACTATCAGGCACACAAGTAGGAGGTAGTACATGCCACTTGATCAGACGTCGAATGATGACCTTGAAAAGAGCAGGTATAGGATCAACCATTCCATTCGCAAGAATACCAGGTGGGTTACCATCTCTATCCTGTAAGCAGAAAGTTACATTTTAAGAGCTAAATCACTTTATCAAACTCATCAACGATTATACTGCACTCCCAAGCATTAAGTTACTCTATTTCCAAATAAAGAAAATGTAAAAGAAGGATGAGAGATAGACTTACCACTGCATAATTGTAACAGCACCCAAATTGGATGGTTTGGCGTCCCTTGCCCCTCATCCACTTTTGGGGAGCTGAAAACGTTTGCTCTGTAAAAGAGAAGAATTAACATCATATAGTCAATCAGAAATAACACCACCAAACAGATTTACTAAATAGTCAATAAGCTATAGACAATTGGGGTGAAAAAAACTATTATTTTCGTTATATTAATGTGTATAGGTAGCATATGCATTGAGCCCACTGGATGTTAACGACTTACAGTTAATGACTTTTGGTTACAAAATAGTCAATGTTTTTAGTTACTTAAACAGTCAATGTTTTCTTATTTTTCTAATGTTGACAATTTTCTTCAGAGAGGCGAGACTGTTTGATAAATCAGAAGCAATTATATCGCTACAAAAATATTAATAGAATAACTGATGCGACAGAACAAACATGGTATAGATAATTTGTAGTATCAGATACAACAGGATAGGAAGACACACATCATTAATATAAATCTACAACAAGCCGCAGTTATAGATAATCAAATTCACGATATTACTTTACACCTGTTAGCCATTGTGCATTGGAACACTATAAATCATCTAATTACATTTATATTTGGGGTAAACGTACAATTCAATCCTTGAAATATGTTATTTTTGTGTTGTTTTAGTCCCTAGGAAATTTCTGTTTATACAAATTGGTCCCCAGAGTTCTCAAGTTGCTAAGGAAAAAATCACCCCACTGAAGTTGTTAGCATGTTAACAAGTTCGCCCATCATGAGAACAATTAAACTTGCAACTTGCAAGACTAAAACAATACAAGCAATAAATGCCAAATAGTATATTTACAATTTTCACAAAGTTCGTAGCACAAGAAGCCATTCAGAGTGACTACAATTTTGGACACAATTGTACTAGGTACATGTTATTTTCTTCTTTTCTTTCGATGCACGATAACGACAACGAGGTTTAAACCTAAGGCCTAAGCATGTAGTCAAAAGTTCAATTTTTAGGACCACGTGTACAAAATAACACCTGTTGGGAGAGGTCAACCCCCCTTAAATGCGATCTTAGTACCTCGAGGGATTAATCGTACTAGGTACATGTTATTTTCTTCTTTTCTTTCAATGCACAATAACAGCAAAGAGGTTTGAACCTAAAGCCTAAGCATGTAGTCAAAGGTTCAATTTTTAGGTCCACATGTACAAACTAACACATCTGTTGGGAGAGGCCAATCCCTTAAATGCATCTTAGTACCTCGAGGGATTAATCTATGACTCTAGGCTGGAGCATATCCTGATTTCAGTTCAAAAAACCTAAGACTTCATGCAAACTATCCAAACCCCCAGTTCGTCATCCTCTTCTTTAATAACAAAATGTGAATATTCATAGAACAACATCAAAACAACGATGGAAGTTGAGTCAAAAGATCAGTTGATGCATGCATCACTAGACAACTACATAACAATGAAATAAAATCACATAACAAAAACACTACCCTAAAAGGATGAGACAGATATTGAGATGAGATAACAAACCTCTCAATTCTCCCTTTCTCCCCATCTCCTGCAACGAGGCGACATAATTAACAATTCTCTTCTGCTCAGCAGCACTGAAAATCCCAGTGTGCAGCTCAAGCCCTTCAAGAATGTTCACAAGCTTCCCATTAACCCTCTCAAAGCAGATAAAGTCCTTTTTTCGCCTCACATTCATGAACCTGATGTACTCCCTCTGCTCCCTCGGCAGAGTAGGCTTCTCAGCCACAACCTTAGCCATATCAGAGGAATCATTCGAATTACCCACCGCAAAATTCCCGCCATTGTTGCTGTCTTCTTCGTCGCCGAACTCGTCGTCTTCTTGGGCCATGTCGGCCCAAGAAATCCTCTGGTTCGGAGTCTCCACATTGGAATTATTCACCTCCGTCCCGTCCTTCCAACTCCCAAGAGAATGCGCGTCGCAGTTGTCGCAGTTATCCTCCAGGTCGACGTCGTTTTGGTCACTGGGGCTTTCGTTTTGAGGCGCTTCTTCACCTGAAACCAAAGGAACGAAACAGCGTAAGAAAGAAAACGTTTATACCCAAATGGAAAACACAAGAATTTCGAAGGAAAGTGAGGGTTTTGCTACCTGGGTCGATGGAGCGGATGCGATCGGAGAGGGATAGGGTGCATCGAGTGCAGAGATCTCGTGAGAGGAAAGGGAGCCACGTGGCCAGAAACTCCGAAGCGGTTCGGAGATCCGAGGTGGTGTAGTTGAGGAGAAAAGGGTCGGTGTTGGAACCGTTGTTGCTGTTGGGTTGAGGTTGTTGGTGTTGTTCTTGGTCGTCCATGGCGCACTGAGTCAACTCGGAGGGTGGAATCGGAGACGAGACAAACGCAGAGAGAAGTAGAGACCGCACAAGAAGAGAAGATACCCTGCTTCCTTCCTTTAAATTCACGCACAATTTGCTTAATAAAGTTTTGGTCTTCAAAATATTTATAATTCGTTTTTCAAAATTACTTTTTTTTATCAAAACAAAATAAATCAGTCACATAGTATTTTTTAGACTTAAATATAATTATAATTTTCTTATTTTACTCTATCCATAATTTTAGAATTGAGATATTTAATTTTTCTATTTTAAAAAATTATAATTTTAGTTAAATTTTTAATTTTTTATGTTATATTTCTTTTCTTTTAGTCCAATTAATTATAAATTTAATATATTTATTTAAGGTATCTTCAAGAAATATTTTTTAATTAATTACAAATAAAAAATAACATATAGGAAAAATTATGGATTAAACCAAAATATAGATTTTTTAAAATAAGAAAACTAGAATTGTGAATTTCCTAAAATATGAAAATGAAATGTTTGTATTTTAAAAATAGTGACGAAAATTGCAATTTCTTAAAATAGGAAACTTAAACGTCTTAATTTTAAAAATAAGAGAATCAAACTTACAAATTGAATAAAATAGGACCAAAATTATATTTAAATTTATTTTTTATTTGGGAAAAGATAATTTGAATAATGTAAAGGATAGGATACGATTTGACTGGAAGGAGCAAATATGTTAGATATAAATACTTTTTTCTTCCCAATATTATAAATTCAAATTCCCCATCTTTCAATCTTTCAATAAAGATAATTTTAGAAACTATTATTGAATATGAATGTTTTTTATAAGTTATTTAGAGTATTTTTAGAAAATATTTTTATTGTCTGAGTCATATGTCTTATGTATTGAGTAGTTATATTTTTAATTTAAAATTCAAAATTAATTTGATTTGATAATTGGACAAATAATTTATTTTTGGATATCTCAAACTACTATCTTTTTACCTTTATTTATATACTTAATTTTTTTTAACAACTTATCTCTTTTAATATACTCTTTCTATCTTTACCTTTAAATTAAATTTTAATACTTTAAAAAAAATAGCCACTAAAAAAATTAAAATAAAAATTATATCATAATATAAATTATTTATTATAAATGTTAAATGCAAAATATAACTTATATGTTCAAATATTTATAAAGTACCCACAATATATTGTAATATAATTTATATATATTTTTATTAAATTTTAATATTATAAAAATATTTATCGTATATAATGTACATAATAATATACTAGTTAATATATAAAAGACTTTTATAAAGATATTTGGATGGAAATAAATTATATATTATTGTTACTTTATAAGTATTTAACAAAAGTGAATTAAAAGATAAAAAAAAATTCATAAATCAAATCATGAACATTGTCAATTGTTATTCTTCTTATCAAAATCTGAAAATTTCACGTGTGAGGTAGGCGTGACCAATGTGGACTCCAAATTCTGCACGTCGGATGATGTGTAGGCTTTACTTAGAGGAGGAACATGCAAAACAAAGAAAAAACACTCTGACGCTCAAGTAAGTACATCAATTTATAAAAGAATAACTGAGTGTGAGAACTCAACATAAGATGTAGAAAATAAGTAACTTGAGTAATGCATTCAAGTCTCAATGAGATGTGTTTAGAGAGAACTTATAAGACTGTATTTATAGTGTGGAGTGTTGGCTTTGAGTCTCTGTCTGTTAGTAATATGTAGATAAGATAATAACAAATAATAACATATAGTTATCTAATTTAAATATAAGATAATGTGTACCTTATTGATATAAGGTTACTTGTAGATAAGTAACAACTTGTAGATAACTTGTTAGGATATGATAAGATAAGGTGGTTGTACTTATTTGAATATCCAGGCATTGTTGATAAGCTGTTAATATAAAGATATGCACAATAGATATTATCTTTCCTGTAGCAGTCCGTGTTCGTGCTCCTGTAGCAGGGTTGACAAGGAACCCGGACAAATATGTCCGGGTTGACACTTGGAGAGTGAATAAGCACTATTTAATGTGGTAGTGCTGATGTGGAGGGTATCCACATGTATGGTGGCCCCACAATAATGGCCATGTGTCATTTTACTATTTTGGATTGTACATAAGCCCCCCAGCCTCTGAGCCAATTTATGGGCGAAAGAGGATGAAAGAGTGTCGATGCAGAATGTTCAGTATCATAGTAGAATAAAGAGTGCTGTCAGCCCCCGAGGGTGGACGAATGATGTCGCGTGTCGAGGTTAACAACTTTATTGGGGTCGACCAAAACTTTAGACTTACGAACCAGGATGATTTCGGCGTAGTTTGGATTTATGAACCTGCAAGTTACCAAGGACGAACCTTGGATCAAGGGCAGACCTTGGACTTTGTAAAGTGCCAAGGGTAGACCTTGGATTTTGAAAAGTACCAAGGACGGACCTTAGGTTTTGTAAAGTACCAAGGGAGGACCTTGGGTTTTGTGCCAAGAAAAGTTCCTGAGCTCAGATCGCGTTGGTAGATGAACTTGGACAAGGTAGTCTAGGTTGTGAATGCTGAGCGGTCTTGGGTAGACTATTTTGTCTTTTAGTAAATAAGACTGATCTCGGCAGGTAAGTGATTCGTTGAGAATAATGACAAATCCGATCATAGCGAGTAAATGAAAAGTCAAGGCTGATGAGTTATGTCAAAGCATGACCGTTTGATGTGATCCTTGAAAATATGTGTTATACATTCATTACTGCTATTAGTCGTGTGCCACCCATGCACTATTACCCGTGCACACGTGTCACTCGGGAAGTGGACACGTTCCAGAGATCGTGCAGTAGTGGGTGAATGTTGTGACGCGAATTTTCAGGGGACGTTTCGAAATCCTCCAATAACCGTCGACATACACTTGTACCTTTAAATAGAGGAGATTTTTGTGATTTTCATGCTATTCTCGTGTTTCTGAGTCTTCTTCTTTACACTTATTGCTTCCATTTTCTTTCAATGTAACTAGAATGTCTGTTTCACCCGCTTCTGATTCTGCTTTAGGCATGGGTGGTAGTGACTCCGGTGGCTCAGTAGAGCAGCACATTATGCGTGAGGTCATCTCCGTGGGTGACTCTTCAGAGGAGATTACCTATGGAGAGGTTCCTAACGATTAGTCTTCTTCCTTTGAGGAGAGGACGAGTTTTCGTCAAACTGGTGAGGGCACTTCTCATCCTCGTCAGCAGGCAAGGATGGATGATCCTTTGCCACTCACCATCATCCCTGCTTCTTCTCTGGGAATGATGGGGCAGAGTAGCCCTGGAGGTGTTAGGACCTCTTCACGCGTGCGTCACAGCCCTAATGCTGGGTCACCATCGACTGGTGCAGTCGTTCGTGGCTATGAGTGGGTAAGGGAGGACGTGTTCAAGTACCGTTCCTCCATAGCTTCCATTATTTTCGTAAATGTGCTTCGCTCGACATTGCAAATGACGGCTCCTTCGGATGTTGGCAAGGTCATCGTCGAGCCCTGCGGGGAAGGTGGCTTTTCCTGCTTGAGGGCAATGCCGGGCTCGTGGCCTTTCTTTTTCATGTTGAGGACATGCTGACCCTTAGGGAGAGGTTTGACAAGGCGACCTTGGAGTTGTTGCCGGCCTCCTTGCGAGCTATATTATCGCTGCCTTCGGCAAATGACCTTTCTGCCACGCTGGACGATAATCTTTCTTCCTTCTAACTTCTATTTTTCTGATTTGCGAACCCTAACACTTACATGTTTTCTTGTGTTTTTACAGGTATCATAGGCTATTTCCGATGGAGATCATTGATACACAATGTAAGTGATGAAGTCGTGCCATCCCCTGTTCCCCCCGGCTGAAGAAGAGGGTCGACCCATTGTCCAGGTTGGCCCTTCTGAGGTACCCGTTGCGCTCCCCGGCTTGTCCCCTGTCGAGTTAGCAAAGAGAAAAAGGGATGAGGGTGCCGGGTCATCTGGTCACAAGAAATCTCGGGCCACCCATGTTCCTCGTGGCCTTCGTGCATTGAGGGAAGCTGTCGGGATGATTTCGACTTCCCCTTCTCCTTCCCAAGCTCCTTCACCTGCTGCTGCTTCCACTGCACCTACTATTGTGACCCCGGCTCCACCTGATGTTTCTACTACTGTGCCTTCTATAGCTGCCGGGATGACTCCGCCTACCTCTCGTCCTGTTTCTCCTGCAGTTGCTGTTCAAGCTCCCTCTCCACCTCCTCCATCTGCAATGCCACTGCCCGTTGCTCACCCTATCACCCCTTTGGAGTTTCTAAGTGCTCCAAGGGAGGTCGACTCATTGTGGAGTGTTAGGCATAGACTCGACTGCGGGCTGTCGACCCCGTTTGATAGGAATTTGATCAGGTCGGCCGATACTCATTGTTCGCTTGATGCTGCTGAGCTATTTCTGCAAAGGGTCTTGCTATCATCAAAGAGCATCGACAAGTACATCAAGAGGCTATGAGCAAGCCTTCCTCTTTAAAGCAGGAGCACAACAAGTTGAGGGCCGTTGTCCGTGCTGCTTAGCGCTTAAAGCACTGTAGGTTGAATAATGTGTCGATAGCCCTTACTGAGGTGGTCAAATGTAACCATCAGCTGTCCACCAGGACTGCAAGGCTTTGTCCAAATTGCTGCGGACTAGGCTTGATGGTGATGAATTGGTCGCTCTTGGTCGAGCAACTGCTGTTAAGGCTGACAAGGCTTTGGCCGAGAAGGAAGAGTTGGCGAAGAAGGTGGCCGAGCTAGAGGCCAAGCTGAAGGATGCTAAGGGTGGACTTGCTGCCAAGATGGAGCTTGCCGAGAAGGTAGCGAGTCTAGAGGAAAGACCGAGTTCAACGTTGAAATGTTACTCAACAAAGAGCTTGACGAGGAGCTGAAGATATACAAGTGCGAAGCAGTAGAGTAGCATGAGAAGGGCTTCGCCAAGGTGGTGTGCCAAGCTGGTCTCTTTGTGAAGGACCTTGACTTGGGTCGATTTGATCCTTTCAAGGATGTGAAGGATGGCGCCTTGGTCGATGAAAATGAGCTCGGTTCTTCTGAGGAGTCTGCTAGTGATGCAGCTGATGTATAAGTTGCTTTATGTTTCTTTGTCTTTTGTTTTTGTACTTTTGGCCGGAATGGCCATGTAAAGTTTTTAATATTTTAATGAAAATATTTCTCGTTTCTTCATCTTCGTCAATCTTTTTACATTGCTTGCTACACTTGCATCAAACTGTGTTGCGGTGATGTCTTGTTGTTCAAGTGATTTATCGTATCAATATTGCTTGCCGAATTATCAAGTGATTAAAATAACGCCGGGTTATCAAATGATTGAAATAATGCCGGGTTATCAAATGATTGAAATAATGTCGGGTTCCTATTTTAATGAAATAGCTAAGTCTTTAGCTTTGCCTATTGATGTTCCCGTCGCTGACGTGTGCTAAGAGTGTATCTTAGACTTAGAAACGTCGAGTTTTGACTATGGACATCCAGGCCGAATGCTTGCCAATGGTTGAGTTTCTAACCCGGCTTGTTGAAATTCTGCATAGACAAAATACCAAGAATGCTTCTTGGGTTGACAATGTCAAGGGTGGACTCTGTTGCCACCAAATGAATGTACCAAGAGTTTCTTGGGGTTGGACTATAGAGGGTGGACCTCAAGCAGTTGTTCTTGCAAAATGAATGATCCTAGGGTGATAGGATTCCATAGGAATTAGTACCAAGAATGTTTCTTGGGTTTTAGTATGCCAAGGGAGCCTTGGGCTTTGATACATCAAAGATTCCTCCTTGATTTTTGTATGGCTCGTATTCCTGCATGAATAGAATTTGTGAGCACTAAAATCATCAGGATAAAGCTTTAAATATCTCCTGTTTCCGTAATGGATAATGGGGTGAATATGAGGTTGACCACGGATGGTCCTTGAGCTTTGCAAGTTATCCCGGACGAGGTTAACCACGGATGGTCCTCAAGCTCTGCAAGTTATCCGGGACTGTTGATAACTATGCCGGTTAAAGATAGACCTTGCTGAAATCTGATGATTGCTATGGTTGACCGCGCCGGGGTTCCATAGTTTGTAATAATACCAAGAGTTTTCTTGGGTTTAAGAGACCGAGGTCGGGCCCCGATCTTTGTGTGCCAAGCATGCACCTTGGGTGTTATGTTCTTGAGAACTTATATTCCTGCAAGGAAAAAATATGACAATGATAACATATGTCAATGGTAGACATAGTTGTACCTCCTGTTTGTCAAAGCTGATACCAGTGGAGTTGTCCATACTGGGTTTTGTTTTTACCAAGACATGGTCTTGGATTTTTGAGTTGCTGAGAGCATACCAGTAGTGCGTCCACCCTGGATTTTTAGGAGGTCGACCAAAGCTTTAGGGTTTACGAACCTTAATGGTTTACCGTAGTTTGGTTTTACGAACCTGTAAGTGGCAAAGAATGGATTCTCGGGTTGCCAAGACGGATCTTTGTCTTTAGCAAGGTCAACCAGTTAGATGGATTTATGAACCTTCTTCCGAGGACGGACCCCAGGTCTTCATGCCGAGACGGATCTCGGTTTTTAGCAAGGTCAACCAATTACATGGATTTATTAACCTTCCTCCGAGAACGGACCTCGGGCCTTCGTGCTGAGACGGATCCCGGGCTTTATAAGGTCCACCAATTACATGGATTTATTAACCTTCTTCCGAGGACGAACCTCGGGTCTTCGTGCCTAGACGAATCCTGGGCTGTATAAGGTCCACCAATTACATGGATTTATTAATCTTCTTCCGAGGATAGACCCTGGGTTTTCGTGCCGAGACGGATCTTGGGCTTTATAAGGTCCACTAATTACATGGATTTATTAACCTTCTTCCGAGGACAGACCCCGGGTCTTCGTGCCGAGACGGATCTCGGGCTTCATAAGGTCCACCAATTACATGGATTTATTAACCTTCTTCCGAGGACGGACCCCGGGTCTTCATGCTGAGACGGATCTCGGGCTTCATAAGGTCCTTCCCGAAGAAAACTTAGGATTTTCTGGACCTTTAGAGTTTACCAGGACGCGTCCGTCCTGGATTTTATTAAGGGTTTCCAAGGGAGCCTTGACAAGTACCAGGACATGATCCCGGGTTTACGTGGAAGCTGGACCTGGGAGAACATAGTCAAAATCCTGAAATATTGACGTAAATAAAAGATAAGAGGTATATGTTTTATTAATATGGCATTTAATGTACATATTCCTTCTATTTATTCCTCGGATGTGCCTCATTAAAACCTTTCAACTTAAAAACCCGGTGGGAAAATAGGACTTGAATAGGAAAAAGAGTACACTATCTGGCCTTGAGCTCTTTAGCTGAAGTAGAACTTCAGGTGGGTAGCATTCCAAGTTCTTGGAATGTCTTTACCACTGAGTTCCTATAATTTGTAGGCACTGTTGTCCAGGTTGGTGACAACTCTAAACGGGCCTTCCCAGTTTGGTCCAAGCTTGCCTGCACAAGGATCCTTTCTGGCTTCACCCCGGACGCGCCAAACCAAGTCGCCTGGCTGGAAAGTTCGGGGTTGAACTTTGGAGTTGTATCTTCTTGTCATGCGGAGCTTGGCCATCTCTTCCTTGATTCTGGTTATGTCTCGAAGTTCTTCACTGGTTTCCAGCTCAACCCTCATATTGTCCTCATTGCACTGTTCTTGAAAAAGCATCATTCTGGTCGAAGGTTCCCCTAGCTCGACGGGGATCATGGCATCAGTACCATATGTCAGGCGAAAATGAGTCTTCTTTGTAGTGCTTTGAGGTGTACAATGATAAGCTCAGAGCATGTTGAATCAACAAGTTCTGAATCAAGCAGTGAGAATGAAGAAGAAGCAAATGTATGCTTCACTTCAACATTGAGTGATGATGATTACTCAAGTGTTGAATCTGAGGTAAGCTCTCAATATGATAACATTGTTGATACTTTTCATGAAATGCATGATGAGGCTCAAAGGCTAACAAAGGCAAATAATAAGCTGAAAAGAGATTTAAGATGGCATATCACCAAACTTGCATAAATGCAAAGTGAACTTTGTAAGTTGAAAGAAGAGAATGAAAAATTTCTTTCAAGTTACAAGGCCAATGGTTGTATATGTCCTTCTTCATCTTCTAAGGCAGAAAAATGCAAAGTTACAAGATGAGTTTGATGCTTTCAAAAGAAGCCAAGGAGAAAAGTATATGTTACTTCTTTCAGAAAATAACTATTTGGTTGATCTTTTGAGAAGGCTGTGTAGAGGAAAATGCAACTTGGCTGAAATGTTAAGTGTGCAAAAATATGTTGGAGATACTTCTGGTTTGGGATACAAACATGGTTCAAAATCTTGTGGAAAAACCATATTTGTACCACCAAAATAGAAGAATCAAAGGAGCTTTTATAAATCAAAGTTTAATCAAAATGCTTACTTTGAAAGATCATCAAGAGCTGTAACTTGTAACTATTGCATGAAGAAGGGACATATATCTTTTAAATGCTATGCAATAAAATATTATGTGCCTAATGGAGAATGTGTTTGGGTGAAAAAAGAAAAGAAGATAGCTAACCCCTATGGACCCAACCTTAATTGGGTACCTTTCCTTGTTACTTGATTTGAATTTTGCAAGTGTGTCTAAGAGCAAAATCATCACTATGGTATCTTGATAGTGGCTGCTCTAGGCACATGATAGGTGATATTTCCATGCTTACAAATGTTATACTAAAAAATGGAGGATTTTTCACCTACGGTGATAATAACAAAGGGAAGATAATTGGAGAAGGAAACATAGGAGACAACCTCAAAACTATTATCAGAAATATCTTATATGTTGAAGGCTTGAAACATAATCTCCTAAGCATAAGTCAACTATGTGACAATGGTTTTAAAGTGTCATTCAATGACAATTGTTGTTTGATTTGTGACAGTCAAAGTGGTGAGGTTATCCATGTTGGTAAGAGAAAAGGTAACATTTATGTTTTGTCCATTGACCATGCATTCTTTCATAAGACTGGCTGCCTTGTAAGTAAAACTGATGAAACTTGGTTATGTCATAGAAGAGCTAGTCATATAAATATGCATCATATGAATAAGCTAGTGAAAAAGGATTTGGTCATAGGCTTACCTAAGCTTAAGTTTGAGAAGGATAAAATATGTGAAGCTTGTCAAAGAGGGAAACAAACAAAGAATTCTTTTCAAAGCAAAAATGTTGTTTCTACCTCTAGACCTCTTGAGTTGCTTCATATGGATTTATTTGGTCCTTCAAGAACCATGAGCTTGGGAGGAAATTTCTATGGACTTGTTATTGTAGACGATTTACTCAAGATACACATGGACTTTATTCATAAGATCCAAGAGTGATGCATTCACAACATTTAGAAAGTTAGCCAAGATAATTCAAAATGAAAAAGCTTGCAATATTGTTTCAATTAGAAGCGATCATGGTTTAGAATTCCAAAATGAATACTTTGAAAAGTTTTGTGAAGAGTTTGGAATTAATCACAATTTTTCAGCTCCAAGAACACCCCAACAAAATGGTGTTGTGGAGAGGAAAAATGGATCTCTTGAGGAGGTGCAAGAACACTTCTAAATGAAACAAACTTGCCTAAGCATTTTTGGGCTGATGCTGTAAGTACGGTTTGTTATACTTTAAATAGAATTCTCATAAGGCCTATTTTGAAGAAAACCCCTTATGAACTATACAAAGGAAGGAAACCAAACATATCTCATTTGAGAGCATTTGGATGCAAGTGTTTTGTATTAAACAATGGTAAAGACTTTCTTGGCAAATTTGATTCTAAAGTTGATGAAGTAATTTTTCTTAGTTACTCTTTGCAAAGTAAAGCTTATAGGATCTTTAATAAAAGAACACTGTGTGTTGAGGAATCTGTCCATGTCATATGTGATGAGTCTAACCCTTCCAAAGAGAATTTGGAGTGTGATGATAATGCAGGACAAATGGAAGAATTTTTGCAAGTTAATGATCTGAATGAGAAAGAAAAAGCTGAACCAAGTGATGTACTGGAACAGTCAACTCCTTTACAAAAGAACAAGGATTGGAGGACAACCAAAGATCTTTCTCTCGACAATATAATAGGGGAAGTATCCAAGGGAGTTTCTACTAGATCCTCTTTAAGAAATCTTTGTTGTACCATGGCTTTTGTTTCACAGATTGAACCAAAAAGTATTGATCAAGCTTTGTTGGATGAGCATTGGTTAATGGCTATGCTTGATGAGTTAAATCAATTTAAAAGAAATGAAGTTTGGGAGTTAGTCCCTAGAACATCAACTCATAAACCTATTGGCACAAAATGGGTTTTTTGAAAGAAGCTAGATGAAAGTGGAATCATAGTAAGGAATAAGACTAGATTGGTTGCTAAAGGATACAACCAAGAGGAAGGCATAGACTATGATGAATATAACGACTCCGTTTATTTAACTATTCTTAATAATTACGTTGTTCGTATTTAATCGTTTACGCTATTATGTTACGAAAATTTTTTTTTTTTTTTTCTACGGAATTTGATCATATAACATACGATTCTAGTCGGTTTGTTTATGGTAAAATAATTTCAACAGGATTCATAGTCAGAGATATTCTCTCATAGGAAATTATAATAGTCCATGATACAGTCATCCAAAATATAATACAGACTATCAAAATATAGTACTAGTCAACCAACATAGTACATAACTCCCAAAAGTAGCAACAGCAAGTGATATCATCCAGATAACAAGCCAAAACACATCACATAATTCATCAAGCTCCTCCATAACTAAGCATTTCACTGTTCCTCTGCTCGCCCAAATAGATTGGGGTCATCACAGGTGTCAACCACAGACACAAACAGGGTAAGTATTTAATAAACATGATTAGATAATTGGTAGAAAATGAAATAGGTATGACAAATATGCAGAACCCTAAATAATTCTTCAGAAACATAAATAATTCTTGCAGACAGATATATGATGAATAATGCATGCTCTCTTTATTAAATGATGCATGACTGAGATCTCAGCTAATCACCACAAGGTACCATAATTCAAATAGTTTCACCCACTCTAGTGAAACCTCCCTCCACTCTGAGGGGTATAATCAAATAGTTCCACCCACTCTAGTGGAACCTCCCTCCACTCTGAGGGGTAATAAGGTACCAAAGTTTCACCCACTCTAGTGAAACCTCCCTCCACTCTGAGGGGTATAATCAAATGTAATGATGCATGTAATGGTTTCATTTTACTTTCAATTTCTCTTTACCATTACATTATTTCTCAAATTCTCACCACTCGGCACTTATAGAAATTTTTTCTCACCCAACAATATCAACAGTATAAGTGCCACAATTCTTCATCATGAATCTTTAATTATATATTCATGACTTAATTCTTTAACTAAAAGAAGCATAGAATCTTCTCTATAACCCAACATTAATTGTTAAATTACCAAACAGCAACGTAAAAATATTGATATACAACAGCCTAATAAAATAACAGCACTAGCCAAATATATCAACATACAACCTACAACAATTAATGTCATACAGACAGCAACTTATACAGACAACAACTTATACAGACAGCATTTTATATACAAACAGCATAAATAAATTAATGTACAGCAACCCAATTTAAATACAGCGACATGGATTACATAACATACAGCAATTATTGTTATACAGACAGCAAATAAAAACAGACAGCAACAGGTTTTATGCAACAGCACCTTATGAATTAATTCAATGTAAATACAGCAATCTACTATTAATTCCAGCCACCAAATAAATCAAACATTATTCAAATAAAGTTTTTAGTACTCTAGACAGATTAATTAACAACATACAGATGTACTTAAATAGGTATACAGCAATCAAATACATCATACAACAACCTAAATATATTATTTATACAACAACCTAATTCAACATAAAGTATATAACATCAAACAGCAAAATAATTTTATACAGACAGCAATTCATTAGTAGTTCCAGCCACAAAATAAATCATCCATCATCCAAATAAAGTTTCTAATATCCTATACAAATTAAATACAGCTTGGATTAAATTTGTGGGCAGCAACCTATTATCTAACATCTATTATCAAACAACAATAAATTACAACATACAGCAAGGCCTAATATATTTGCCTACCTCCTTGGTAATTTAAATGAGTTAGTGTTTTAGTTGATTAAGATTACTAAGCACCAATTACTTGCTAAATTATAACTTGGGCACTATCTTGCTTCATGGTAGCATTTGTACAAACAATTGATGTTCCAAATTATATTCCTTATCTAAATGAAGAAAAGCATCATTCATATTCAAGGAAAAAGAAATTGAATCATCCTATTAACTATCTAATCCATGTCTATTAAATAACTTCCCTTACCTTGGCTTTTCTTGGTCTTTAAAATTCAGCAAATGGTCCTAGCCTCTTTAGTGTTTTCACGTGGAGCTTCAAGGGTTGGCCTTTAGGTTTTCTTTTGTTTTTTTAAGTGGAGGAAATTGTGAAAAGGATGGTGGCTGATTTGGTGTTGCTGTCCGTGGAAAAATTCCAGCCCCACTTGGTCCACAATGCTTTTTATATGCCTTAGTTCCTTGCTTAAAATATCTTGAATTTCATCATGCCTTGCTTTTGTGTTGGTCCAATAGAATTGCTTATCACTTTTCCTCCTTCCACATGGCCTTATTCCACAAAATTCTACAATTTTCTTCTTCCTTTCATGCTTGAATCCGTGCAAATGAATCAAGCTAAATGCCTTGGTCTTTCACGTTGAAGTATCTTGGCTTTTAGGAGATTTTTTTTTTGCTAAAGCCACTTTCCACTTGGTCCAATGAAATGATTCCTTGCCTATTTACCACACAAGTGTCCTAGTTCTTCATTCTTCTAAAGTTTTCTTCACTTTTCTAGGAGGTGCACGGCCAACTTAGTATTTTAAGGTCACTTGGATTCTAATTAAATTTATTTAGGTAGTCCAAAGCTTGTTTAACTTTCTTCATAATGATTTTTCTAAATTCCTATTGGTTTGATGTTATTTTTTATTTAGTAAAATGTATAAACCATTTATTTAAGGATTTGTTCCTTCTATAATTAGAAGAAAATTCTCCAGATCACACCTTTCTTGTTTCTGTGTTTTTATCAATCTCAGATTAATTTTTATTTCATTCTTTTTGAATTATCTTCCAAAATTTCTAATAATTTTATCTTATGATTTTTCTTTGCAAATAACATCCATAATCTCTCATCTCAACTTGCTCTATATTTTTCCAGGTCTTCAGGACTCTATTAGGCTTATATGACCTTATTAGAGTTATAAGGATATGTTGGTCATTTGGGCAAATGTTCAGGGCATTTTAGTCATTTGTCCTAGGGACCTACTTGTCATTTATGAAATTGTTTAAGGACATTTTGGTTATTTCCAAAATATCCAAGGGCATCTAAGAATGCATATTTCTAAGAAACTACATAGATGCAAGGAAATATGGGGGTGTTACAATGAAACTTATGCTCCAGTAGCTAGACTAGAAGCCATTAGGTTGTTACTTGCATATGCATGTTTGATGAACTTCAAATTGTTTCAAATGGATGTCAAAAGTGCTTTTTTAAATGGTTACATTGAAGAAGAAATATATGTAGACCAGCCTCCTGGATTTGTTGATTACAAACATCCTAACCATGTTTACAAATTAAGAAAAGCTTTGTATGGTTTGAAACAAGCACCAAGGTCCTGGTATGAAAGGTTAAGCAAATTTCTACTTGAACAATCTTTCATAAGAGGACAAGTTGACAAAACCTTGTTCATCAAGAAAAGAGGAAATGATATCTTGTTGGTTCAAATCTATGTAGATGACATTATTTTTGGTTCAACTAATCAAGCTATGTTCAAAGAACTTTCAGTCTTAATGCAGAGTGGATTTGAGATGTCAATGATGGGAGAACTTACATTCTTTCTAGGACTACAAGTCAAGCAATTAAAGAATGAAACCTTCCTTAGTCAAGCCAAGTACTGTCTAGAGATGATCAAGAAGTTTGAAATGGAAAATTGCAAGGATGCTGTAACACCAATGGCAACATCTACCTATCTTGATTCAGATGACAAGGGAAAAAGTGTTAATGAGTCTAAATATAGAGGAATGATTGGATCCTTATTATACTTAACTGCTAGTAGACCTGATATTATGTTAAGTGTTTCTTGTGTGCCAGATATCAAGCAAATCCCAAAGAATCTCATCTAACTGCAGTCAAGAGGATCCTCAAATATCTCAAGTCTACACTAAAAGTAGGACTTTGGTATCCAAAAGGTACATCTATCAGCTTGATTGGATATTTTGATTTTGACTTTGCAGGGTGCAAATTGGATAGAAAGAGTACCAGTGGAACATGCCACCTGTTAGGAAGCTCTTTGATCTCTTGGCACTGCAAGAAGCAATCATGTGTTGCCTTATCCACTGCTGAAGATGAATATATTTCTGCTGGAAGCTGCTGTGCACAAAGTCTTTGGTTGAAGCAACAACTTCAAGACTTTGGTGTTGAGATAAAGGAGATACCATTGCTGTGTGATAACACTAGTGCCATCAACATATTCAAAAATCCTATTATGCACTCAAGGACCAAACACATTGAGATTAGACATCATTTTATCAGAGATCATATCCAAAAAGGTAACATCAAAATTGAGTTTGTTGAAACCAACTATCAATTAGCTGATATTTTCACTAAACCTTTGGATAGAGATAGATTCTACACACTTAGAAACATGCTAGGGATACTAGATGAATCTAGTGTGTGTTAGCTTGTTGTGTATATGCTCATCTACATGAAATTGCATCATTTATTGGCCATTCATCTCAAATCATACAAATTCAAAATTTCCTGCATAATTACTATTCATACTGATAATTTCACTGTAATAATCGATTAAGGCACAGATTAATCGATTAAATGAACTTGAAAAGCTATTTAGAATGAAGTTTGTGCTTAGGTAATCGATTACATTAGCAGGATAATTGATTATTCTTCATGAGAAAATATTTCCAGAAAATGAAAGTCACTGGAATAATCGATTACGCCATTGAAATAATCAATTACATAAGCTTAAAATTCTTTTATAAAATTTCAATTCACTGGAATAATTGATTATAGTGAATGGTAATCGATTACATTGTATGCAAATTGTCTGAAAGCTCGAATCTTCACTGGAATAATCGATTAATATTCAAAATAATCGATTATAGCCTCTGTAGGAACTGATTCTGCTTGTGAATTAATCGATTACATAAGCATATAATCGATTATTCATGGAGTTACTGTAGAATTTGCAGATTTTTTCTTGGAAATTGAAACTGCCCAACTGCCACCAAATTCAAATTTTGAAACTTCTGTGCTTTAATTTTAGTGGGTTAATTCGAAATAACTGTTACACATTTCAAATTTCAATTTTGGAGCCCAAAATCATCTATAAATATAGCTTATGTTGAAGGGAATAAACACCATTCTCATCTTCAACCTTAAGCTTCGCTGTGTTTTTTCTTCTTCTAAGTCTAGAAACTCTGTCCATATAGTCTTTCCTCACATATTCAATATGTCTACTCCTAAAAGAATCAAAACCTCTAAGAGAAAGAGTGCTGAAACATCTAACCCTGTAGTGAGTAGGTTAGATCATTGGTTTCCTAGTGAGCGTGAGAAGATGACCTACCTACAATTCAATGCCACTAAACTGATATGTCCACCTAAACATATTGACCTTGCCTGGTTCACTAGAGAAGGCTTTCAATTCTCTGCTTTGCTTGAAACCCAGGGTTTGAAGAAGTTTGTTGAGATGAAGGGTACCTTCTACCCTGAGTTAGTAAAGGTGTTTTACACCTGTTCTAAATTTTCCATGGATGGGACTATCTTGTCTCAAGTAAATGGAGTGGCCATGGAAATCACTCCTGAAGTTTGGCAGGAGGTTGCTGGCATTTCCTTTGAAGGAGAAAGGAAGTTTGAGGAGGAGGTTGAAGTGTATACTAGAGTGAAGACCTACAGAGGGATGTTTCTTGACCCTCAAATGAGGCTGAAGCTGAGGCTTAGCACTGGTCCAATGACTTATGAAGACAGACTTCTTCACTATATCATCACCCACATCTTGACTCCTAGGTCCACTAATCATGCACAAGCCACAGATGATGATATTCAGATTGTGTATGGTCTGAAGAATGGTATTCAAATGAACTAGATACTCATCATTGAGGAAATTATGCTCAAGTCCAAAAGATTGATGAATTATCCATTTCCATATACTGTGTTGGTTTCTAGATTTATTGACTATTTCAAGATAGATGTCACTAATGAGGTTGTTGACAACACAAATTCCAGCAATAGCCTCATTAAAGAGAAACATCTTACCAAGCTTGGAATGGTTAAAACACCTTATGGATGGCAGATGGCTATGCAAAAAATTCCTTCTGCTGGTGCTGAAGAGGAAGCTGATGTAGAAGAAGAAGAAGAGGCTGAAGGCTGTACTCAACCATCCTACAGTCCTTTTGAATCTCTTATGATTCAAAAGATGGATGCATTGTTGTCTCTTCATCATGAGCATAGAGCTGAGACAAATTCATCTATGGAAGAGATGAAATCTAGATTGGAAAACACAGAAGCTAGGCTTGTACATGATGATGTTGATAAATAAGCTTAGGTTGCTTATGTTTTTCTCTCTAGTTGCTGCTTCATTATCTTTGCTGCTTATGTTATGATTTGTTTACTGTTTTATTGTTTTAAGTTTCATGATTGATTAATATACTGTTTGAATTTCCATTAATACAAGTACTCCTTTTTCTCTCATTTTATTCTCCTTGTTCATACTATAATCATTTTTTGTCTTTGATAAGCCAAATAGGGGGAGAAATAATTGTAATAAGTTTAGGGGGAGAAATTGTTGAAATGTTGCATGTTACATGTATTGCATGAATGCTTTTAACTTTGGAGAAAATATACCCAAGTCAGGGGGAGCATATTCTTTTATGACTGATGCTTATGCTTGTTCTTGCCAAAAGTTGACTTAGATTTCAGGAATCATTCATCCCTCTAAAGCAATTAAAAGATTAGACAAATGGACAATTGATTTGGCATGCTCAAAGCCAAAAAGGGGGATATTGTTGAGTTTAAGAGAAGCTGCAAGAAGATTGAAGCAAGGTTGAAGGCTTGATGTTTTAGCTTTTTACATGCCCAATCATTTGAAGGCATTTGTAATTTGTCTAAGTGGCTTAAGTATATTGCCTTGTGATCTTTCATTTGCATGTGCATTCTCATTATCATACATATATGGTTTTTGGTTAAAATCCCAAAAGCAATCCAATGATTTTATAAGAGGTTAAGTTCTCATGGCTAAGTCTTTGAAAAAATGAAAACTTACTGTTTTAATCAATTACTCAAACATTTTAATCGATTAAAGACATTCATACTATTTTTGAAAAAGCCTTGAAGAACAGTTTAATCGATTACAAGCTTATTGTAATTGATTACATAGTGTTTTTATGAAAATCATGCATCACTGGAATAATCGATTATCTTGTTATGTAATCGATTATCTTAGTTCGCTTTGTCTTGATGCAGTTCTGGATTAATCGATTACGTTGCGGTTTAATCGATTATATTGTTCTTGAATATATTCCCAGAAAGCTCTAGAACATTTTAATTGATTATGTTATAATTTAATCGATTACATATGAGTAAATAATCGATTACCTTGTTGTTTTAATCGATTATTGTCAGTTAAATCAGTTTTTTTAAAGCTTTGTGTGACTTATCTTTATAAATAGACTTGGAGTGAATTGTTCTGAGTGATCTTAAGCTTTTGTGTGAATCACTAAAAAGAGAAAAAGCTTTTTCAAGAGCCAAAAACACTGATTCATTTCTAGAGTGAAAATCCACTCATGAGATCAAGAGAGTTGAGTTCTTTGAGATAAAGTCTTAAAGAAAAGAAGAGATTTCAAGAGTTTTGCTTCTAAACTTTGGTGTGCATTCAACCTGACTGATTGGTAACATTACTCATTCATTCATTCATTTGAATGATCACAGGTTGTATCTCTTGAATCTTTCTTTAGAGTTTTTCTGTGTATTAAGAATTTTGTTGGTATATCTTTGATTCTTTAGAGCAGCTGTCTAGAGAAAGGTTCTCTAGGGGGAAGAACAGAGAAGAGTTCTCTGGGTCTTGACCATTTGAAGTCTATAAGGTTTAGATTTCTGCTTCTTTATCTAGTGTTGATAAAGGTGGTCTTTGTAAAAACTGCTTGTAAAGATTCTTTGATATAGTGATAACTCTAACCTAGTGTGGGTTGGAAGTAACTAGATGTAGCCTCCAAGGTTGAGAGTTGAACCAGTATAAATTGCATTGTCTCTTGTTTCAAATTATGTATGTTTCATTGCTTGTCTTTGTGAAATCAAAATATTATCATCAAGGAAACTATTTCTGTCATTGTATGCATATTAAAGGTTGATCTTGATTGAAGAAAGATTTCTGGTTTTTCAAAAGGTGAACAAGTGATACGATCCAAGATTTTAATTCCGCAATTTATTTTAGAAAGTTTTAAATTTCAGTTTTGAACCAATTCGCCCCCCTCTTGGTTTATTTGCAGTATATTCATTGTATTTTCACAGGAAACTTAAGATGTGAAACTCAGACGCCCCGTCGACTAGTCTGTCAATGTTGGGTAATGGATATGCGTCCTTAGGGCATGCCTTGTTGAGGTCTGTAAAATCTGTGCACATGCGCCACTTGCCACTGGCTTTCTTGACCATGACAACGTTGGTGAGCCAGGTAGAATACCTGACTTCTC
This sequence comes from Glycine latifolia, assembly GCA_013407115.1. Classification (NCBI taxonomy): domain Eukaryota; kingdom Viridiplantae; phylum Streptophyta; class Magnoliopsida; order Fabales; family Fabaceae; genus Glycine; species Glycine latifolia. Next base: position 11,942,279 of record CM023954.1, read on the forward strand.
TGATAAAGTTGGCTTTGAGCAGTTTGTCTACTTCCTCTTTGACTGCCTTTCGTCGTTCTTCTCCCATATTCCACTTTTTTTATGCTATTGGTTTGGCCTGTGGGCATATCGCCAGCTTATGGCATATGACACTAGGGTCAATGTCGGGCATGTCAGACGATTTCCAGGCAAACAGAAATGTGTTTTTTCGGAGTACGTCAGCTAGATGTCTGTACTCGTGACTGGTTAGCTCCTTGCTAAGCTGTGTGCACTGTCCAGGTTTGGGCCCGAGTTACAGCTTCACTAATTCTTCGATCGGTTTTGGTCCTTTGTCGACATTATCATCGTGCGGATCCATGTCGAAGGTATCATCATGGTGAGTTGTATGGTAGACCATCAACGTATAAGGGATAGATTCTCTGTCTACGCTCATGACCCAGGTAGTACCCCCGAAGTGGAACCATGTCTGTCTGACCTCCTGTTAGGAGGATATGGTAACACTTTTAGGCTTTCGATGAAACACTGTCTAGCTTACTTCTGGTCTACTTTCACAGTGACAATTTCCCCTGTCATGGTCAGGAACTTCATCTTTAGATGGGGCGTAGAAACGATAGCACCCAACTCGTTGAGAGTCTTTCTGTTGATCAGAACTAGGTATGATGTGTCAGCATCCACAATGTTGTATCTGATCGTAAAGGTCCTGGATAGTGAACCTTGACCAAAAGTGGTCATTAAGTCGACATATCCCAGGGTATCAACCTTTTCTCCTGCAAAGCCCAAGAGGGGTTCTAAGCAGGGCTGTATAGCACTTGAAGAGATCTCCAGTTTCTGAAAGGTCTTAAGATATAAGATGTCAGCAGAACTGCCCTGATCAATGAGCACCTTTGTCACTTTGAAATTGGCAATGATGAGGGAAACGACCATGGGGTAATCCTGTTTAATAGGATTAATCCCTTCAAAGTCAGCATCAGTGAATGTAATGGGAGGTAAACTCCGCATTGGGAGAACATTGACAGAATTTATGTCAATATCCCAGATGGAGTGCAAATTTCTTTTGCGAGACTGACTTGACGATCCTCCATATGTGAAACCACCCGCAATGGTATGAATTACACCACGAATGTGCTGGACGGGTTCCCCTTCTTGTTGACGAGGGGGTTGACGCTCGTGTCCGGGTTGCTATTGTCTTTGCCTCCCTCGGTCCTCTGTACCATCTCTGCGTCTATCATTGTTTCTGAAACGATCTTCTCTTCGTTCCTCTTGCCTATGTGCTGGTGGAGGATTATCAGGTCTTTTCACAAACCGTGATAAGTGTCCTGCTTGGATAAGCTCTTCTATCTTATCCTTTAATGCGATGCAGTCCTCGGTATTATGGCCGGTGCTGCGATGGTAACGACAATACCTGTTAGGGTTTCCTCCCTATTTTGAGGGAGTTGGCAATGTCACTTGTACCTTCATGTTGAAGGCTTCATCCATGATCATGGCTTGATTGATTGTCAGGGGAGTGTATCTCTTGAACCTGGGTCCTTTAAGGAGAAGTTGTGGCTTATGCGGCCTTTGCTTCTTGCCGGCCCTCCGGGGGTCGGCTATGATGGGAACCTTGTGCTTTTCGCGCTTTTGTCCAACTTGTCTGACTTCGTTGCAGAATTTCGACATTTCTTCCATCTGAATATAACCTTTGGCTCTTTCACGTATTTCGTCCATGCTAGAAGGAGGTTTCTTGCATAGACTGTCCACAAATTTACCAGGTCGTAAGGCCAGCATCATGGAATGCAATGCTACCTCAGGGATGAGGTTTCTAATCTGAGAAGTGACATGCACGAACCATTCCATGAACCTGTGAAGGGGTTCATTATCAACTCGACACAATGTTGCTAGTGCAGCGGATGTAATCTTGTGAGTTCGGCTGGTAGCGTATTGTGCGCTGAATTTTTCAACAAGGGTGTCGAACTGTCGATGGACCGCTCGGGGAGGTAACCATACCATGCTAATGCTGCTCCCTTTAAAGATGTAGGGAACACTCGGCATAATATGGCACGTTGTTCGTGTAAAGATTCGCCTGTGAGAGGAAGGCATCAAGATGTTTGTCCGGGTCTGTGGTGTTGTCATACCTCTCTAAATGCAAAGGTTTCCAGCCGAACGGGATGTTGATTTCCATGATACGATCGACAAGTGGATTGTGTTGCGTGTTATGCCTCTCTATTTGATAGCCCTGCGTCGAGCTATGAATAGGCAGAGGGTTGACAGGTTGTCGGGGGTGCGACTCTCCTTGCGTCTGTTCTTCTCGAGTGATCGGGGAGCGTTCGTCTCTCTCGAGTTGTCTCACCCGGGCTTCGTGTTGATCGCGGTCAGCCTTCAACCTTTCGATTTCATCCTGGTACTTGCGTTCCATCTCTGCCATGCGATTCTGGAGTTGCTGAATGGTGTCGGCATTCGTCATGGTAGTCTGTGGAGGGTTAGACGTGTCAACAGGGGTGTCACGTCTAACGCTGGATCGCGTACTGACCATGAATGCGTACAGTTGAGTGATTGGAATGAGAGGCCGCAGGGTAAGTTTTACCTGGGCCCCACGGTGGGCGCCAAATGTTCTTACCAAAATCTGGAAATTCCACGTGTGAGGTAGGTGTGACCAATGTGGACTCCAAATTCTGCACGTCGGATGATGTGTAGGCTTTGCTTAGAGGAGGAACCTACAAAACAAAGGAAAAGCACTCCAACGCTCAAGTAAGTACATCAATTTATAAGAGAATAACCGAGTGTGAGAACTCAGCATAAGATGTAGAAAATGAGTAACTTGAGTAATGCATTCAAGTCTCAATGAGATGTGTTTAGAGAGAACCTGTAAGACTGTATTTATAGTGTGGAGTGTGGGCTTTGGGCCTCTGTTTGTTAGTAATTTGCAGATAAGATAATAACATATAATAATAGGCAGTTATCTAATTTAAATATAAGATAATGTGTACCTTATTGATATACTGTTAATTGTAGATAAGTAACAACTTGTAGATAACTTGTTAGGATATGATAAGGTGGTTGTACTTATTTGAATATCCAGGCATAGCTGATAAGCTGTTAATATAAAAATATGCGCAGTAGATATTATCTTTCCTGTAGCAGTCCATGTTCACGCTCCTGTAGTAGGATTGACAAGGAACCCAGACAAATATGTCCGGATTAACACTTAGAGAGTGAATAAGCACTATTTAATGTAGTAGTGCTGATGTGGAGGATGTCCACGTGTACGGTGGCCCCACAATAATGACCACATGTCATTTTACTATTTTGGATTGTACAGTTATACATTGAATTTTAACAACTTTTACATTTATCAATTAGTCATTCAGATAAGCCACTTAGTATGTGACTAAAAATTTCCCATTCTTTTTTTTTGTATTATTTTCCTTTACTTTTTTTTCTTCTGGTTTTTCTCTACTAATTTCCCTTCGCTCGAAACCCTATTTTTTGTTGCTCCAAATTCAAAATAATTTGAATCCACAACAGTGACATCACCCTCCTTCTAATATCTTTCTTCCTAACCCATTTTCCATCTTTTCTTCTTCTTCTTCTTCTTCTTCTTCATTTCTCTCCTTCTCCATTTTTTGTGAACATGACCTTTCACCATCATTGCTACTGAATAGCAACACCCTCTTCCCTATTGGCTCACAGCCTTTAACAACCTCTCATTGTCTTTGTTTCTTCCAAAACACCCATCTCCTCACACATTTTTTTGCTCAATCTTCTTTTTCATCAATTTCAAGTTAATTACAAGAATGGTTGGAGTTTGATTATGTGAAGGAAGGATAGATGGTAGTTCAATGGTGATGAGGCTTGTGGTGGCTTAAATTGTGCGAGGCTTTGACATTGCTTCTTGCTCGATAGCAAATCTAGGCTCGTGTTGCTTTGGTTCGACCTTAGCAAATCTGTTGTAGCAAAAAAGGACAATGCAAAATTGTGTAGCTTGACTTGATTCTTTTGGATTTAAATTCTTTTCTTCCATTATTTTGAACGTATACTTTTGGTCATTTATTTTTGTTTGTCCATACATTGCATTTCTCCTCTCTAATTATTCTTTTCTTATCCTTATTTTAGCATTTCATTTTATTATTATTATTATCTCCGTCCTTAAGTATAAGAGGACATTTGTTTTATGGATAAATTTTTTAGTCTAAAAAATACAAGAGAAGAAATTTCTATCCCATGTTTGTTAAGAAGTAATTAAATAATTAATCCGAATATATTACGTTATACCTAATTAATTTATGTTAGTCTTTTTCTCCTATCATTATAAGAGAGAATGTATCTATGTCTTTATTTAATATTTATTGTAAAGTAAGTGAAAGTATTTTGATAAAAAAATAATTAAGATAAAAGATAACTTAAAAGGATCTTAGAAAAAAAAAAGGTCAGACAAATTTGAAAAAAAATATAGATATTTGTACAAAGGTAGTAATCATATTTAATTCTTAATGTTGCTTGGTTATTTGGTTTACATCTATTTTAATGATATTGTTTAATGTTGTTCGAGTCAGATTTGAATGTAAATGCTCACGCCATTTGTAATAGCATGCTTGCATTCATGTGTGCAATTTTCTACCTTTCCTCTTAACGGAAAGGGAAGGGGAAAAGTATGCAATGTTGTTATGTTTCTTTTATATAGTTAGATTTGAACTTTATTTTCTGTTTTGCATCATCAATTTTACTTTTCAAGCAATAGATGTAAATGGAAAGAAGCGGGACAAAACATAGAATTGTTATATTGTAAAATTAAATATCACTCTTAAGTGGCATTTTTTTTTTCAAGGTATTGAATTCACGAGAATCACATTCTATTATGCCTATAAATATTAATCCCGTGAACATGATTGTTTAAAATTATTGTAATTTCAAAATGAATAAATAATTTTTTAAAGTTTACTATGTTTTTCTTAGAGCATCTCCAATGGAAAATACTCAATTGAGTTATTTAAGCAATTTTTTGTGGCCTCCGCAATACTTTTTGTGGTTCCCACAATACCATATCACTCATAAGAAACTCACACAATATTTTGCTTCAATGCAAGAAATCACAAGAAACTCAAAAAAATTCACATATTTATATATATATTTTTAAAAAACTTAACATTTTTTCAGTTTTCATAAATATAAATTAAAATAAATAAAACGAAATGCGTAACAATATAAAATATAATTTTACATAATAATAAATAATTAAACACAATAATATCGAAATAAATAAAAAATCTAGACCTCGAAAAAAAATATTACATAAATTTAGTTATTGTTATTTTTGTTTCTGAAACATTCCCAAATATGCTCAACTAAATTTGTTTGAAGTTGCTGGTGTTTTTGTTTGTCATGAACCTCTGTTCTCCTTTGAAGGTATGTTGATTTGATACTAGGGTGAGCACCTAAAGATACTTCGAATGTTGGCGTGTTGTTACCTACATTATCGTAATGAATATTACTTTGATATACGTCACGTTCATCCTCGACAATCATGTTATACAATATGATGCATGCATAGATGATATTCTTCATTTTAGCAATATCCCAAAAACGTGTCGGACCACGTATAATTGTGAATCAAGATTGGAGTACTCCGAACGCCCGTTCTACATATTTTCTTGCCGATTCTTGTCGCTGAGCAAATAATTTTCGCTTTTCTCCTTGTGGCATTAAGATGGTCTTCACAAATGTAGCAAAGTCTGGATAAATACCATCGACTAAATAGTATCCCATATTATATTGGGTTCTATTCATTGTGTATTGCACTGCGGGAGCTCGTGCCGACAAAACTTCATCAAACACATTATATTCATTTAACACAGTAATGTCATTATTTGAACCCGCGGTGCCAAAAAATACATGTCAAATCCACAAGTCTTGTGATGCAACAGCTTCAAGAATGATTGTTGGGTTGCGATGATCACCTCAACAAAATTGACATTTCCATGCAACAGGACAATTTTTCCATTCCTAGTGCATACAATCAATAGAACCTAACATACCTGGAAATCCACGTGCCGCTCCCACTTGTAGTAGTCATTCGATGTCTTTGTTACTTGGTCTCCTCAAGTACTCATTCCCAAATAAGGTGCAGATGCCTAATACAAATCGCTCCAAGCATTCCACCACAATTGTTTTACCAATTCAAACATATTCATCCACGCTGTCAGTAGGTGAGCCATAAGCCAAAATACGAAGTGCAGTTGTGCACTTTTGTAATGGAGATATTCCTTTTAGACCCAATACATCGAACCTCGCTTGAAAGTACTCATCATGATTGTTGAGCCCATCTACAATATGAAAAAACACATGCCTTCGCATACAAAATCTTCATCGGATCTGAATCTCTATGTACACAGGATTTACTGAGAAGTAGTCATTGAACAATCGATCATGACCTTCTTCATGATTTTGATGCACCACTCTTCTTTGCATACGCCTGACGGTGTTGCCATGTAGTTGTTGTTGGCTCTGAAGTATCAACCTAATGATTTATTCCTCGGGGTTGTCTTCCAATTCCTTATTTATCATTTGATCTAAAACTTCATCTAAATCGATGTTTGGATCCATTATATGGTATCTGAAGTGTTTGAAATGAGAGAGATATATTGCATAATTTGTATGAGAACATGTGAAAATGATGAAACATTAGACATTTATATAGCTTAATTTCCAACAGCTAGTTTTGTAACGACTATTTTCATAAACTAAAATTTTGAATATAACATACAACAAGGACCTACATTGTTAAGAACTACATACAAAGTAACTGAATAAGAACTAACTCGAACATAGGGACTAAACTTTAATTAAACAGTTATTTCCTAATATGGTCACAATACTTTCCGTGGTCTTGGCGTTGTTGTTCCGACATGTTGGATGTATCCTTCACGAGGATTTCATACTCCATGTGTCATTCCTGATCTTGCATACGCCTTTCTTGTGCCTCCTTTGACTGAATAAGTTTTAATGTGTTTGTATTCTTCTCATTCATTACACTTTCTATGCCAGATAAATCGATATTGTTAGAAGCTTCTTTTCCTTTGCTTTTTCTTTTTGCTGCTTTTTGTCCAATTGGACGAGACATTGGCGATGGCATATCATATTTTTCGGCTTCAATGGGTGTCTCGGTGTTAGAAGACGACGAGTAATTTCCCATAGCAGAAACCTTTGTTCTTTTTGAAGAATTTGACATAAATTATGCATCGAATTTTGGTTGATCTTTCAACAACAACTAAGCATGTTCAACCTCAAATTTTGTACCTGTATCCCGTGAATAAATCAAATGAGCATTAGTCATACAATCCTTCTCTGAACTTCCACTTCTCCTATGCTTAGCTGCTTGTTTGTAGCACCCATTAAACTTTTGAACTGCTGGGTGCACCCTATTCCATCGAGATTTCAACTGAGTCGAGCTTCTTTCACAAAATAATCCGCTTTCAAGCACATCGTCATTGTTGTATGCATTTTTAATCCTTGACCAATATTGCTTTGATGTTTGGTCGACACCGATTATTGAATCCTTTGACACATTGAGCCACGATCGGACGAGAACAACATCTTTTGCCACTGAGAATGTTGTACATGTTTTTTTTTCCACTACCATTGTGGTCGCCCTCATCTAGTTGAATATTGTCTTCACCGATTGTGGATTCAACTTCATTGATAGGGGGTGAAATATTGGATAAAGAAGGCCTATAACACGTGTTTGGGTTGGTGTAGGATGATGGTTGACTATAAAATTGTGAATTTTTAGAACTACCACCGGTAGGTGACTCTACATTGGATGGAGGATGCATATACCACATGTGTGGGGGTGGTGGATACATAACATACTGAGGTGGATTTTGGGAATTTTCATTGGTATGGGGTAGTGGTGGATTTGCAAAATTTTCACTGGTAGGGGATAGTTGATTTTGCAAATAATTATAAATGTAACGACCCGCCACGTTACTACTGTATCACTAACTCTAAATCACGCCATTAACATGTTTTGAATGAAAACTCCTTCAATTTGATTATAAAAACAATGGTAAATTTTTCGCGAACATATAATGATCATCATCATAGAATATACACGTAATCAAGATACACATAAGTCATCTCAAGTGTGTGTGTGTGTGTGTGTGTGTATATATATATATATATATACACACACACACACACACACATATACATACAAAACATAGTTTAGTTGTGGGTACAAATAACTATGTCTAAAATGTATTAAGTGTTTTACAAAGGAATTAAGGATTAAACGACGAGGTGTAACTAGCAAAACAATAGGGTGCGTCCATTAAAACAAGGGGTATAACTAGCAAAATACAACTCCTGCCCGGGATCTAGTACATCGACATCCCAGCTACTCAACGGCTCCAACCAAAGGATGGCCATATTCCAAAACACCTACTGTTGCCCATCTGCTCACACGAACCCAGTTCGTGATCATCACAAGTACCAAACCACAGAGTACAACAAAGCAAGGGTGAGTTCATCATATTAAAATAACAAACAATAAATAACATTAGTTAAGGGAAACAATCCAGGCATCAGCATATCATCACAATATCCAATCATTCTATCAAGCTCTAACATGCACGGCATCCACAAACATTTTGTAATTTAACTTATAATGTCTAGTATGATGCATACTCTTGACTTAACTCTCAGCATGCAATGTGGTACCATCCTGGAAATAGTCCATCCCTGTGGTCTCAATGATGCAGTAGCTTGTCAAGGTCACTTTGTCGTGCACAGGTCGCTCCCCCCAGTAGTGATCAGCATCCTGGTGTCAGAAGGAGTAACCAACAGATGTGGCCCCCCCAGTAGCCTGGTACCCTACAACCAATCATCCTATTTCCATCATGTAAATGTCGTATGTCCCATGGGCACATCAATGCATGACCTAGTCAGGAATAACTTGTCCTGGATAGGTTAATATGTCATGCACTCCCCATGCATATACCATTAAAATCACAGGCTGCCCCAACATGGGCTCATCGACGCACTGACCGCGGTCCTTGCAAGGTTAACCACCCGGTCTTGGCATCTCACATGTCTAGACATAGCCTACCACCACGGCACCATCAATGTATTACCCAGTTAGGAACAACTCGTCCTGGATAGGTTAATACGTCATACACCCCCGTGGGTATCTATGTATATCCACCCGCATTCGATAACCATAGGCACCATCAATGTATGACCCAGTCAGGAACAACTCGTCTTGGATAGGATACTCATCATACACCCCCCATGTATCTATGCATATCCACTCACATTCGATAAACATAGGCACCATTAATGTATGACCCAATCAGGAACAACTCATCCTGGATAGGATACTCGTCATACACCCCTATGGTATCAATGCATACATCATTATCTCAAGCCATCACATAGGATGATCTCAACTATTATCAACATAATCACATGTGTCCTTTACACGTCATTCACAAACACCACAAACAAGTGAGCCTGTGTGAAGTATTAGGTGTCCGGGTTGGCACCTAGTTATAACAACTTTGAGGTAAGAATCCGAACAAGGTCGGACGAGGGCGGACAAGGTCGGTAAAGGTTAGCCAAAGGCTGTCAAGGGGGTCCGTGGGTCTTTATAAAATACCAAGGACAGACTCAGCACTATGCAATCGATTACATAAGTGATGTAATCAATTATAACGGATAGCACTTGCAAGACTCGGGTTTGTATTAATATCACCAACCTACACAAGGTTGTTCGAGTTGCGAAAGCCGAGTAAGGGAAACCCAGTAGCTCACAAAGAAAAGGCTTGAACTTAGCGATTCTAAAGAGAATAGTCCATTCCGGGTGAGGAACTCGGTAGCTCTAAGGAAAAGAGATGAGCTTAACTGAGTAGAAGACCCAGTGGCTCTTTTCCCGAGAATGCATGAGCTCATCCGAATTAGGGAACCCGATGGCTCTTTTCCCGAGAAGGCACGAGCTCATCCGAGTTAGGTAACCTGGTGGCTCTTTTCTGAGAAGACATAAGCTCATCCGAGTTAGGGAACCTGGTAGCTCTCTCTCAGAAGTAACTTGAGCTCAATAGCTCTAAAGTACCACCCAGGTAAGGAACCCAACATACCTAAAGAAAATGAAGCGAGCCCTAGCAGTTCTAAGGAAACAACCCCGGGTAAGGAACCCGGTATACAGAGGTCCGCCAACAAGGACTAAGAGTCATATCCTGCATGCACACGTGCATGCTACCTTAAACAGCTCAGCTCAGCATACCTATCCCGGTATCCGGCACCTCCACGAACACTATTACAAAGTGTCTTGGGAGTTTTTAGCATCAAAATACCCACTTTACACAAATGCACGGGGAGTTCTTATATCTTCAACTCTCCCACAAGAACACCCTTGACTCTGCATCCCAGAACACCATTAAACATCAACACAAAACACCAACCAGCAGACATAAAGCATATTACGTCTCATTCATTAAAAAGACATAGCTTTTCTGGAAAACAACACACACCAGGGACATGTAGTTATCGTCATGGTTGGACTCCCTGGCCCCCAAACCATGGTATCTAAAGCTGTTATCAAACATAATAAACTCCCATTACCTAACTAGGAGTTCGTTCTATAGCTTCACGATGGTTGTCCTAAACTTCTGCTACAACCACGATGTCCTTCTTGATGTCGGGATTCCGTGGTGGTTCTCACGGGTTGAAGGTAACACAGAGGGGGCGAGAACGAGTGGTTTTATGGGTAAATTTAGAGAGAGAACGGAGAGAAAATGCAAAGACTGAAGAAAGGAAGAACACGCTTCTGCCATGCCAGCCTGCTGCTTATAAACACGGCTGACAAGGCACATCCACTTAACGTGCACGACCATCAACCACAGAATAGCAGTGTTGACTTACGTCTAATCATCCATCAAGCACGTATCCCAAAACAAAAGCACTCAGAACAACAAATTATAAAATAAAACATATAATCAATCAACATAACACACAAAAGAATGTCCAGCTAAGCCCACTTTAAAAATCCGAGGTGTTACAGTAAACACTTTGATAATTATACTCATTGGGATCCATTGCAAAGAAAATAAAAAAAGATTGAGGATTGATAGGAGGAAAAAATTACAAGTGTGAATTTTGTGTAAAAAAACATAACAAAGTGAGCCAAATTTATAACCATCCATACAACACCTTCAACAAATATATATTTTTTCACAATGGATACCTTAAGGACTATTTTATTTATATTTGAATGGCCCCATTATTTACATTTGAACGGCTATATCCCATTAAACAGTTTTTTTTAGCCTTCATTACATCCAACGACTATTTTTTTACCCTTGATCTCATCCAACAGCTATATTAATTTTTTAGCCTTTATTTCTCCTTCTCCGCTCCAGACGCTTCTTCTCCTTCTCCGCTTACTCTCTCTTTCTTTCTCCTTCTCCGCTCTCTCTTCTCCACCACTCCCGCTCAGCTCTCTCTTCTCCATCAACCTCCTCGCACCGTTCCTATCACGTTGTCGCCTCTCTCAGTCTTCGCTGTCCTTGCATGGTCCAACGCCGTCGCCATCATCGTCACTGTTGCCGTTACCGTCATCGTCTTCCTCGAGCAATCAAGTATGTTGTAGGTAGTTATTTTTCCTCTTTATTTTCCTGTGGTGGTTGAGCCTGTTAATGTTATTTTATTGTGTAAGAAGCGGTGCTTATATAAGAAACTGCTTCTCTTTGTTCAACGTTTGGTTCTTCCACGTAAGCTTGCTCCAACGCTATTTTTTTTCACGATACAGGTTCTTTGATAACGACTGTCGAATCGCTACAAAACAAATAAAGCTATACTAATTTTGTAGCACAGGATTAACCTAGGTCGACTCAGAGACACGATCAATTTGGTTCAAACTTCAATTCACTAATAAACAATAGGGGGATTTTAATCGAACAATTTGTAGGCAATGAATAAAATTACAAAAACACAAACAAGAATTGAAGAAAAATGCAGAAACTAATAGAATTGATAAAACGTGTTTTAAAACAGATTCAAGAATATCAATCCAATTCACCAAACCAAGCAATCCAAATTATCATAGTTCTCATATAATGATCGTATTATGAAGGTTCATTCAATATCATTAAAGTAGTTCAATTGAATTAACTCCTAAATCAATTGAAATCACAAATCAGATTGAAATATCATCCAATCAATCTATGATTAAAATTCAAAATTAGGAAATAAATCTATAACCTAATTTGTTTTCAATCCTAAACATATTCATAATCATGAAAATTGAAAAGAGGATTGAAGAAGAAGATGAACATTCACACAGAAATTAAAATACCAAACCAGAAGTCAAATTCTTTTTGCTTGGACTGGATCCTTGGATTGATTAATTATTTAGCCTTCAATGATTATCATCAATGTAAGAGCCACGAAATTTGTATGAGAAAAATAAAAGAACAGAGGTGAACGGAAGAAGAAAAATAAAGAACAATGAAGAACAATTGAGAGAAAAAGAGAGATAACTTTTTAATTCTGAAAATTTCTAAAAGAGAATACAAAAACTATTTGTGCTAAAAAGTAAAGTCTTCTCTCACTAACTAATTGCACGAATTTATAGTAGCCGAGTGAATAGGAAAGGATGGGCCATGATTAGGCCCATCTAATCTAACTAATTGCTAATTACACAAATTCGCAGCCCAAAACTCAAGTGCAGAGATTTTGAGTTCCAAGCCTAAAATGACCCTGAAAATGACAGAATTGGCTTCGGCTTATCTCTGACAAAATTGTATATCTTTTTCTTATCTTTCCAGGGACTACTCATATGTACCATTGGAGTTCGGTAGAGCTCTCTAGGTCCTACACAAGGAAGATAGGTCAAGTAAGCAAAAACATCCGAAAATAAGCAACAATTATCAATTAAGTCCACTTGTTTGTCTAAGACAAAAACTGAGTTAGAATGAGAAAATAAGGGTCCAAGAGAAGTCAAATAAGCTAAGTAGAATAGAAAAATATTAAACTAAAAAAACTCAATCATTCTTCCCGTTAAGGAACTCTAAAAGCTCCTGCATTGGAGATGCTCTTACTAGTTTTTAAGAAGGAATATTTAGTAACAAATACCTTTTCTCATGGACAAAAAATCAACTTTTTTTTACAAAAAAAATATTACAATGAAGAATAGTTAAGTAATTTTATCTACTAGTCATTCTCACTCTCTCTCTCTCTTTCACACAGTAGTTTGGTTGTTGCTTCTACAAACTCCCTTCTCAATTTCTTTCTTCTTTTCAATTTATCTAACAGATCCATGAAGGCATCAAAACCTATATGGAGAATCTACTCCTTATTTCTTGTGCCTTTAGTGAAGTAGTTTGTTTGCACGACGAGTTTGATACATTATTCTGCATAAGCTCATGTTTAGGGACGATCCCACATTAGGATGTAGGGCCCTGACTTTTTATATTATATTTTTTTAATATATATATATATATATATATATATATATATATACTTTTGTATTAGAGAAATTATATGTATTTTGAAATAAAATAATGATATTTAAGTCTCATTCATTTTGCTTATTTTTTTTATTAAAACACTTTGTTCCCCATTTCCCGTTATTTTGTGCAAATAATGGCATTTTTCACCTTTTTCCATAAATATTTTATTTTTTATTTTTATATTTTATTATAGAGATAATTATATTTATTTCTCTTTTACACAAAATATATGGATATCATTTATTTTGTTACCAGTATTTTCCTCTTAGCATTCATTATTTTAAGAGGTATAAATAGTAACATTTACAAGACCTTATCACTCTTCCCTTTATATTATATAATTTTTTTATAAAAAATAGAATTAAAAGATATTTTTTAACATTTTCCAATCCGATAAAGCTTAATTACAAGCATTATATAAAGGTTGAATTGCAACTTTGATCCCTCTAGTCTGACATTTTTGCGATTTTGGTCCCAAAATATAAAATAATCGGATTTTGTCTCCCATGTTTTAAATTTGTGCGATTTTGGTGTACTTGGCTAATTTCTAACTTCTGATGGCGTTGACTATGATTATGTTTAATTGATTTGATTTAATTTGAAATTTTTTTTCCTTCCTCACTTTCTCTTCTTTTTCCCTGCGTTCTTCCTTGCACTCTTCCTCTTCTTCCTTGATGGCAAGTAGTGGATTTTCGCATAACTATGGTTTTGGGCTCAAAAGACGTCGTGTCTATTGTGAATGCGACTTAGATGCTCTGTTGGTCACTACTTGGACTAATAATAATGTTGGCAGAAGGTTTTTTGGTTGTAGGAACTACAAGGTATGTGACTGGTTGTGTGTGTTTGGGTTGTTGAAATATATTTGCTCCTAATATTTTTTCTTGGATTTTGTTGGACTCAGGGAGGCAGTGTGTAATTTCTTTGAAGGGTATGATCCACCATTGAATCCTCGTGTGAAGAAAATTAGTGTTGGGTTCATGAGGAAACTGGAAGAGTCCAAGAATATTGAGAATGAACTTAGGACAAAGCATATTGAGTTGAAAAAGAGAGAAAAATTGTTGATTAATGGGATTATTGTGTCTTTAGTTTACATTTTTAGTGGTTGTGTTCGTTGTTAGTATGGTGTAATCATGTAGTGTTATATTAGTTATTAGTTATCATATTTGATGTAAGTTTGGTGTAGGACTAGAATGATTATATGCATCAATCTATTTGGTATCAATGAAAAATGAATCCTTTATTTGGTATCAATTTGATTCTAATTCGTTTAGTTTGAATAGTATTCCAAAGTACCAATCAAAATAATGCACTAAGAATGAGCATAAATAATGAAAATCGAATGAACAATTAGAATAAATAACAACTTTATATAAAGGGATATCAATAATGAGTAGTTGTCTAAAAATGGTGTATAGGCATTTGATGTATACCAAAACACACCATTCTTAGACAATCAAAATACATAACAACTAACGTAGTACCAAGAATATCCAAATTACAAAAAAAAATATTCCTAAAATACAACCACAAAACATTGACAAGAACTACAAAATTCAGTCCACATCTAAGCAAGTTTTTTTCATTGGAGACTGATGCAAAGTCAGTGGTGCAGATTCAGCTACATTGTGACTGGTTGATAAATGAAATGAAGTTTGGTTGATTGGTGGTGCAACAGATGATGGTTGGCTACCAAGTGGTGCAAGAGATGACACAGATGAAGCTTGATTCAATAGAGGTGCAGCAAAAGAAGCTCGACTCACATGAGGTGCAGTAGAAGTAACTTGAATCATTGGGGGTGCAGTAGAACTAACTTGAATCACTAGAGGTACACCAGAATTACCCTAACTTTGTGGAGGTGTAGCATATGAATGTGTGATTTACCTTGTATTTCCCAAATTAACATATGCAAATGAATTAGTAGTAGATGTTGATTGTGATGAACCATTTGGAGCTAGTACAAGTGTAGTTGATTGAGCAATATGTGCTTGTTGCGTTGATGCAAATGTTTCACCAGGTCCAGACTTAAAGATTGGATCCATCCTTTTGCAAACATCAACAGACAAAAAAATAGTTAAATGAAGCAAACATAAATGAAGAAATGTAGTTTTTTTAAAATTAATTTGTAAACCTTATTTGGAACATATCGGTGTCCAACTCTTTTCCTTTTCAAATTCTGCAACATTGACCACAAAGAGATTGAAGTCCTTAAATTAATAAATATCCAAGCACATGTGTATTATCAATTACCTGGTTTCCACCTTTACAAGTTCGTTTGTTATGTCCAACTTTTCCACACATTTTGCAAACAACAAATAGTTTTTGCCTGGGCAACTTGTACCTATCTTGTGGCTCATCATTTGCTTTGTTCATTGCCTTCTTTGGTCTACCAGGTGCTTTTATGATAGCAGGGGAATGCATTGGTGGAAGTTCATTTTCAGGCCATAAATTTTGACCATTGGATTCCTTAATGTAGTATGAGTAGGTTGACAAACAAGTGTTTTTCCTGTAGTCACCACATGTTAGTTGGCTATTACAAATATTCTAAAATTAAAATTGAAATGTGTAACTATTTTAAACAATGTACCTATAATAGGCAGCCACAAAGGCCTCTGCATTATAATTGTTGTGCCACAAGCAAGCTACCCCATGACAGCAAGGGATGCTAGTCAGATCTCACTTTCTGCAGCTACAAGTTCTTTTGTTTACATTGATCACAAACTTTTTAAAGTTCTTAGACACATTAAATAATGAGTAATTATTATTGCCACACCATTCTGGAGTCCAACCCTTAACCTCTCTCTTTGTCTTCTCATAAATCTCTTGAATTTTAGGACAAATTAGAGTATTATACCTCACCATCTTTTCTCTCTGACTCACAGTTCTTTTCATTAAATATACCTTAATCCCTTCAATTAAATTGATAATTGGCTTGTCCCTTAGTTCTAAAATACATTTGTTAAATGCCTCACACATACTATTAATTTGCAAGTCACATTGAAAACTTACATCTTATGCTGACTTGGTCCAACAAGATGCATCTAGGTCATTCAATTCTTTCCAAGCACCTTCATCAGCCTCTTTTATCTTTTGCATAATTCTCTTCCATTCTTGCACATTGGTAGCTCTTACGGCTTGCCACATTAGTTCCTTCAAATGAGCACATGAATGCCTATTTCTTAAGTTACTATACAAATGTCTTACACACAAACAATGTTGAACATTTGAACCAAGATTCTTTATCACAGTAATTAGGCCCTGAGATTCAAACATAGAAATAAAATTAATAACCATTGAAATGTACATTAATAACAAATAAGAATTAATAACAAAATTACCTTGTGCTGATAAGATATAAAGACCCAATTTTTCTCTTGAATATTGTTCAAGTCATCTAATAAAAGCCCAACAAACCATGACCATTACTCTTTAGTTTCAACTTCAACAATTGCATAGGCAATAGGTAACATTTGGTTGTTGCCATCTTTGCCTATAGCTGTCAAAAGCTGTCCACCATACTCACCTTTTAAAAAGCAGCCATTTAGTCCAATCAGTGGTCTACATGTAGTCACGAATGCAGCCTTGCATGCCTAAGACAAATATAGAATCTCTCAAAAATTGGTCCTCTGCTACTCATGTTACTCTTTACAATGGTTGTACTTTGTTGTTACTCCTGATAATCTCTTGATCATAATTCATTATATGAAAGTATTGCTTCCTTGTTGCACCTTGTATTTTCTCAAGTGCTCTATTTTTAGCTTTGTAAGCCTGATAATGAGACAATTTGCAACCCCATCTCTCAAGTGCTACAGCAATGAACCTTTTTATCTTCATGTCTAGCGCATGCCTTAATAAAGAGATTAATTTCATACTTAACCACTCTGTAGTAGCTTGCATGTTTCTAGCTGTCTTGAAGCATCTATGAATGTTTATAAAGGTCACCACCTACCAATGAGTTTTTTTATTTGACTTACTAAATTGTAAATGGAATGGACAACCATGCATACACTTCACAACAACCCTCTTCAAATCATTTTGCTTAATGATCAAATTCTTCTTGTTCACCATTGCAAATGTTTTGATTGTCGTCTTTATATTAGTTTTAGAGTTAAAAGTCATCCCATTCTCAATGCAAATTTGAACATCATCCTCGGGCATTCTAAACCTTGGAAAATTTTGGGTCTTTGTCTCTTCATCTTCATTGCCTGGTGGCGTGACCTGCCTCAGGTGGAGGCTGAGTTTCACCAAACAGATCTTGGTCCAACACTATAGTCCAATCCCAATGCTTCTCATAATCATTATATTCCATAAATGTGCACTCGTTGTCAGAATTCTCTTTAGCAACATAATCTTCATCTTCAAAAGAATTAGAATCACCCTTACCTTGTACATCACACTCACCATGTACATCAACAGCAACAACATGATCACGTTCACCCTGCACACGAACACCATCTACATCATCCTCATACTCTACATCAATAGCAACAACACGATCACCTTCCCCCTCACACTCTGCATTAGCAGCAACAACATGATCACCTTCACCCTGTACATGAACATTAGAAACATCACCTTCACACTCTACATCAACAACAACAACATGATCACCTTCACCCTTGTAACGACCCAGATTATAAGTTGCTTAGTGAATGCTTAATATGTGTTTTATATTAATTAAATTACATGTGTTATGTTGATTAATTATTTGTTTTATTGATAACTTGCTATTTGAGTGCTTTTGTCTTGGTATGCGTGCTTGATGGGTATTGGACGTAAGTCAGCTCTCCTGTGCTGTAGTTGCTGGCTGAGCACGTTAAGAGGACGTGCTGTGGCAGCCGTGTTTATAAGTAGCAGGCTGGCACAGCAACAAGCTTACTCTTCCTTCTTCTACCTTTGCATTTTTCCTCTATTTTCTCTCTAAAACTCACCTAGAAACCTCTTGTAACCCCCCGTATGCATCAGGTTCATTAACATTGATTTATGGTCGTTAAGCGCAGCAATTATCACAGATAATTAAATTGAAAGCGATAAACAAAATGACGTCATCAAGCGTCATTAACAACAATTGTACATCATATATGGTGAATTCTCATAATATACAATGTATAGCTCAAAACTATACAAATCCCTCTCAGGGTACAAAACAATAGGCATAAATCAAAATGTAGAGCTAACATGCTCTCAACCCTATGCCTAAGGTTCTCACATAACCTATCCCTGCTCGGGCCTCTTGCCCTGGGATCTCTCAGTAGCTCCCTGAGTATCACCTGCAAAACATAACCCCCAACAGGGGTGAGATAACAATCTCAGTAAACTCAGGGTCCTTGGAGGTCTTTCCTCCCCCTGGTTCACTTCTATGCATATAATATCAAAATTGGCATTACAAATTAGTCATCACAGCTCTCAAGCCATATCACCACATATACATATGTCTCAAGGGTTCATCATCACCCTTTTTATAACATACATCATTATCATTTAACCATCAGACTATTAAAACACATCACATGTACATGGCACATCTGTATATATATCATTTATCAATGCCTGAGGAAGCTACATCCACCTATGTGGGCACTTTTCTCATCAGGACTTCCTATTATTTGCCTGAGGAAGCTACATCCATCTATATGGGCACATTTCTCATCAGGACTTTCTATCATTAGCCTGAGGAAGCTACATCCATTTATATTGGGCACACTTCTCATCAGGACTTACTCAAACATATATATATTCTATTCTATTATACTGGCCAGAGAAATCTCATCAATCAATACACATAGCCTCAATCCATGTATATCAAGTACATGATTCCAATCAAAGTAGTAACACACAATTTCAATATACATGCATCAATTCATACAATAACCATCACTCCCTCTGGAGTATGGTGGAACACAATCAAGGGAAACACTCCCAAGAACAAAGAGTTTACCTGCTCTTAGCGCTACACCGGCTCTCCTGGCTTCGTGGTCACAACCACCAGCAATGTCTGTATCACGCCCTACACAAGACATACAAACAATCAATCAATAACGGTCCTTAACCGTTAGAATGAAAGGAAACGTTATTCATTTCCATTACAGCCTCTCTGTTCTCTATCTTAGGGTTGTCAGAGCTAACCACCTTATTGGCGGTTCACAGACCCTCAACAGGATCTATCTCAGCCTAACCAAGGCACTAGAGTCCTTCTAAGACTCTGCATAAGCTAATTCAAAGCATACAATTGCTTAACCCCTCTATATCTCAAGAATAACCAAGTTATTCAAAACCATCATTTCAACACCTAATCACCTTCTATACAGTCTCATGAACACTTTTAGTAAAAACACATATGCTCATACATGTCATGATACCCTCCATTTAATTATCATTCTTCCTACTCATACATATATCAGAGTCAAAACCAAACTTCATCAATAGTCATGATTCAAAGCCTAGTATTCATCAGAATAACCTCCTGAGCGTACTTTTCTAAAGAATCCAAGCCTAATTCCAGCCCTATCACAAATGGGTCACTATTCATCCCAAGAACAAATTCTCAAATCAATCAGTAAAACTTGAGTTTCTTACCTCTAAACAGTCGAGGAAGGTTGGAGGATCACTTCTCCAAGCTTTGGCGTCCTTGAATCGCCTTCTTTCCCTTCCAAACTCAGTTTTCTCAAAGTTCCCTAGAGAACGAGATCTCTTCGATTGATGGTTCTCTCGAGAAATTGAAGCTGGAATCTAGCTCATGGAGGAGTTCTAATCAACTTTCTAGTTGAGTAGGAAGTGTTTAGATGAATAATGGAGAAGATATGAAGCTTTTTACTTCATTAATGAAGGAAAACGCATAGGAGCAAGAAGGAGAAGCGTTTCTGCTGGCCAAAACGCGAAAATGGCCTTTTATAGGCCCCCAGTACGTGTTCCCATGCTACTGGCGCCATTCTGTCGCTATTAGCGCTAGGTTCCAGGGGAAAATTTGGCCTCTAACGTGCCTCCCATGCTACCAGCGCCGCAAATGGCGCTATCGGCGCCAATCTCACGCTACTGGCGCTACCAGCGCCACATACCAATGGAAAAATGGCTTTCTGCTAAAATCTCACGCTATCAGCGTGAGTCTCCAGCCGTCGCTAAATCCATCACTAATGCTTTTGCGACAGAAATATAGTAAATTTAAACTTTTCTTTCTTTTTCTTTTATTTATTTAACCTTGGTTATTATACCTCTCGTTCCCAACCCCTTCTTTGTTATCTCCAACATACAAGAGCCACTGTAGCTGCTGTGGAACTCCCGACACTGAGAAGAACCTCGTGATCAGAGCTGAAGCTTAGGACAAACACACCGTAAAGCTTATGAACGAACTCCTAATTAGGTAAGGGGAGTTTATCGTGTTTCTTAACAGCTTTAGGTACCACGGTTTGGGGGCCAGGGAGTCCAGCTGTGATGATAACTGCTTGTCCCTGGTGTGTGTGATGTTCTTCCCAGAAAAGCTACGTCTTTTATGAAGGGGATGTGGTATGCCTTGAATTTGTTGAATGTTGTTTTGTGTTGATGTTTGGTGTTCTTGAGTGGGGGGAGTAGATGTTTTAAGAACTCCCTGTGCATGTGTGTGAAGTTGACATTTTGATGCTGAAAGGCTTCTAAGACACTTGCGGAAGTGTTTGTGAAGGTGATGAGTACCAGGATGGGTTGGTCGTGTTGCAGATAGGTATCAACCCTTGTGTTTTGATGTCGGCTACCAGGATGGGTAGGCCGAGTTGAGCAGGTTACATGGCATGCATGCAGGACGTAACTTGGTCCTTATTGGTGGACTTCAGTAGACCGGGTTCTCTACCCATGGTCGTTCCCTTAGAGTCATTAAGACTCGCTTCCCTTTCTATAAGGTATACCAGGTTCCTTACCTGGGTGATACGTTAGAGCTGTTGAGCTCAAGTTACCTCACCAAGGAGAGCTACTGGGGTGATAACTTGGGTGAGCGCGTGCTTCTCGGGAAAAGAGCCACCGGGTTCCCCTACTCGGATAGGCTTGTGTTCCTTCTTCTAGGATGATCGGGTTCCATACACGTGTCTTCTTTAGAACCTCATCCTTCCCTTTCTTTAGAGAGGCCGGGTTCCTTACCCGGGGTGGCCTGTTTCCTTTAGAATTACCAAGTCCAAACCCTTTTTTCCTTGAGAACTGTCGGGTTCCTTACTCAGTAGAGCTTGTCTGCTCTTGGGAAATGAGCTACTGGGTTCCCTTACACCCTTGTGTAGGTTGCTGAAATACAAACCCAGGGTCTTACAAGCACTTATGTAATCGATTACATAGTGCAGAACCCGTCCTTAGAACTTTACAAGAAACCTAAGGGCCTCTTGATCACCTTTGGCAAATCCTTAGCAAACCCAATTGACCTCGACCGAGTTCTTTCGACCTCATCCATTTTGCTACCCTTGCCTTCTCTTACCCAAACTTTACCCCTCTGACCGACCCCTACCGACCTTGTCTGAGTTCTACCGGCCTTGACCAACCTTGTCCGCCTTCGTTCGACCTTGATCGGATTCTTACCTTGGGGTAGTATATCTAAGTGCCAACCCAGACACCTCGTACTTCACACCAATTCACTTGTTTTTATGTGCTTACGTTGGTGACATTTGAACTCGGCCTATGTGATGGCTTGAGATGAGGAATGCGTTTGGATATACATAAATATCCACGTGGGTGTATGGCATATCCTGGCCAGGTCGGGTTGAGCCTGGTTCTGGGTCATACATTGATGGTGTCGTGGTGATATTCTATATATAGCTGTAAGATGCCGAAACTAGGTGGTGGTAAACCTTGCGAGGACCACAGTCAGTGTATCGATGGGCCCTTGTGTGGGCGGTAGCCATGAGATGCCGGGACTGGGTGGTGGTAAACCTTGTGAGGACCACAGTCAGTGCATCGATGGACCCTTGTGTGGGTGGTAGGTTACATAGGGGGTGTATGGCGTTATCCTGGCCAGGTCGGGTTGAGCCTGGTTCTGGGTCATACATTGATGGTGCCTATGTAACATACGACATTTGAATGGCAGAAATGGGGTTGATGATTGGTTGTACGGTACGTAGGTACTGGGGGGCCACGTCTGTTGGGAACTCCTTCTGACACCCATTGGCTGATCACCATGGGGGTGATTCTTGTGCATGACAGAGTGACCCTGACAAGTTGCTGCATCATCTGACCACAGGGATGGCCCATTTTCGGGATGGTACCATATTGCATGATGAGAATTGAGTCAGGAGCATGCATTATACTAAATTTCATAAGTTGATTTGTGAGATGTTTGTGGATGTCTATATATGTTTGTGTTTGATGGACACTTGGAATGTTTGCATTGATACGTTGATGATCGTGTTACTGCTTGACCGGGTTGCACCTTTTCTGTTGTATTTATTGTTATTTAATATGATGAACTCACCTTTATTTTGTTGTACCTTGTGGTTTAATACCTGTGATGATCACGAACCGGGTTCGTGTGAGCAGATAGGCAGCAGTAGGTGCTTTTGGGAGAGGACTGGGTTGATTGGAGCTGTTGTGTTTTGCCGGGATGTCATGGACATGATCCCAGTCAGGAGTTGCTTTTTGTTAGATGCACTCATTGTTTTAATGGATGCACTCCTTGTTTTGCTATTTACACCCCTGACTTTCATTCTCTTTTTTTTAAAATGTAAAACATTTGATATACATATATTTTGAGACATAATCTTTTCTATTTGTAATTAAACTATGTCTTGTATGTGTTTACATGTATTCGAAGTATCTTATGAGTACCTACTTTTACGTGTATTTTCCATGATGATGGTTGCTAGATGTTTGCGAAAAATTTACCATCGTTTTCACAAGTAACAAAAGGGGTGTTCTTTTTATAAAAAATGAATTTATATCAGGGTTATGAGTTAGTAATATAGTAACGACGTGGCGGGTCATTACAACCCTCACTCTACATTAGCAGTAACAACATGATCACCTTCAACCTGTACATGAACATTAGAAACATCACCCTCACACTCAACATCAGTGGCAACAACATGACCACCTTCACCCTTAAACTCTATATTAGTAGCAGAAATATGATCACCTTCACCCTCACACTCTACATTAGAAGCAACAACACGATCATTTGGTCCAACTAAAGGTGTGGTGTCTATGTTGATAAAATAAGAGATGGGAAAATAAGAGGTGATGGAACGAGACTATTGGATGAAGACGAGGATGATGTGGTGTCTATGTTGAGTGGTGAGATGAAAGAGATGTTGGCTCATTTGGTCCAACTAAAGGTGTGGTGTGTGGGCTTTGTAAACAACAACCCAAAATCCAAAATGCTAGATTCACTGGGCAAAGGAATTGAGCTATTGACTAATGGGTCATTATGTATAGAAGTGTTTTTAGTAAAAGGAAAAATTGTTTCATGAAAAACATGTCAGTAAACAAATATCTCTTTTGTATCTAAATCTAGAATGATGTAGCCCTTGGTTTCATTTTGGAATCCAAAAAATGCTCGACGTTGAGACTGAGGATCAAACTTGTGACAACGGACATTATGTCTGGATGCATATGCTAAACAACAAAAAACTCTTAGATTTAAAGAAATCAGGAGTTTGTTTATTGACTCGGCAAGTGCACCGATTTGTCGTTGTAAGTTACAAAATTTATAAGATCGTCTCCACAGGGACTTGAGCTACTCAATTACTCCAAATAAAATTTAACAGTTCAATAGTTATGTACAAGTAGGATGAGCAAAATTTCATTTGTTTAAGAAAGTAATGGAAAATTACTAAATTCGTAAAATGAAATATATTTATGGGAAAGTGGGATTGGGTTTCATCATTCATATCTTTTTATATCCAATTAATATTACCATGCATAAATCATTATCTATCCTTATTGATGCACACAGTATTTCACCCCGAATCAATCCCTCGCATTCGAGAATCCTAAGGATATCTACCAAATATCAATCCCTCGCATATGAAGTAAATACCCCAACATTAAGAATTATAATCACGTGCTTTATGCAATCAAAATGGTATACCCTATTCCTATCAAAATAACGTAATAAGTAAAATCATTCAGTTTAAACCCTAAGGGCACTTTCCAGTCAAGCTTAGGATTTTAATTCATGAAACTAGCGATCAAGTAGAATCAAGCATTAAGCACAGAATGAAATTACCAACAAGGAATAGAAAAAGATTAATGCATAGATAAATATTAAAAGAGATACATAGGGATACAAGATTACATCCAATCCTCAGAGAAGCTAGTTACTCATTGTGGAGAAAACCTCCTCAAGGGAAGAATTGATGAAGGGCCCCATCACCACTTCTTTCCGACAGAGTCTCCACAATAATTCTCACTTCTCTCACTTTCCCTAATCACTATCCTAAGCTAAATTTATGTACAAAGGCTAAGAATTTCGAAATGGGATGCCTTTCTTCCAAAATTCATCCCCTATTTATAGCTTTGTGCCTCCTGCCAGCTTCACTCGCCCAGGCGAGTGTTTTTGCCTATGTTTACTTGCCTGGGTGAGTTAACCCTTATCTTCTTGGAACTTGAGCTCGCCTGGGCGAGCCAAATACACTGGAATTGGTCGCCTGGGAGAGTTAAAAGCTTAGCCTTGAAGAAAGCTTTGGGCTTGGATGGGTTTTGGGTCTATTTTGCTTGTAACACCTCCCAAGTTTGATCTTTTAAGCCCTTCTTGCTTGCTTTGCTTGTTCGGAAGTCTTGGAACCTATCAAAAGACAAAATATGATTGGATTAATCTTCCGAAATAAAAAAAACAACATTCATACAAGTAATAAATACTATGTAACTAGGTTTTTGGGCAAGTTTATAGACAAAGTTATTGAAATCAAAAGATAAGTGCCAGCATTTGAAACATGATTTTAACTTAAATATGGCACTTATCATTTATGTAGAATTTCAAAAGGGGTTTTGTTCCAATTAATGGGAGATGGAACACAATTTATTAAATGGATTGCTTGTTTAATAGCTTAAGACCAAAAGTGATTAGGAATGTGTGATTTAAACATGAGCTCTCTTTCCACATTGAGAATGTGTTGGTGCTTTCTCTTAACTCTCCCATTTTGTTGGGGTGTTGCAACACAACTCGTTTGATGTAAAATGCCTTTAAAAGTAAAGAAATCTTTTAAAAAATTAGGCCCATTGTCGGAACAAATAGTTTAGACACTAGTTTCAAATTGATTTTCAACTAAGTGGAAATTTTTTTGCACATGTAATTGGACTTCCTCTTTTGATTTTAATAAGACAATCCAACTGTAACAACTATAGTCATCAAGAATTGTTCGAAAATATTTGTGACCATGAACAATTTGTTTTGAAAAAGGACCCTATATATCCATGTGAATCAATTTGAAGATCTTGGAAGCTCTATTGATACTTGTTGAGTATGAAAATTTTGTTTAGCCAAATGACAAATATAACATGTTTCATTCATAGATTAAGAAATAAAAGGAAATTGGTGATGCAAAGCATTCAAACAATTTCCAAACAAGTTCCCATTCTAAAGTGCCAAATGTTGAAGTTGGTGATAGTAGTGGTGTTGGTATTGTTTATGTATAGGAGTCTGGATGAAGACGCTTTGTTATTTTTATTGATGGTGAGGTGATAGAGACCTTCTTGCATTTTTTCTGAACCAATCATCTTCAAGGAGTTCATTTCCTGAATTTCACATTGTTGGAAAAAAAATAGTTGTAGGGAAGAGTGGAGATTAATTTAGAAATAAAAATGAGCTTAAAATTTAATTCAAGAAAATAAAAAAACATCATGAATAATGAAGGTTAGTGAAAATTAGATTGTGCTAGAGTGGTATCATGAACAACACACACATGAAAGAAAAATGAATCCTTTATTTGGTATCATGAATAATGCACAAATGGAAGCAAGCTACACCACCATTGTTTTTTTCATTTTTAGCATTTCTTATTTTATTTTTTCCAATTGCTCTTGCATGTGTCCGGTTTATCCTCATTTCTCTTGCCCCATCATCTTAATTTGACCATGACTAGCATCATAGTTGCCTTATATAATGTTTGTAGTGTGTTCCCCGTGCCAAAACTCTATTAATGCAAATGTAATAACAATCAATTAGTTTGACATAAATGCTATTAAATGAATTATTTAAGGGATCTCTAAGAGTTCCGACCATAAAATAAAATTAGTTAGTTCTTAGGCAAATTCACTCTAAATATCCAAAAATGGCTAAAAGTAAAGAGTCGCCTCATCATATTATATTACTCTTATTGAAACAATATTCAAGTTGTTAGTAGAATGCACTTATTGTATTGCAATGAGAAAACAATAGTGCATGTTGATAAAAAAGCTAACAAACAAAAAACAATCATGACATTTTGCATTGAAAGATAAAAATAGTTGCTGACAAAAGATAAAAATTAGAGTCAAATACAAAACTTTGAGGATAGTTATACATAGTTTTTTACATGTTAACCAAAAGAAAGACAAATAAGGCACTCTAATTGTATTACAAACTACCTGAATACAAATAGACAACAAATATTGTATAATGCATAGAAATGGATGTACTAACCAAAAAGCAAAAGAAAAAACACACACATTGCATAAGCCACAAATTCTAACTTTCTCAAAAAACACTGTCCATGTCCACCATAACTTTCTCAAAAATAAACCAACACATTCATTCATCCTCCGACTTGGCACAATGCACACATGTTCTCTCTTAACAGGATTCAAATCACTTGTCCCAAGAGTGTGTCTCACTTCATGTCCCACCGATAAAAAAATGTCATGTCATTTAAAATATCCTCCTAGATTTCTCACTTTTTCCACATTGTCCTTAACAATTCCCTTTACTATTATCCCTCTCCTCAACACTAACCAATCTTTCCTTTCTCCAAAATCAATTTTCACCTATCAGCACTTATAGGAACCATCGGAGACCCATCTAACCATGTACAAGATTGGAGAAAAATATTATTGTTGAAGATGGTTCAAGTGTGATTGAACAATTTTTTTTTGTTACTACATAGAAGCTGAGACTGTTGAGTGTAAGCAATAAATATAGCACAATGCAACACTGTGTTGATTCTTAATTTTTATAGGCATGCAAGTCAAGTGCAAATAATTTCTACACTCTCAATTTCATGTATTCACAAGGAAACAATAACGTACTAATGTTGAAATGATAATAAGAAATAAAAATCTTGCTTTGTTTGCTTTGAAACAATTACATGTTGTATTTTGATCTTAATTGGAAATTGGATGGGTTTCAAGGTTTTAAATTGGTGTAATTGGGAGTAGGTATGTTGATATTTTCCAGCATTGAAACAATTAAGTGCTCTATTTTATTCTTGATTGAGAATGCAATGCAATTTTGTGATGATATATTTTTTTAATCAGATTTTGTGATGTGATGATGATGATGGAAGAAATGGGACAACAATGACGTTGAAACTATACAATCTTGAAACAATAATAATTGATGGAAAAGTAGGATTAACAGAGTAAGGAGTTAAGGACAATGTGGGCAAAAGTGACAAGTCTAGGTGGTATTTTAAATGACATGACATGTTTTTATTGGTGGGACATGAAGTTAGACACACTCATGGGACATGTGATTTGAATCCCTCTTAACAAATGACACCTCAATTATAACACCCTAAGGGTAACCTTAATTATGCTTATGATTTCTAGAGATGCAAAAATTTAAAACATTTATAAGACATTATCATGCAGAAGCTAACAAATAAATATACAAATTAAAACTTAATTGCAATTTATTTCTCGTAACGTTTACATCATACAACATATAAGAAACATATAAAGAAATATAAAATAACTGAGCTATATCTTCCCTGATGAGACTCCATGCTCCAACAACACATGCCATTACCTGTTTGCTAAAAAGGAAGGAACTTAAAGGGCAAGACATAATGTCTCAGTGAGTGCTCTAAGGGTCCTAAGGTGTTAAACTCATTTACCTAAACATCCCTTCACATATCTTTCATGGCTTTAATCTTATTGAGCTTATAGTAAATTCATCATGCCTAGGTCGGATCTACAGCTTTCAATAATTAATAATTTTCATTGACTTCTCAATTATCTTGATTTTCTATACTAACTTAATTTCATTATCATTTTAGGACTTCACTCTCACCATTAACACTTTCCTACCACAATCCTATCCAGTTAACTCAATATTCCCCATTTAGATTCTTTCCTTCTTTCATTTAACACTTAGGATCATATACCAAAATCTAAGGTTGATAGTATTCTAAGATATCCCTAACGTTCCCCTTGCATCTTTTTATCCTTAATTATTAACATACATTCTCACATCTATACTTGCCCTAATTAGGACTCACATAGTACTAGTCTATATAATTTTTTTCATGCCCTTAACCTTGATATCAAATCAAATCGCATTACAAGTCAAAACAATAGTTTTTCACATAAACAACATATCACATTCTTATATAGAAATTATTCTCACTTTACACAAGAATGAACACAATGCACACATGACTCACAGATTACAAAATCACACCAACCAAACATAGAATAATACACATATGCAATGCGATGTCTTCATTTTTGTATTCTCATATGCATATGGTACTAGTAAAACACATTGCAAAATAATCTCAGAAGGACATGCAGTAGAAGACCCACAATATCTTATCACTACATTTTCACTGACATGAGGTTGTCGACAACACATCAGGGTTATCTAGTCTTGCAAGGATACTCCAACCCATGGGATCAACATGAACCACACAAAGATTTCAAATTGGATACACTCCAAGGACAAATTTATACTTCAACTTATTCATGTCCTCTCCATTGAAGCTCAATCACATCCCCCGTCTTAAAAACATATGCACATTTATGATGCATGATCACATAGGCTGCACATGATTTCACTTATCATATCACATGGAGAATCCTATCCCACATTGACTAGGTTCTCTAAAAATTTGAAAACTTACTTCATATACCATGGCATCCACATCTCATACATTCCATGATTCACTCATTTCAATATACATAAGGTCATGTTCATAGTCAAAAGGAATAACGTTCCCAAACATAATTCAATCACAACCATCCTTAAGAACACTTGACTAAGTAGTACACTATACAATCCATCCAAATTCTATATATTTTCCTATTATAGCAATTATCTATTAATACCAATAGTTCATATATCATTTCTTAATTTCTTGGGGTACTACTTCCTTTTACATCCTATGACCTTTGTATGGTGTAAATTCTATATCTGGAGTTATAATAACTTAATGAAGTTTATTCCTATCTTGTTGGAAGATAAGATAATTATCTACAACTTCTATGTTCACCTCAAAAGCTAGTTCAATCAGCTACTATGCCTAAATTTAGGAGGAACATGAACTAATTGCATAATCTTAACATATTGACCTTTGCTCACTAATTTTTCTACATATAGAGTTACAAAAGTGTAAATTAGGTTAAACCAAAGTCATTTGTTAGCTAACATCTAAAGCTACATTTCTTATGAAGACACCTGAGCCTAGTTCGCTAATCTTTCTATCTCGTTTTTTACATTAAAATGATGTCCAATTAAAATATACATAGGAAGAGTAAAAACATACACCAACAACTAAAGAATGCAATAACTTGGTGCATCATCCACCATAATCCCCACAACTCTATTGCATGGAAACCAACTCTGACTAACCTGCATGAACTTGGTGGCATCGTCCACCACGATTCCCACAACTCTTACTAAGGCTAAAGCATGAGTATCATTTAAAACACGACCCCACACCACTTATATACCTTGAGTTTGAAAACTCTTAGGGAAAAAAATATTAACTATCAGGGGCTCCGTGTTTAACACTAAGTTCGCTCTATTCTTTTGTGCTCCTAAGGCTTGGTGGCCTCCTCTAAATATAGGGGAAGAAAGGGATTCATAAGATTATTTTGTCCAATGTGAGACTTAAGGTGTTTTTCCTTATCAAGTGACTTACTTTGGAGCCGATTTTCTCTAAGATAGAATTTGGTTTGCAAGGTGTTGGGATGAATTATAACTTTTTCATCAAACTTTCCAATGATGCAAACAATACCTCAAACAAACAACTATAACTCAAGATATGATGTGGTTCTTCTAGGGTTTTGCATCATAAAACTAACACAAGACTTGGACAATTTTTCAAGCATTCTAACTATAAGAACTTAATCTAATACTCCTCTAATACCAAATATAATAACTACAATACTAACATGATTATATAACACACTAAACATAATATAATATAATAAAGACGACGACGACAACAACAAAAATTTATAGAAAATATGACAAGAGGGTCTTAATAAGGTTTCTCCTTAAGCTATATTCCTAATACTCCAAGCTTGGGGGTGTTACATCAATCATACCCTACTAGTTTCAACCTGAATTGCCTTTGTCCTTGTTATCTTATTTCTTTTTTTTTTCTTGTTTCACTCAACTTTCTTCCTTTCTATTTTTTCTTTTATTAAACCCATTTATGCTTTAATCAACTACCACATTTTTTCAAACGTAATACCGTTTATTTATTTGACTTTATATTTTTTTTCTTTCTTTGCTAATTTTTAAACCAAATTGGGTCAGCATAAGCCTAATAGTTGAATTTGCTTTTGTTTTCCTTTAATAATTTTTCATTCCACGTTGAACTCATAAAAAAAATCAAAAACAATGAACAAAATAAAAAAATAGAACAAACATTAAATAAATATAAGTATATGCTACATGAACTCTAATGAGAAAGGAAAGTTTGGTTATACATGGTAAAAAAAATTCACATATGGTTCCAATGACCTTTAATGTAATTAGAGTAACAAAGACATTTTCTACATTGAACTAGGTGTGTTTCATCGACCTCATTTATGAACGAACGCCACAATAATAAACTAGTAGCAAAAATTGGTGTCTTATTTGAGTGGGCATCACTTGCATACTAAAATATGCCTTCATCATCGCCCTCGACTTCCCTAAAACTTATTGCTTCTTGTACCATCTCCTTTGCAAAGCTAGTTGATGTGATCACCTTACATATAACAAGCATATCAAGATTCATGATCACATGAATTTTGGAAAAAGAGAACAGTACGATTAAGCCTAAATCAGAATCAAATATTCACCATGAGCATCCACCCCAAAAATAGAATTCAAATACTTCTTTATGAAAATTGAGAAAGTGGTGATATAATTCCCAGTATCAAGGTTGTCAAAATCCAGAGTGTACGTAAACTCATGAGAGCTCCGTAGACTCGACTCATAGACTCGAATCGTAAGAGTCTACTTCAAACAAAAAAAATAGTAAATTGTAACCAAAAAAATACATGAAGAAACTAACCACCAACAGTTAAGTATGCCACAATGTCCTGAATGTAATACAGAAAGAGATATACAATTAATAAACTTTAAGAAATGATCGGGGTATGACACTTTTTAAATGATCTAACATTCATTGTTAACAAGCTTTTCATACTTGTTTACTTATGCATTTGACCATAGATCAGTATCAGCACATAACTATTAAAGTTTGCTATGTCTATAAACTTATCTTGAAATTCTTAGTGCATTGAGGATCACTATTTTCGTATATTGCAAGAGGATTCATTAATGGTCTGCCTTACCACTCGAATATACAACTTTATTAGTTACTTAGCTCCTTGACATTGTTGATATTGCAAGGAATTTAGAAAAATCTGACTCGAAGAGAATATCTAGCTATATTCTAATTATAACATTTTAATATCTAGCATTCTTCTCACCCAAACCAAGAATAAGTAACATCATGAAAAGAAGCTAAGAAAAACCAAGTGACCTCTTTATGATCGGCACATTGAAGGTCAGGTCATTAGTAAATCATCACTTAATTTGATAAAAAAACAACTTGTTAAAATATTAAACAAGTGACTCGCCTACTATTCTACCAAAAAATGAAATTGGAATTCTTTTCACAGGCAAAATATTCAACAATTAAAGATAGTAATGCATGTTCCTTACCCTAGGGCAAAAGCACCAGACCACTGAAGCAAAAATCCAAGAATGGTTGATGTAAGTATCACTATTTCAACAAAATCACATTTGTCTAAGTTGACAGCTAAATATATAAAAAGCAAAAGAACATGAATAATAGATTAATAGTGCAGGCAGCAGCTACGGGAGAAGAGAAGAATGAACAGTGAACACGAACTGACCAAGGAGCGACACGGATGACCACAGAGCGTGGGCGAAGAATGAACTGACCACTGCGATGACCACAGCGCGACGGCAGAGCAACGACCACGGCACGATGATGATGACGGAGCGAAGGCATGCACGCACGAAACAGTGAGGATTGAGGAAGATGAGCAAAGGCAACGCACGAAAAAATGCTTTTCGAAACCCTTCAAGCTGTGAAAAATGATGTTGTTTCGCATAACCTCAAAATCGCCAAATCGCAACTAGACTCGCGATTCTATGCCGAGTCCACTGATTCTATGCAGAGTCCACCAATTCTACTCGGAAAACGATTCTACATGCAATTTAACTCGCAGAGGTTTAGTAGAATAGTAAAATCGGACGATTTTACGATTTAAATTGTTATTTTGATAACCATGGCCAGTACCATACAAGTAGACTATTATATGGAAAATAACTCAGTAAAGGAAGAAAGAAATGTTAAACATAGGTTGATAAAACAAAATAACATCATTCCAATAAAATTATGATAGAACCATGGATAAGACAATATTGTCTCTTATCTCTTGACAAGAAAACCAACGTGAAAGTTATTAATATCAACATCAGTTTATCCATGACAAGTTAAATTTTTTGCATCAACCTTGTCTCAAGGACATCATCAACATAAAACTAATTAAAGTCAAATGTATTGTGCATTAGACATGTCAATAATGCAATGTATGTAAAAAAAGGGATGCTAAGAAACAACTTGTGAAGGTCAAAACTCAACATAATTTATCAAATACAACAAATCATAATGAAATGTGATACTGTTACAAATATTTTATAATATAGGCCGACTAGTAGCTAAGCTTATAAAGCGTATATGACTTTATGTAATTAGTTCAATTTGTACTATAATGCTTGAAAGTTTGAAAAACGCAGCACCTTTGGTCCAACCGCGGTGTGCTCACATGAGGGTAAAAACAAAATTTTGATGTGAAAACATAGACCATCTATGCACCTCATGTGTGTGTGCTTAGGAATTACTCATTGAAACACGTTGGAGTTTTAGAAATACCTTTATCACTTGAAGGCTCAAAGAAGATGATGCCCTCTAATGGTGATCCACACGGTTATCTCCTTCTTGCAAGTGAGAACTTCTTCTCCTTGGTGGCTTGCTAGGCGCATGCAAGGTGTGAGGCTTTCAAGTATTTGGTTTCTTTTCTCAAGACTATAATGGTGCCTTGAGATCAGCTGAAGGTGCAGCAAAATAAGAGAGAAGATGAGGGAGAGGAAAAGCTAGAACTTGATTCAGAATCAAGAAAAGAGGTGGAAGAAATTTTTCTAATATGAAATCCTCCCACATAGATAAGCACTCCAAATCAGCCCCAGTTTGTTGGGTTTTTCAAAATTCAAGATGTTACTAGAACATCATTGAGTTTGTTCCACTCTTGCAAGACTTGAATTCAAAATTCAAGTGAATGGATCATATCCATTTGTTGCAGAAAATTTTGAAAAAGAATCTATCAAGATCCTCTCATCAAAATCGTCTCCTTCTCTCTCTCATCCCTCCAAAGTTTGTTGCAACAATAACTCATTTGAATTCAGAATTCAAATGACAATATTGTTAAGAGAATCTTCATCCAATCTTTATTGGATAATTCATTTAGATAATTTAAATTATCCTCAACAACCTAACCTCATAGAATTTAAAATTCAAATTCAAATTTCATATTTGAAATTTAAACTCAAATGTAAATTCAATCTTATCCCAGTTTGTAATTTGAATTTGAATTTGAATTCAAAATTCAAAATTTCAAATTTCAAATTCAAATTTTGAATTTGCCCAAAACTTATTTTGGTCAAGTCAACTCCTTGACTTACTAAGATTTATGGCCCCAGGCCCATCGGGCTTGTCAACATATTTGGGCCCATTAGTGGAGAAACCAATTTCAACACTAATGCTCTAAATAGGACGCATGATTCAAGTGGGCTTGCAGTCCACTTCTAATCCAATTTAACTCATAGTCTTGATAAAGTCCAATCACTAATTATTGGCCCAAACTCGCTATAACTTGCAACAAAGAATAACCTTTGTGTGTGACCCATTAGGCCCAATTAGTTACTGACATAAATAAACTTGGACCGATTAAACTCTTTTAATGGGCCCAATTCATTTAATGATCATATAAGACACTAGCAATGCTCTGCGGCCCCAAAACTAATTGAGTTGATCAAGTGATCTACCTTTCTAATTTGGATATCGTGTCTCCATCATCCCTCACATCGTCATTCACATTTAGTTAAGAGCAAGGATAAAGTATCATATCTCTTTATTGACTAAATATAGCTTTTCACAGGAACTAGGAATCTTCTTCTATTGACTCTAAGACAGATCATGACTCCTCATGATCTCTTATTATGCATAGATTCTCGAGTCAACTAGAAGTCATCCAAGCCCTACCAGTCTTGTGAACAACTTATCCCTCGTAAGGGATTGTGAATCCTTTCGGCATGTCTATACTCATGTATTCAGGTTATACCCAAGAGTACATTGTTCTCCCCATTTTCAGGCAGATAGAGTTGTACAGTCAAAGTATAACCCTAGGACATAGTATTCGATGACATCCTCAAGTCTAGGATGATCCACACTACCAAACAATGAGAAACTTTACAAACCCAATGATATTTTAAAGAATCCTTGTGGAGTCTCTCAGCGGGTCAGTTCAGTGCCATCTGTTCCCCAACAAATCCACCCACGACATCAGCTAAGGCATCACCATGCCTGCATTCCATGAGGTCCCTACCTTGTATCTCTATACAAGTAGAAGATGTCGTACTAGTCTTATTGAGATCATCAATGCCCTTTCTTGATGATTCAAGACTAAGAACAAGCTTTAGGCACATGTAGTGTCCTCGAATCCTCATGATCATGATCCCTATCATAGATCCTCGAGTGTACACTTGTTCTATTCCTAGGACTTTTATCTTTAAACGCATATTGCGATAAATATAGGTGAGACATAAATATGATAAAGATAAAATTTGTTCTTATTAATCATGAAATAATAAATAGTACAAGGTGTTCAACTGATAAATCAGATTGTCTCTAGGACACCTACATACTAACAATGCTTGGTTGTTGTCATCAAAATGTTTGTTAGCAATCACTACTAGCTAGTTCATCAAACTACATAATAGTTCCAGATCTAACAGACTTGTTAGGAATCTTATAAACAACAACTTTTGTTCATTGAAGATTCACTTTATTAAATGTCGCATATCTGTATTAAATAGTAATCACAAAATTCTAAGGTTTTCAATACTTCTCTCTCATTATCTTGGATTACTGTGTTACAATATGAATAATTAAGAAATGTTGCTAGTTCAAAAAATGAATACCAAACAATTTAATTTTTTCTCAATTGCTATGAATTTTCCAAGATAAACTTTACTATATGTGCAATATTTCCTACTAGACAAAATTCATCACTCGTAGCAATTGTCTTTGGGCAAGGGAGATTACCACATCACTAGATATAATAAGTCCCAATTAGATCAGACAACATGAACATATGCCAAGATTTTTCATAATAAGGTATTTTCTATAGAAAAACATAAACAAATGCAAAATTATCTCTCCACACCCAATATTCAGAATTTGCAAAAATCTAGACTGAACCAACAAAAAAGGAAGTATCTTATTTGAGCGAGCATGACTTGAAACTTGCCACTTCTTGTACCAATCTTCTTTTGCAAAGTGAGCTTATGTAATCACCTTACATATAACAAGCATTATCAAGTAGTAAGAGTTGTTGAAAATATATCGTGATTCATAACCCAAAAATTTGGGAGAAACATAACAATGTGAACAAGCAAATATCAAGATCAAATATTCCATCATTAGCAACCAACCTCGAAATAGAATCCAAATACTTCTTTATGAAATTGAGAAAGTGATGATATAATTATCAACACCACACAAGTAGACTATAATATAAGGAACAACTCAGTAAATCAATAAAGAAATGTTAAACATAGGTTGATAAAGCAAAACAACATCATTCCAATAAAATTATGTTAGAATCATAGATAAGATAGTATTGTCTCTTACATCTTGACAGGAGCATCAACATGAAAGTTAATAATATCAACATCATTCTATATTTTTACTTACTC
>CM023954.1:11979110-12018685 GCA_013407115.1 Glycine latifolia
TTCTCTTATTCCCTTTTGTTACCATATAAATAATTAAGAAATGTTGCTAGTTTAAAAAATAAATAACACCATACAATTGACAGGACCATCAACATGAAAGTTAATAATATCAACATCATTCTATATTTTTACTTTCTGTTCTCTTATTCCCTTTTGTTACCATATAAATAATTAAGAAATGTTGCTAGTTTAAAAAATAAATAACACCATACAATTTATTTCTTTTTCAATTGTTATAATTTCAAAGGATAAACTTTACTATCCGTACAATCTCTCATGCGAGACAAAAATCATCAATCTTATCAATTAACTTTGGGCAAGGGTGATGGTCCCTTCACTAATAATAAATCCCAATTAGATTAGAGAAGCTGTAAAGATGCCTAGATTTTTTATAATAAGTATTTGCAATACAACAACATAAACAAATGTAACAACAAATTAAATGTCAGTTACATAATTAGAAGGGATTTAGGAGAAATTCAACAAGTCTCAATGAATTGTGTAGTGGGCCCAGACTACATCCCCATGGATCGATTCCCCCACTCTTTCTAATTCTCACTGCAATTGAATGTAGACTACTTTCTCTATTATTGGCACTATAACAACGGGACCAAGGGCCATAGTATTGTGTACATGCACATCAATTCCGAGAGATTTGTATAAAAGAATACAATTTTACCTATAACGTATGAATTTCATGATAGTCATAAACTTACATGGTCACACATTTTTCATGTAATATCTATTATCCTAAGGCATATATAATTCATGATACTTGAGTAATCACAATGCATGAACAATATTAATATATCTTACATCATTTTCTATACGAAGAAACTCATGATATATATATATATATATATATATATATATATATATATATAACTATGTTTTATTGAACAATACATTTATTTTTTTATTATAATAAGGAAAATAGCATAATAATACCAAGTAACAATGATTAAGGTAATCTTTTAATTTTTCTTTTATTATCTTTTTTTTTTGCTCGTTTATTTGGTACATGTACAGTCATGGAGATTTCAAAAATTACTTTAGTGGGGACAAGAAAATAATCTATACTAGGATTCTAAAAATTACTTTAGTGGAAACAAGAAAATAATTTATACTATTTGTTTGTAGAAAAAATATTTTAGTATATTTTTTTTACAAAATGCATAATCTTATGAATCTTTTAATTTTTTTCTCTGTTTGCAGACATGTTACTTTTTAGAAATATGATGTGTTATGTGTTAGAAGAGTGGTGAAAATTATAAAGGTAAAGTGATAAATTAGTATCACATTATTCTCTCTTTTAGTTCTTACCATTTTTTTACATTTTTTTAAATTAGTACCAAAGTTATTTTTTTACGGGACACTAATAAAACTATTATTATATATATTTAAGCTAAACAGTTATCTTGTGGCGTGTTTAATATAAAATTTAAAAAATTTATAACTTACAAATTATATAAAAAAATATGAAATCTACTATTGATTCAACAAAAATATAAAATCATTTAAATTTCGAAAAAAAATAAAATGGGAAAATAGAACATACATGAATCTCTCTATATATTTTACGTAATAATTATTATATTTTTATGATTTTCTTTATCATAACTAAGTTATTTTTTGTTTTCTTATTACTAATTTATGCAGTACTATTATATGTGTTCATTTGAAAATATTTATTATTATTTATATTCTTTTAACAAAATTTTTAGTTTTTTATTTTATTTTATATAGTTAAAAATTATATCATTTTATTTTAATATTATTTTTACAGTTGTTTATTTTTTTTACTGTTACAAAATTAGTTGATTATTATTTCTTAATCTTTTGTTTTTGTTTTTAGGTGCTTTTTTAGTGTCAGTCGAAGATGTCGTCTTACATATGTTTATTGATTATTAATTTTATTGTTATAGCAACATATTTGTCTGATTTTGATAAAAAATATAATTTATCAATAATTACAATGATATTTATCTTTTTTTTAGTATCTTTATACTTTATTTATATGTTAATATTGATATTTTATTTAAATATTTTACAAATTATAATATTTTTTGTATTAATATAATATTATTTAGTACTAGTATTTAAGTTTGGAAGTTTTATATATAATATTGCCTTGGTATAATATTATTTTATTAATTTTATTTAATAAAATCTTTACAGTTTTTTAATTTTTATGTCTGATTTTATTATTTATTATTTTATAAGTTGTAATTATTATAATATATCTAGTTACTATTTTATTATTACTATTATTATAATTTTATATAATCATTTCTTATTTCTTATAATATCATTTTAAACTTTTTTTTATTAAAATGATCAATTTATATATTAAATAATAATAAAAAGTATAAAATGCAACAACTGATAACATTTTCACTAATATATTAATATTATATTCATTTTATAAGGTATTAGTTTATTAGTGTTACATAATTATATTTTATCATAATAATGATTTTTTTAATGATAAGCCTTTTTAAAGATGACTATATATATTGATATAACTTTTTTAACTAATTCAGTTAGACCCTTTATACATTGCTATAAATTTTACTACATACACCATTATATATACTATAGATAAAAAGTTTATAAGTTACTAATGTGCACAAATGACTCAACTTTTTCAAACATAAAGTTTTATATGAATAAAATTTTAAATGAACATTCTACAATTCTTTGCCTAAGAGAAACGATCATTCAAAAGATAAAAAATATTGTTAAAATTAATTTAATTTTTAGATTGGTTTTTCTTAAAAGATGTGTTCTAAGTGTATTTGGGGTGTGTCAGCCTAAAGAAGTGGACAATGCAAAGATGAGTTTGACACTTGTTGCTTATGTCACATGTTCAAAATATGTTGGACACACGTCCTTCTGTTTTTGTCATATCCACACTTCATATATATAAATAGTCAAGTTTGAGATGAGATATGAAAATCATGTATCAAGAAGTCCATAATGAGGGTATGAAGCACAAGCATACATTGCCATCGAACTTAAACATGTAAATAATATCTTACTTCACTGTCAATATTTCAACAAAATGATCATAACCATTTATAAATGTGTGGAGAAATAACTAATCAAGCTTTCAAATAGATGATAATACAAAAAAATTTAAAAGAAGTGATGTTAACCAACTATTAAGTCTCCCAATATAACTTAAAAGTCAAATTAAACATACCAAGTCCTAATTCTTATTCAAAGAGGGAATAACCATCGTACGAAGATGATCCTCTATAGGTTTGTTACGAGATCAATAATGACAACATGTATACACGTGAAAGTAACTGAGTTGACAATGATTCATAATGACATCCCAATGAGGGGCTCTCATCTTTCTTAATCTTCAAAGAATGAATCATTTGAACCAAGAAGCATATAAAATCAGTTAATGCATGCAAATTACCATAGTTTATATATGGTAAACAAGTTTACAAGTTTTTTTATATTTACGAATAACAAAATAACTATGACAATTAAGTGACACAATGTGTGGGTCTTAGGAACTCTGTATTTGTAAATGAGAGTTTAAGAAGTTACATACTTATATCACTTTGTAATGTCTTGTAGTTAGAGCGAACAACCACTACTAGAAAGAATGTTTTTAACACCGTCACTCTAACATCGATTTTTGATAAAAATCGATATTAACAAAAGGGTGGCCAGTGGCATATTTGTAAATAACATGATTTTGTAACATTGGTTTTTGAAAAATCAATCTTATTTTTTGCTTGTAAACATCGATTTTTGAAAAATTGATGTTATTTTACGCTTGTTAACATCGATTTTCCAAAAATTGATGTTGTGTTTTGATGTCAATGTCAGTTTTGATTAAAATCGACGTTGTGTTTTTTGTATATATAACTTGTTTTGCTCTCACTCTCACTCCATGACATTGCTTCAAGTCCTCACTCTCTCTCTCACTCTCACTCACAACACTCAGCAGCAACGCTTCCACTCCTCACTCTTACTGACAACACACCGTGACGACGATAAGGTTATGAAAGGAGAGGTCACGAAAGGTTAGCATTTCACTTATTTTCACTTTTCAATCCTTTTTTTCATCCTTTTTGTTCTTTTCTCCAAATTTTGATCCTCTACTCTGCTTCTGCTTTCACGATCTTCCTTTCAACTTTCAACTTTCATAGGTAACTTGATCTCAAATTTCGTATTCTACAGGTCTTAGTTGAAGGTCTTTCATTTTCTTCAATTGTTTCAGCTCTCAGATTCAAACTCATCTTCTCTCGATTTTTGTTTTTATTCTTTATTTGTCTCATCTACTATTTCATAAGGTTAACTCCTATATAGTTGCATATCTGATCTTTCATTTGAATCTTTTATTGTGCTGTTAATTTTGTATTGGATATTAGCATGTCGATCTTGGACGATTTTGTTCTTTGGCTTTAAAGGAAAAGAAAACTATTGTTGCTTTATGAAATTATTTATCATTATTCGTCTTTGGTAATGTTATTATCATATGATACATTGGTTGAAGTTGAAGCTCCCTCTTCTTTTGTAATTTTTCTCTCCTTTTCTCTATAGGCAGCTACAAATTTTGCTTCTGGAGCTCAATTGATTCTAAAGGGAAATAGAAAACATATTTTAGGTACCTAAATCGGATTTGCCTAAATTGAACACCAGGATTAGTTTTTTTTTAATCTATTTTCTCTATTTTATTCGTACAATTACGAAGATGGTTTTCTTTTTGTTTTTCTTGGTTGAATTCATTAATTGTTACTAATAACTTGAAATTAACAAAAAAAAGCTTGTTTATTGAGCTGTATCATTTGAATTCCAATCTATTTATGGGGTGATTCCCAGAGTAAAAATAAGGTATTGGATATTAGATATTTCATATTATTCATATTTGGAAACTAAAAATAAGGTGTTACTAATTTTCAAGCATGGGATTAAGGAAGGTATGAAACAAATAAACTATTATTGGTATGCCTCTTTGCAAATGAATGTACCGACTAATTAAAATTTTGAGTCCATGCAAAACAATTAAGTAACAAAAGCATATGAAATTGATCACTTGGTTCTACCTCATTAGGGATTATTTTCTAGCACTAACTTAAAGAAACATGAAGACTAAGTTGAACAATTGCAACTAGTTATATAATATACATTGGCAAAAGAACCCAAATAATACTTTTTTAACAAAAAATTACCAATTTGGAGCTGTTTTCAAACATTTTGTAATAATATTCTTTTTTAAATATTTGCGACCACAATATTCAGTCGCAAAAAATGTTAGCGACTGAAATAGAGACCGATTTTTCAAAAATTGAAAATTTTTGTTTTTTTAAAATGTAAATAATTTTTTAATATAGAAAGAATTTTAAATAAAATATAATATTAAAAATTAGTTATATAAAAAAATCCAAAAAATATTTAACAAAACCATATAAAAATTTAGAAATAATATTAAAAAATATAGAAAATATATTAAATAAAATAATATAAAATTAAAAAATATAATAAATAAAGGTCTAAATATACTTTAAAATTAGATAAAAATAACAATTAATAATATTAAATAACAATTTATAAAAGCAACTTTCATTTTCAGATAATTATTATATTAATTATTTTGCTTTAATAAATTGATTAAGTTAATTGTTAAAAAAAAATGTTGACGATTAAGTAATGTGAAGTGTCAGTGTATAACTGTAGCTAGTAAATATAATTGGTAACTGGATATTTAAATTAAATAAAATTTATTTATTTTGTAATTATAAAACAAAGAATGGCACTAAATATGTATATAAACTTCGAACGGTCATAACTTTTGATAGAAATGTCCGATTGAGACATACGATATGTCAAAACGCTCGAAATTCAGAGAAGTAATTAAAAAAATAAAAAATAACATTAAATTAAATAATTAAGAAAGTAGACAAAAAGGAAATTTTTGGATGATTAAATCTTAAATCCTAATTTTGAGACACTTAGAAGCATTTTTTGGAAAAATAGCTGGCTAAATCCCGTTCTCCTCTCAATTTTGAACATTTTGACACCAGTTTCGCCTCAATCGGACATTCCAGTCAAAAATTATGACCTTCCGAAGTTTATATAACCACCGATTCATGCATGCGTGACACGTGACGCAACGTGGTAAAAGATGCCAAATTTGGGCATGACTTAGGGGGGGGGGGGTAACACGCCTAATCTGGGCGTGACTCCTGTCCTAGATTTGTAAAATGTTTGAAAACAGTCTCAAATTGGTAATTTTTTTATTAAAAAAGTATTATTTGGATTCTTTTGCCAATATACATCATAAAGGTTACCATAATATTAGTTGATCCACATGTTAGATAATCTTTCTTTGAACCATCTTTCATTCTTTATTTTAATTTTTTCCACATGAAGTATTAACAACAAAATATCATAAAATAAATTATTTTATAGGTAAAATATAGACAAAATATCAGGTAAGCAATACAAATTCAATTTATCCCTTCTACCTAAATACTCTCATAATGTTAATATCTATTGAAGTTACCAAATATCCATGGAACACATTATAACTAACACCAAAAATAATTTTATCAATAAAATAAAAGGAGAGCATATTATGTTCCCACTTCAATTAACTTTACTAGTAAATAAATCTCAAATTGAGAAGGGAGTTAAGAATCTATCATTTGTTTAATTCATCATGACAAATCAATAAACTTTAGGTGCTAAATAGTATACAAACAGTATTCACATGATAGAATCCTTTGTTATTCATATTTTAGTCATTTCACCAAAATCAATGTTATAAGGTGCATTACAATATCGATTTTTGACAAAAACGATATTGTAATGCAAAAATAACATTTTTTTACCAAAATTGATGTTATAAGGTGCATTACAACGTCGATTTTGTCATGTTATTTTTGCATTTTTTTTAATTATTTTTGTATATTTCTTACTATATAACATCGATTTTGGGAATAACCAATATTGTA
Source organism: Glycine latifolia (assembly GCA_013407115.1). Classification (NCBI taxonomy): domain Eukaryota; kingdom Viridiplantae; phylum Streptophyta; class Magnoliopsida; order Fabales; family Fabaceae; genus Glycine; species Glycine latifolia. The sequence continues at coordinate 11,986,091 of CM023954.1, forward strand.
TAGTGGATTTAACATCAGTTTTCATAATTGATGTTAAAATTGATACTTTTAATGACGGTAGTTTCAACATTGATTCATAACCGATATTGAAAGTCCAAAAAAATTGATGTTAACACTACAAGAAAAAGCTTTATTTCTGACGGAATATTTTCCAACAAATATTATCTGTCGGAAATGTTTGTATTTCCGTCCAAAATTTTAAGTATAAAAACTTTATATAATTAAAATTGAAATAAAAATTTGAGAACTCTTCTTCTTCTCAGCCCACAACCTGCACCGTCGATGTGGCATCGCGTTTGCTGTGTGTGTGTGTGTAGTCTTTCTTCACTTTCTCTTACTTCTGCTAAATCATTCCCTTGTTTCTACTCACTCTCGTCCCCCCCCGGAGATCCACCATGGCCTGCAGCCCCACCACGACTTCCTCATCTGCATTATCTCCCGAGAAATTCAATTTCAATTTCTCCCCCGATAACCACACCCAAATCACCCTTACTTCGGATCAGGTCAACCACTGCACCTAAGCCCTTAACCTTCTGAAGGAGAAGCTCCACGCTTATGTAGCTATCACTTAGGAGTTCGCACACTTGCAGGTTCGCACCCTAATTCATTATTCTAGCATTAAAACACTAACATTGAACTCACTGTGTTGCATTGCTTTATGTGTTTTTTTAGTGGTTTCAGACGAAAAGGATAACGCACAGTGAGATGAGGAGAAAATGCACCGTCGCGTATGATGCCGTCAATTTAAGCAAAAACCGATACACCGACGTTTTGCCATGTAAATTTGTCAGTTTAGTATTATTGTGTTTGTTTTCGGGGTTTAGTTGGGGAAAATAAAATGAAATTCGTTATTTATTGTTTCAGTTGACAAGAACAGGTTGTTCTCAAATTGAGTACTGATTATAGAGCTGAAGCACAGGGGTATATCAATGCAAGCCTTGTCTCGGTACTATTTTACTCTTCTGTTTGTTTATTTGATATGCTCTTAATGAAATTACTGTTTTGGAATAAGCTTTGGGGTGATTAAGATAAATTGTTACTTTGTCTTACATGTGCTTCTTCAATGTATGTAGACCTCCTCAACTGGAAATGTGTCCCAATTTATAGCCTCGCAAAGTCCACTTCCACATACTTATGAGGATTTCTGGGAAACGCTACACCAATATCACTGCCCTGCAGGAGGAGGAGATGTAAGCAAAGGACACAAGCAAATGCTGAAAAGTGATGAGCAATCAGAAAGTTGGTCTATGATGCAGAATATTCTGCAGCAAAATGAAAGTTCAGCCATGTATTTGATCATATCTTTGTCTATTTTCATCTTTTACCACTTTATCTTATTTCCAAATATATTTGAAAATAACTTGGACTTTTTTTAGGTGCTCACGTCTTCACCAAATTGGCAGATTCAATTTACCTTCACCATAAGAAAAAAGAATCAACAGAATGCCGCAAACCTATTCTAAACATGCTTCTTGTTTTATGGATAAGTTGTGGACTTTTGGCTAGAAATATGAGTGAGCAACTGGACATACAATATAACCTTACTAAAATGCTTTTTCGAGATTCTATTACTATGTATTATATTGTAATGTACTAATGTGGCTAATAGTTAGCTATATGTCTTTGATCTTGATAGATAACTAAGAATTCATGTTGTCTACTTTTAAATATTTGGCCTTCCTTTTCATTCTACTCTATGAACTGAATATTGTAATGTTACCGAGTTTACTGTTGAAACTTAAACGCATTGATTTTAAACATGCAGACTTTTAGATAGTATTGTTCAAATTTATTTCTCATCAATCTTTTTAAACTTTATTTCAGTGATCATACTCTTAAGTTGTGGAGTATGGATGGTCTCTCAGACAATATGACAATGCCAATTAAATGTTGTGTTAATTCAAATGGTGGTATGATTTTGTATGAAAAGGACAAGTCTTTATGGAGGGGAAATCTTTACAGGTAAATTCTTTTTTTCTTTTAATCAGTCATTCAATAAAATTGTTTGTTTCCTTTGTTTCTATCAAGTTCTCTTTTTTCTTTCATGGATTATCACTCTGGCCAAATAAAATATTTGACAATATGAGATACTATATATCGGGGTCAGTGATATAACTTGGTACAAAATGGAGAAAAAGTATCCACTGCTGCAGTTTTTTGTGCTGTCTTAGTGGATGATGTTCTTGTGGTTTTTGTAGGATTTGAAACATGGCAGATTCAAAATCAGGATTGAGGAAACCAGTGTTCACCAAGGTTGATCAGCTTCGCCTGGGGTCCAGTGGGCACACTTTAACTGTGAAGGTGGTCAATGCTAAGATGGTGATGCAGAGAGGTCGCTCTGATCGTCCTTAATCTCGTCAAATGCAAATTGCTGAGTGCTTGCTTGGTGATGAGACTGGAATGCTACTGCATAATGTTATATTTCTTTCACAATGCTGCCCGTGTACAAGTTTTCCTTACTGCATAATGTTACTGTTGTTGTCATCATGTCTTTGCTTTGGAATTATTACAGCAAGATCAGGCCTGTTTATTTTAGATCTAGGGGCAATTGATGTGTGTGAATTATCTAATATTTTGAATGTAGTGTTCTGGTTTTTCTTGCCTAGTGTACTTGTTTGTCCTTAAAGTATTTAATGCCATAATTTTCATTTTTTATTTTTAAAAAGGGATTTTTTCTTTGGATTTTCATATTTGTGTAAAATTTTAATTTAGTTTTTGAATTACCTGATTAGAGTTTTAATTATTTTAAGCTATAGCATGTAGCATGTAGCATGTAGTAGACATTACATGAGCAACCATTACGTTATTTCTTTGGAATATATTCATGTGTTAGTCATTTAATGCTAAGTACTGATAAAGCAACCATTATAGGTGACTCAATTCAATTGCTGAAGGACCTAACTTCTCAAGTTAGTAAACTCAAAGATGAATATGCTACGCTAAATGAAGAATCTCGTGAGGTAATGTTTTCTCTTCTTGCTTTGATGAAGACACTTTTGGGAATTAAAATAATAAAGGAAATAATTTATCTTTCATTCATTTTTTTAGTTGACTCAGTAGAAAAATGATCTCAGGGAAGAGAAGGCGTCTCTTAAATCAGATATTGGAAACTTGAATAATCACTATCAGCAACAGGTGAGGACCATGTTTCCATTGACTGCAATGGATCATTCAGTTATGATGGCTCCACCATCATATCCATACCCAGTGCCAATGGCAGTACCTCCTGGTCCAATTCCCATGCAGCCATACCCCTTCTTTGCTAATCAACATCCTGCAGTCATCTCCAACCCCTGTTCAACTTATGTTCCTTATTTAGCCCCCAATACCATTGTTGAACAACAATCCACCCAGTACGTATCCCCTCCACTTCATCCAGGTGGTCGGTCTAATGTGTCAGGAAAACAAGAGTCCAAGAGCAAGTCATCCAGGGAGAGCAAGGCTGAAAAGAATAAGGATTCTAATGATGTCACTACAAACCTCGAGTTGAAGATTCCTGGGTCTTTTGCTGACCAGGTTAGTGTTGTTATATCCCATGATAGAAGATGCATTGGATTCAAGTTGTGTGTGTCTCTGGTTTGCAGGATTTATCATCCAGACAAAGAAAATCCAGCAAGTTGTCAAGAAGGGAAAGCAGTTGCACAGAAGGAAGTTCATTAGGTAGGTGTTCTTCTTCTCGCAGCGTTCAGGACAACTAATCGAGCAGTGTGGCGGCAAGCAGAAAGGATAATGAATGAAAAAGTAGACAAGTTAGTCAAGTTCTTGTGCGTTGAAGCTGCTGAAATTTTTCATTGTGCATCTGCTGCAACTCTGGAGGTATAAGTCATTCTGTTCTAATCCCTAAATAAAAGTCACTTTTATTATCTCTTCCTGACTAAATTTGGTCCAAGTAGGTTTTAATGTTACATAATTTAAGCATAAACATCCCCTTTTGTGTTGCTAATTCTCATCAAAGAAATTGGAAAGTCAAAATAAACTTAGATTATTAAATGAAAAGGAACTGAAGTAGCACTAGTGACGCACTTGATTATTCCGTTGTTTTCTTCCTTCTTGTGAATCCAGGGGCTTAACAAATATTTACTCATTCTGTACTTAACTATTTTATTGCTCTATTTTTATTTACTGCTTGTGGAATTGAGATTCTACACAGGTTCTCGCTCATACAATATATGCACCTTATTTGGCTACATGCACCTCACACAATATTATGTGGCTCCTAAAGGCAAAGAAAAAATGGAATGTGAATTGAGAACACTATATTGCCCAATGTCCACAATGTGAGTGCACTTAGGATGTTAACAATGTGAGATAACTAAGATCTCCATGACCGTCGAGGGCCCTCCTCCTCCGGTAAAGGTATCCCGCCTGTGATGAGGCCTTTGGTAGAGGTACCATGAGTGTGTCTTATCAGAATTGAGTGACTCAGTGAGTGAGTGTATTTGTGTGAGTGTTTGGGTGTGCCTTTGTAAAATTGATTTTAGTGTCTAGTTCAATAATAATCAAACTGCAAAATTAAAATTTGGGTAATTGAATTTTAAATTCAAATTTTCAGTTAGTTAGAGGTATTTTTTTGCAAAAGTAGTTGATCAAATCCCCTTTGGATATTTGTCGAGGCCTTCTTTAATCAATTTCGAGCATTTTGACATATTATGGGTCTCAAAACGGATATTTGCATCAAAAGTTATGACAGTTTAAACTTTATAGATTCACAACATGCTCATGTAAATAAAATTTGCTTGCTTTCTCTATAGTTAGGTCTTTTCTATGGTAATTAAATAGTTACTTAATTGATATATTCCTAGAGATTAACCAAGTAGCTGGTTATATAAATTTGCTTGTTTGACTGTTTTTAATGGTTGGAATTATTTGGTTTGTTCTTCAATTTCTCCACTTAATCTTACTTTCACTAATATATTCTCCAAGAAGAGATCTATACATGTCCTGCTCCCCTTATGATGGGGCCTATATCTAAAAAATATGCAATTTTAAATCTTCTTGCATCTTCATATTTAACTTTACCAAATTAAGTTGACAGTCTCATAGGAATTCATGACTAGACTATTATTATTGGTGCAAGGAATGAAAATATGGTATATAATGCCTCTGGAGGATGTCCCAAAATTAGTGAAGCGTCTTTATAATATTTTCAGGAGCTACACCGACGAATTTATAAGTCGCTACAATGAGAAATTTGTAAGTTAAATTCAGTTAGCGCTAAGTTTTTATAGCTGCTAATATCAAGCTGCACTAGTGACATTTTCTTTAATTTTTTAGCTTGAATTTGGTCATTTACATTCAAGGTTGCATTATATGTTTGTCGCTACACATTGGCTGTCATGTTTATCTTTTTGAATACATGTCATCTGACTGTTTATAAATGTTCATCACATGGATTAAATCAAGAACCGTTACTTGCTTTTTTACTATGGACGATTGATTTTGTAGGTAAGGGCAAGGGCAATTGATGTTAGGCTTGCTGCTATAGAAGGATTTAATAATTTGGAGGGTCGTGAGATAAATTTTATTTGTTTTTTTCTTCTTTCTCCCTTCTACATTTAATTATTATTTTTTAAAATTTTGAGAACTTTTTTATTTCTCATTTATATGGAAATGAATTATGGCCTGTCAAATTTAAGGTACATATGCTCTTAAAACATTTATAATTTTTAATTATATATAAATTGTTTTAACAAATAAGTAGTTCTTCAATCAATATTAATTTGAATAATTTATTTTAAATTATAATATAGCAAGAAAATAATGTCTATATTTACATTGTAGTGAAATATTATTTATTTTCACAAAAAATATTTTAATTTATTTAAGTCATCTCACAAATTTTGTTTATCTTCTCCCTTTCTAAAATATTAACTTATTTTGTTTAAATTTTCATTTATTTATAAAAACTAAGAATTTTTAGGCAAATTGTTATTGTTATTCATTTCTAATTTATTGTTTTCTCATTTAACTAAATTGTTTAATATTTTCTTTCACCTAGATAATTTTTTTTATACATTGATATCGAAATGTAATGTTTTTAATATAGAATATATATATAAAACATAACACATGCAGATGGTTTCTTTAAAAAAAAAGGATAATTTACATTTAACTCATTGGAAATGAAAAATGACTTAAAATCACATTAATATCTAACTTATTAGTGTAAACTATTTTTATATTTTTTGTTATAATTAGTTTAGAACAGATATTTGAATATAAATATACTAAAATATTTATTCTAATTTACCGAGAACCATTAAAACATTTTTTCTATTATTATACTAATTTTAATATAAATATTTTTTCTTGCTTCCTATCTTTTGGCTTAATGGCTTAATTTATTCAATATTTTATTTTATCTAACATGGAAGTATGAATAATTTATAATAAATGGGATTAAAAAAAATCATGAGTGAAAAAAATTACACTTAAATCATAGGATTAACAAAATAGCTTAAATCATATTAACATTAAAATTACATAGAGAATCATGTTTTATTGTAATTTGAGTAATTTTTAATTGATTATTGTAATAAATAATAATTTCTCTTTTTACTTGTGTGGTTACTAATTGAATGTTTTCTTTTACCAATCTAATTTGAATTTTTTAAAGTTCACCATAAACTTATTCACCCTCCTATAGCTTTTTAATTAAACATTTAAGTTGTTTTCATACTCTAATAAGGATTTTCTTTATAACAAGTGCAATATTATATTTCTTTAACCTAATCTAATTTGTTTTCACACTTTAATAAGGATTTTCACACTTTAATTAATCATTTAAGTCTTTATAAATAAACAATAGCTTGTATATTGGTTTGTCTTGCATATGTTTCTAATTTTTAATTTTAATTCGATAGGTATGCCATATGCTTATGCCATCTTGCTATCAACAAAAATTTCAATTTAGTACTGTTATTGTTTGACCCTTTTATAAGGAAACAAGTGGCCTTCCAAAGTTATTTTGGATGTGAATGCTAAGTTAAGCTGCAAGTTGATTGGTGGATGAAATTATTGCTTTATTATTATGAAACCAATAATCTTGAATTATAGTTACATTAATTGCATGTATGTGTTGAGTTTCAATATTGTCATTAACTAAATAATGAAAAATAAATATTCATAAATAACTGACATTATTTATAAAAAAAAAGGAAAATTATACAAAATCATAGAAAATTAGTTACTGACGAAATTTTCCGTCGCTAATGTCTCATTCGTCTAATTCCAACGGATTTTATCGGAAAATTCTGGCAGATAGATTATGGGAAATTTCCGACGGATTTTCCCAGGAATTATTACCGATGAACGAAAAAATTCTGTCAGTTGAAATTTCCTACGACCATTTTATCGACGGATTTTTCTCCGTTGGAATTCTGTCGTCCAAATTTTTAATTTACTGACGGATTTTTTAAGTTAGCGACGGAATTTTCCGTCGGAAAAATGCTTTTTTTTTGTATTGTAAAAGCCTATTTTATAATAGTGAACATATAAATGTAAATGTAAATGTCTTGAAATTGCAAAAAATGTTTGCTTATTGTATTATGTGTGAGAGAATTCAAACCCAACCATGTATGTATTTTGTCCAAACCTTTGAGAAACATTGACTTTCATAGAACACATGTTGTGTGGATTCCAACTCTGCTAGGCAACTAACACAAAATGAGTTTTAATTGTTCAAAATGTCTCTTTAAAAAATTTACCTTCTTACTTGCATCGCCTGTCATACAAACAAAATAATCTTCAAAGGAATAACATTATTCCACAATGCCAATGCCTGCCTTGATACATGAATATTTTCCACTCCTCTTTCCAAAATAAGCCTTTTGTGCATAACTCACATAATATCTTCTAGCTTCATCCTTACAAAGGTACATGAATAATTGGCTTATTATTAGTTATTTTCTTTTTTAAAGGCAGGGATCATGATACTTCCTTTTTATCATGTAAATAACTAATCTTTGTCGTTGGAAAACTTGATTGACTACTTTTAATGTTGTATGCTATCTTAATTAAGTTTTTTTTTTTTTTTTATCTACAGGGTTCAAATCCAATACCTTACTTAAAATATCTAAGCTTAGTATCATTTGGACCAATGTATTGAAACCCTTATTTTATCTTACCTTCTGCAGTGAGACTGAAGGAAAGAGTCACCATTTGTAAGCTGCAAGGCTGTTATTGTTCATTTTTGCTTACAAAGGACTAGGAAATTGGGCTTGAAATAACCCAACCTTGGTCAAGACTCATAAATTTGAACAATTAATGTAATGGAACCAAACGTGTCTGAGTCTTGTGAGCATTACACAATTAATTTGTCTTTGGAATTACTTGTGAGCTTCCTTCTTTGGTCCAAGCTTTCTGGCATTGTTGGATGGTTTGGTTTAATTTTGCTCCAAGTCATGACTAAATTCAGGGGCTAATCAATCTCCATGCCTGTTTAAGTTTGATCATTATGATGCTAATCCCATCCCATTAATCCAAAACTCGTATTTGGTAAATTGAAGATTAAAATAAAAACAACAAAATGTAGGTTGTAATAATATATCTTCATAATCTACCTAAAGTAATTCTAATAACATTAAATTTTATAATGATTTTACTTATCACAATCCCAATAGCAGTTCAAATATATCTGTCACTACCACTAAGTAACTTTTTTCAAATTGTCAAATGCTCACATCTAAGTGGTTTTGTGAGGCTATAGGACGTGTACTTTGGCAAAAATGAATACACAAATTTGTTAGTACAGTGAATCCCAATATAAAATACGAATAGCAAAAGAGGAAGGAATGTATTATTGCTTGCACCTCATCTATATTGTATCATATCGGTGTGCACATGTTGAAGTGTCAAACTAAAACACTGTAGTTAGGGAGAAGGAAAAAAATATCTTTAATCATTGTATTACACATGATGACATGAAGGGTTGGCTTTGATTGGTTGCAACTTGGAAGTTGTTACTAAAAGCCATATGCTAACTGAAGTTACACAAAAGGGACTTACATCTATAAAATTTCAGAAACATTTATCTAGTGAATAGTGATTCTCCTTTTTTTTTTTTTTTTGCAAAATTAGGATACTGCAAGGAAAGAAAAGATGGTGGTAGCAGTGGCTGATTAAAACAATGAAGCAATGGTCCCCACAACATGCCCACTATAGCATAAAGTGAATTTTCAACTTGGAGAGCCAAAGGGTGTGAATGACAGCATTCTATAAATGACAATTTAATCTTGCCACTTTAACACTAATAATAATAAAAAAATGTTAATTAATATCTTAAAGATATTGATTAAAAAACTTGAAATATAAATATTTTATTAAAAGATAAAATATTGTGTTGTTCATAACTTTTTTACATTCTCCTATAATTTATATAATAAATATATATTTCTTAAAAAATTTTAACCAATACCATTAGTCACTCTATCCTTAATAATAATATGAATATATTTATTGTACTGATATATATCTCTATAACTCAAAACCCGAGATACCCAAGTGGAGGCCACAATATTGTGTTATTGATTAATAAAATGGGGAAGACTTTTATTCCTGTGCACCAACACAATTCAGTATTTAATTTATCTATCATATTTGCATGGGACTCGGAGGGTTGATGATCTTTTCGGTGTTTTTTAAGAAATGATTTTTTTGTATAAAAATGATTTGAAAGCCAAATTTAGAATTATTTTTTTGAAGTTGAATGAACTAAACTACTGACGAATATACCATTTGCCTCATATGAAGGCACGAGCTTGAATACTTGTATTTCCCCCCTATAAAACATGAGGGAAATTCATCTCCAACGTTACCCCCACATACATTACTTTAAAGGGTACATGTGTATCAAGAGGTCTAGTATTGAGCAGGTTCAGGTGCATCTGCATGAGTTGTAATATTTCTCTTTTGATTTTTATGAATAAAAAAGAAAATATTTATGTAGTCATAAATCAGGGTCGTATAGCTCCACAGAAGTGTGGTTCATTTCACATACACAACATTAGAACACCCACATTTATAAATGTTTGTTAATTTTCTTAATCAATAATCACTGACATTGCACTAATTTTCATTGCACCAATTTTGAAATGTTGTGGCAAGTTCAGCTCTTAGCACTAATATTAGATCAAATAGTAATTTAGATCGAATCTTCTCATAATATTTGTTTTATAATTTTTTATTTATTTAAGCTCATTTTTAGTATAAAAAATTATATTCTCATTAAAAATTACAAGCACATAAATTTTGTACAATAAACTTTATAATTTAACTAAAATAGAAAATAATAATAAATAAAATGCATGTGTAATGTAATGAAAATAGAAAAAATTATAGGTTTTAATTAAGGACAAAATTGAAGAACCAAAATTCATATTTATTATGAGGGAAAGTCAACAACAATGAGAAAATAAGTCAACACAAACAACTAGAGACACTGTCATTGAACTAATGTACTGGTTTATTGGCAATCAATTACAAAGAGAGAGAAACCTGAAGGTCTCTGGGCTGGAGAAAATGCAGGGTGTAAGTAAATGTTGAAAGTGTTTTTTTTTTTTTTCTTTCTGTTCTTATATTTTCATTTTTCAATTTTATCTGAAACAAGTATCCTGCACCTGTGGCTCGTGGGATTGGCTCAACTTGGTTGCTTTCTTTGGTTTTATCTCAGATTATAGAAGGAAAAAAGAAAAAAATGATAAGAAAAGAAGAAGAGAATGCAGGGTCCTGTGCATCCATCCAAACTTTGATGTTATCCACTGGTAATTAACAGAAACACAAGATGCATGTTTCTCTCCCTAATCTCTCAATCATGTGCATATATTATTTTGTTCTCTATACATTGTCTTGTGTGTTCTTTAACTCTTATTCCACGCCACCCCCATGCTTTGTTATTGTATTCTGTGTACATATATGTTAATGACTTGGTAAAACTTTCTACATTAGTTCTTAAAAAAGATTTTTATTAATTGGGAGAATTACACTATCTTCTCTCGAGATCTTAAATAATTTCACCCCTCTCTACTTTTGTAAAGAACAATCACCTCTCCCCTTTTATTTATAACATAAAAAGAATAACCCTTAAAAATTTGTTTGTTCCTCTTCATCTATAGGGCTTTTTTTTTTTTTTAGAATAATCTATAGGGCCTTTGTATACTATTTATGTTCCAAAAACAAAAACAAAAAAAGAACACAGTGAAAAGAACATTGAAAGAAACATAAAGCAAGATGAAATACTTTACTAATTCAGAGCAAAACTATTGGGAATATTATGTTATCTCGGAACTTTTGAATGCAGCCATGCTGTACGGGTTCCTTTTGTGGTGCTCAGAAGCTGAATTACTGGGACAGTGCATTTTCAAATCATCCCTAAGGTGTCTGGACAAATAGTGTTTCTTGTAGAATTATTGTAAAAAATTATTGATAAAGGACAATGGTGTAGAATCACTTCAAGTAAACGGTGATAAAAGAAGACGATTGGAAATTAAAAGCAGGTATCACAAGTGGATAATTGTGTTAGGTGCATGCTTCAGCCAGTGACAACTTATGTCAGTGTATCCCTCCTTCCTCAATAACAATAACGTTCTGGTACAATGATAAAACTATGTTTTGGTGACTTGTTAGTTATATATTCAAATCCAAAAACACTCTTTACATATACAATGATAAAACTGCGTACAATTTTCATCACCTTACTTGCTCATAGCGTGGAGTTTCTGAACAATGGGATACGTAGTTTTTTAATTTTTTTTAACAAAAAATAGGAAATCATTAATTGTATATTTAATTAAATGTTTTGTTAATTGATTATGAATGAACTTAATTTTGATTGAAGTGATATAATTTAGGTTTAAATATTTTTATTATAAAAGTAAATTCAAAATCTATTTAAACTTTAAAGTTCCAAAATTAATTTTACACTCAAAATCAATTTCTTAATACAAAAAAAAATATGAATATTTTTAAAATTATGTTAACTGATATTTTAACTTTAATCTAAATTTCTGTAAATAAAATAACTATGATTCTAGATTATCTAACGTGAACCTAGCCAGCTATAAATTGATCTATTTATCTAATACCATATTTTGTTAAGCTACAGGTACCCATGTAATAAAGATTAGTAGCTCTCTACTTTATGTAAGCTGCATTTGATTTCTCTTTATGAGAAAATACTAGTATAATTTTTTTTTCTTAATTTTTGTAAAGAAAAAAATATCTTGACTAATCTAAAATTTAGTTGAGAGATAAGTAAAGTATGATAAAAAATTGTTTCTATCAAGAATTAAACTTAATACTACTCGAATGATTCAACTTTAACTAACTATTTGTGTCCAATCACTCAATTAAATAGAGTGTTCATAAATTATTTGTATATAAAAAAGTGATATATTTTTGTTTTGTAGAAGCCAGCAAAAAATTGTTTTTTCTATTAGTATTTTTTACTGTAACAGCTATTCTAAAAACTGAGTTACTTAGAGCATCTTTAGTGGTAGATCTTAAATTGAGATCTTAAACCACTTTTTGATAGTTTCTATAGAACCACATAGAATTGAAGATCTCTTAAGATCTCTCTAATTTTTCTTTAGTGGTAGATCTTATTTTGAGATCTTAGGGAGAGAGAAAAAGGTAAAGAATTTATTCTTTTTTGAACTATGTGCAGATCTTGAGGGTTCTTCTACAAGAACTCATTCTCCATGTTGAAGATCTCTTCACCTCCTTTATTGGGAGATCTAGTGAAGATCAGATCTTGGACTCAAGATCTTTGCTCAAGAGAGCATCTTTAGTGATAGATCCCAAATTGGAATCTTAGATCACTTTTTAGTAGACCCCATAGTGTCAAGTAGGATTTAAGATCTCTCAAGATCTCTTCTATTTTATTCTTTAGTGGTAGATCTCATTTTGAGATCTTAAGGAGAGAGAAAAAAGGAAAAAATTTATTTTTTTTTGAACAATGTGCAGATCTTAAGAGTTCTTCTACAAGAACTCATTCTCCATGTTGGAGATCTCTCTACCTCCTTTAGTGAGAGATCTAGTGAAGATCAGATCTTGAGCTTAAGATCTTTGCTCAAGATTTTGCACTAAAGTTGCTCTAAAGATGCTCTTATCAAGCTATGTGTGTGTTTTGCTCGGATGCCATTGAGAATTGCTGGCATATATAGTTTTATTACCTGTTCGAGAAGCTGTACTGTGTGGCAGCAAAAGTAATTTGTGGAATTAAATTGATGGCCTGCTGAAGAATAACACTGAGTCATTCATAGAATTGGTGTTTAAAATGTCTGTTATAGTAAATGAGGAGAAGTTCAGTTTGTTTGCTAATTTTATGGAGCTTACGGAAACAAAGACATGAAAAATTGTGGAACTAATGTGTGAGGAATGAAACTGGACAGTTCATTTTAGCAAAACCTCACTGCATAAAAGCCATTCTTCAAGCTTGAATATGATAAGTGTGGTTATTGAAACAGATTGCGAGCTGGTTGCAGATAAGATCCTTATGAATGAGGAAGACTGCTCCGAGAGTGGAGTGAAGATTGCACATATTAGAGAGATAATGAGAGTGTATCCTAATACCAGTATTAATTTTGTTAGGAGACCACTGCAGAGAAGTGAGAAGGCATCCATTTAAAGCTGGTAATAAGAAGGAAACAAACGTAGTTTGCCAAAACAGGGAAAAATCCAAAACAACATAAAAGCCTATGCTGTCCCCAACTATTTATAACACCATGAGGCCTTAAAGGAGGTCCAGGACCTCATTTGGATCAGCATCTTCATTATGTACTTAGTGCATCTTATTGGAGAAAAACCCATGATTCCACCAACCTATCCACTCTTTTCTGAATTCTATTTACACCAAAGTTGTTACAAAACCACATAGAAATAAGAGGTAGATGGCCTTTAAGGCAACAAAACAATGATCAATAAAAATTGAACAAGACCCTCTTTCTCCGACTCTTTTTTCTCCTATCTTTACTGCTTACAACCATAGCCTAGTTAAACAACTAGCAACCTCAAAATCAAAACACACCACCATGAACACCAAAGACCCAAGTTGTGTTGTTGTTGTTGATGGTAATGTTGCCCCAAATCAAAGTTTAAGAAAACAGGCCCAAAAACACCACAAAAAACAACTTAAAAGAAGACTCCACACTAGTAGGCCTTATCAAGAAAGGCTTCTGAATATGGCAGAGGCAAGGAGGGAAATTGCCACTGCCTTGAAATACCACAGGGAAGCTATGAAGCAAGCCAGTGAGGAACAACAACAACAACAACAACTGCAACACCATCAGCAGCAGCAACAACAACAACAATCACTGTCTTTGCAGCCTTCTCATCTTTCAAGTTTTGACCAAGATGACAGATTCAAGTCTAGGAGAAATCCTAGGATATACCCATCATGCACAACCAAAATTTCAAGTTACATGAATGAGTTTTCTTATTCATCATCCTTCTCATCCCATCCTCCTCCTTCTCCTCCAGTTCCAAACCCTTACTCCAACACTAGTCTTGTTACTTCCTCATTTGCCCATCCACCCCCTAAGGCAGAAAACCCCAATTTCACACTACCAGACCAGACATTGGGATTGAACCTCAATTTACATCATTTCAAAAATTTAGAATCTACCCATTTCCTTAATAACAACAACTACAATAACAATAACACATCTCCAATATCATCTTCTCAAGTTTCTGTTGTGACTGATCAAGATGTTTATTCAATTGGAATATCACATTCACAGGGAGAGGGGGTTTCCTCAGTGGTGGATACCATTAAATCCAAAGCTACAATTCAGACTAGTAGAGACTTGCATACAGCTATGGATGACGAGGGCATGGCGGAGATCAAATCTTTGGGAGAGCAACATCAAATGGAATGGAATGACACCATGAGTTTGGTCACTTCAGCTTGGTGGTTCGATTGCTTAAAAAACATGGAACATGAAGTAAAGAATGAAGATGGTGCATGTCATATCTTTGATGAACTCAGTGAATTTCCAACCTGGTTGAATAATGCAAATGAGAGGTGCTTAGAACAGTGCTCCGAGGATTACTTCAAAGATTATACCTTACCTTGGTAAGTTCAACATAGTGTGTTCGGAAAAGACTTACATCCGACGTAATCAATGTTCAATTCAATCCAACACTGGAGCTCCTTCTCTGTTTAGTGCTTAGGAAAGTGCAAATGGACTTTTTGAAGCTTTGAAATTGCAATCCAAACACACCTATTTATTAGTTTCACATTTTTGAGAAATGGAAATTTTGTTAATTAAGGAAGCACTTATATTTTCTGTTTGGATAAATTTTATCCAAAATTATTTATAGAAGAAAATAAAAAGAAAAAATGAACAATAGTTATCTATAAACTAAAATTAATTTATGCAAATATTAAAAATTAATTTTTGAAGAAAATAATATAAGAAAATTTCTACCAAATTAGTTTTATGTATAAGTTAATTATATTGGTAATGAATATCTAAACCGGCTTTAGTGTTGCTTTTCTATTCTTTTTCCTGCTTACTACATATTCAGCATAGCGGCGAAAAGATTCTATAAATATTTCCAAGTAAATGGGAAAAAAATAACCTTAGGAAAGATTGTGTTTCCATTACCATTTTCTTTTCTGATCCCGTTTAAATAATTGGCTAGTAAGCTCAAGAAATGTAACATACATGCATGTAATTAATTACCATAAGCATATTGGCATAACCATAAACTTACAGGCAATCCTAAAGATAAATTTAGCTTGTCCAGAACAATCAATGATGTTGCTGATGGAATTGATTGTGTCTCTTTATTCATAACATTCAGTATAGCATCAAACCCCTTTTTTTTTCAGGAATCAAGTCTTTCTTTTCCGTCACTTACTTTTAATTTAAACAGTAATGACAGTTCATATTTGCGCTGTTTTTTACCGGTTTAGGAAAGACAAAACTTAGCAGTACTTTTGGTTTAGGAAAAACCTTATCAATCAGAATTGGAATTAGTTTTCATTATGCTGATTGTTAAGATTGAGGGTGAGTCCTGACACAGCGATAAAGTTGTGTCTTGGTGACCTGTTGATTATGGGTTTGAATCCGGAAACAGCCTCTTTGCATATGCAAGGGTAAGGTTGATTGTTAAGATTAAACTATAGTTTTGATTAGAAAATAATATCAAAAACATGTAAGAAACTAAACTTCAGGAATCTTCTGAAAAATGTAGAAGCCATTTCTCTGTGCTTTATTTTATAGGTAACAATAATGGAACCAAATATTCTTACAAGGAAAAAACAGACAAGAACTAGAAGGGTACACACAGACATTGTTGAAAGGACAGAAAAAGGGTATGGAATGTTCCTGTTTTTGTCTTCAATAAACTATTTGCATCAAAAGGTCCAAGTTCTGTCAGCTCAACTTGCTTAAACAGAAATATAGAGGCCAAGGTTTTAAATATCGGTTGCGATTGGGTTGCGATTTCGTCGCGCTTGTTGATATCATGACAAATGTGGCCGATGCAGTTTTAATTGCAGTTGTGGACAGTTAAAACCCTTGATATTGTGGCCCAAATCACGGTAAGGGACTGGTTTTTAAAACCTTGATAGAGGCCTATCCCTTCATCATACTATAGGTAAAAAATAGAAGACATGATTACTTATAACAGTATGAAGATTCTTGTCATTCTCCATAGGTTCTTGGTGGTGTTTCAGAAGCTAGGCCTGGGTCCAATAATACCTCAGTTGCATACATAATTAAATAATAAGTACTTTTTGGAAATTGCAATTATAATCTAAAATTGCACACAGGTGAACCCTTATTGTCCTATTTGCTTGAACTTAGAGGCTCTACAAACATCTAAACTCTAAACTGATGATTTATCCAGAATTGGATGGACTTCTTATCCTTTAGAATGGCACACACCAGCCTAAAATTGTGCATAACTTTGATAGAAAAGAAGCATATGCTAATGCAAATGTGCTTCAAATCCAACAAATAATCTACCACATATTTTGATCTTTATTTTTACATATAAGTTATATACACTACCTGTGTTTTTGGAAACCCATCAGAAAGGGACGACTCACATTTGAAACGTAAGGTATATTATTAGCTTCTGATAAAATGTAGAAAATCACAATCACAACATCTAACCAAACACGCTATACATAGGTCTTCAATTATGTAACCAATCCCGCTTATAGCGAAAATTATACTTCATTTTGTATGCCATGCAAGTCTACCCTGGCACTGATCAACCCTCAAAACGTATGAACTACTCCCTAATGGTTCTGTCAAGGATCTTGGTCTCATTCAAAGAAAGACAATTAAGCCCGTGAGCATACATAAGAATTTCATATTCATCCAATAAAAAAATACAACTCTTCATTGTCTAGAAAATTGCTCACACTAACCAAATTAAAAAAAGAAAAGAACACTTCCGTTATAAAATTATAAACGAATTACATTTATTTTCTTGTTTGAGAATGCAATTAATTTTCTTCTTGTAGAAGAATTATTAGCCAACATAAAGGGTATTAACCTAAGAGAGGCGAAATTTGTATTGTACCGTTGAAGACATGGCTCGATGTGTGACTGAGAGATACCACTGCTCAGAAGGAATCCATTTAAAGCGGGTAATAAACAACGGCTAGTTAAGAAACATCGTTTTCTATAACAGGTAAAACTCTTAAACAATGGTGTCCCCAACTATTTATAACACCATGAAGCTTTCAAGGAGGTCCAGGACCTCAATTGGATCAGCATCTACATTTGCAATATATTATGTACGTAGTGCCTCTTTAAAATCTTGAGAATTTGGTGGCTATTCAACGAAAAATTATTAGGTTGTCTTGTATCATCATATATTTTTGGTTCAGGTCAATTTCTCTGTGGCACATATTAAAGTTTTTAAAATTAAAAAAGAAATACTTAACTATGTGTCATGTAGATTGATTGAGATTATAGATCAAATAGTTGTCTAAAACTACTTAACATTTCACCAACTAATTTTTCCATATCCTTTTAGCCTATATGGAATCGTTGGGTATCATACTGATGCTTGATTGTGCTGTAAATGAATCTAAATTGAACTGTGGATTAAATTTCAATTAATTGCTATGTATAGTTTTTTTTTTAATATTCATTCATTTGTTAGTACAACTAAAATTTTCTTGGCCCATAATAATATTTTCATTTCCATCAAATACTCATCTAAATAAAATGAAACATCCTTTTAAACATCATTTCAATAAATAAAGGGATCCAACTATGTTGATTAAGTAGTATACATAGCTAATGTAAACCTCTTCACACTTGAGTTCAATTGGTAAAAAAAATCCTGCAGAATGCATTCTTAAACATACTCGTATATCAGTTCATACCTAAAACAATACAATACATTTTTATGAAATAAAATTAGATAATAAAAGTAAAAAATCCAAACATATGTGAATGTTCTCAACCATATGATGCATCAACACCACTCTATCTCATTCGGATCCGTATATGCTAACACATTTTCGTTTCAATGATTTAGAGCATGTTTGCAAACTAGTTTACAAAAAGTATCTCAAGTCTTTTTGAAAATTGAGTTTTCTGACAAAAAAAATTACTCTCAAAGTTATTTCTTAAAAAAATCAATCATCATGATCTAAAACTAATCTTGAACATATTTTTTTAAAACTCCCACCAGAAATCCAAATATATTCCTATATTCTTTGAAGATCATGATTATATGTCCTTGGAAAAAATATAGATCCCCAGTACACATAATAAGTTTCATCATTTTTTTATAAATTGAAGTTTTGCTACTGAAGCGCTTTTTGGATTATTTTGTTTGGATAAATTTTTCCAAAATCACTTATAAGAAATAAAAAGAAAATTAAAATGACTTCTCAATAAACTAAAATGAGCTTCTACAAAATTAACTATAGTTAAGCTAATTTTATATATCTTCTAGAGAGTTTTCTCTTTTAAATTTTGATCCTATGCATCAAAATTGATATGATATAAAATAATTTTACACGATCATCTAATTACAATTTAATATACATAATAAGTTTGTTAATTTTTATAATAACTATCATAAAAATTTTATAAACAGTAATATGTGACTAAATAACAGCACCCTGTCTAGAATTTTAAGTTATTTTCTAATCCTCGATCCTAATTCAGAAAGTAAAAAAGCCACGGTGGTGGAATGTAATGAACTAACTATTTACTATGATACCCTCTTGAACACAGGATTCTTAAGTGATATAGAGTCACCTAACTGGAGCATCCCGTATTATTATTTTGGACTGTTCCGGTGGTCCTTCCTGCCATCATTAATAATGCATGGATGCCGTGGTTCAGGTTTAGGAGATGATGTCCCATTTTTATTTTACTTTTTATTTTTATAAAGAATTTTATTCAAAGATGATACTCCAACTATGTATATTTTACCACCAAATATGCATAATATCAATTACTGTGAGATTATTTTTTTTTGGTTTAATAAAAAATTTTGATTGAATTTGATATATACAATTGTATTAAATATTTAAAAGAAGAATTTTGTTATTCATATAAATCTTATCAAGATTATCTTTAATAGAAAATTACATACATTTCATAACAGTATCAAAAAACACGTGTAGAACTGAAAAGAAGATAGCATATATTCAAGACAGTATAGCTATAGCAGTCAAAGAAAAAAGAAAAGAAAAGATTCCTGTATGTATGTATATATATTCGTTTGGGGTTTTCCTTGTATGGTCGAAATACTGTGGACGGTGGCACTCCGACAACTCTATTATTGTCGCTGTCGATGGTGGTCTATATTGCTGACTTAAGACGCAGAGAGGTTTCTTTAAGGTTGTTTCCTGTGTGGTTTGGGTTGTGTTTTTGTAGCAGATGATTATATACAATATAATCATATGTTTCGAGAAAATGCTCCATATGGTTAGAATCACTAATTAATTAAATGGGTTGCTTCCTAGCCGCAACACAAACCTATCATTTGTGTTGGTGAAATGAAGGACGGTGGAAGGTTTGAATTGAATTGTAGTTCTCAGTGTGTTGTGGTGGATTTGGACGGGGCTTGGCCGTGCTTGAAAAAAGGAGCAAGGAAAAAGATAATGGGTCAAAATTATGTGAGAAGACTAGGTAAGCCAGAGAATATAATAGTCTAACTCCATTAACATTATTTAATGTTTTAATATAAAAACAAAAAAAGGATTTTTCAATGCCTTTATTGACATATGCGATTTGTAAAAGAGAGAGAATGAATAAAAATAAGAGTAAATTATATACTTTTCTCCCTTAAAAGATGCAAATAATACGCTACAATCCCCCTCTGATATCTTATATTAAAAACTTTCATGATATAGTTAAATACATGACATTTTATTTCAATATACTTCCGTAAGGACCGTAACATATATATATATATATATATATATATATATATATATTTATATATATATATATATATTTATATATTTATATTTGATCGGTATAACTTTGACAGTTATACCATCAAATGTTTATATTTTAAAACAATAAAATTAAAAATAATACACACATATATAAATGTAAAATAGAATTAAACACAATTCTTAAGATAGTATTTAATTGCTGTTATTAACATATTAAATATTTACATTAAATGATATTTTTTGTATAGTATGGATTATTATGTTTATTACATATACTATAAAACTAATTTAAATAATATTATCAAATATTATATTATTAAATATAATACATTATTAAATTTAATAAATTTAATGATAATATATGTATATTAAACACAATTTTTAAATGAATATATTTATGTAAAAATTTATTATTACATACAATGTAATTATTATAAAATTTTTGTGTTTACATCAGTAAATAATTGTTTTTGTGTGTGCACACAAATCAAAATTTATTATCTTTTGTTTTTTAAAATTAATTTATAAAACAGTTGACAGTGTATAGGATATATTGGTAATATATATTTTTTATAACCGAAGTTGGTGTAACTTTAACAGAAAATTAAAAAACAAAGGAAGAAAAAAAAATAAAATGTCATGTATTTGAATTTTTCAGAAGAAGAAAATATAGTGTAATATTAGCACCTATAAGAGAAAAAGAGGTATTCTTTTTATCTTCATACTATGTTAATAATCATCCATATATAAGCTAATTTTTAGCTCAAGATATAATTATAATTATAATTATAGTTATAATTAAAGTATTTTTGCAATATGCCCAAAAATTTTACATGTAAGTTTTAGTATATCCTCCTGCCCCCATACCCCAGCCAACAACGTAGTTAACTATTGTTTACAGTGAGATTCCAAGATAGTATAAATAAACTTACAATAACTAATATATTATATATCATGCTCAATCAATTAAATAGTTAAATTTGCTTCACAGGTTCTATTTGTTTAATTTCATTAAGCGTTAATTAAATTAATTAATTTAGACACAACAATGTGTGTGTTGCATTAAAAAGAAAAATGTGTATTATTGGATGTCAATATAAATTTATTTTACATTATTAGTATTATTAGTGTATGACTATTAAACTTTAAATAATTACATCTATTTTGGAAAACTAATTAATATGTGAACTAGTAGTATTTTTACAATATTGAAATAGAAATTTTAAATCAGTTATTAAAGAATTGATTTAGAAAATACTTTCTAAATTAGTTTTAATGGAATCATTTTTTTTATCGGTTCACTAGCAACCAATGTAGAAATCTATTGTTTACAGTGAGGTGCCGTTTTATTATGACAATTCAAGCGAAATCTCTAAAAAAAATGCCATTGATTTGTCTAATAAAAGGTTATATGTGATTCTCCAAGGTAAAATAATAAATATTAGGGAAGAAATTGTTTAATCAAAGTTTTATATTGATGATACCCTTCTTTCTCATTAAAGCTACTTGAATTGCACAAAAAGATGAAATACATGCAATAATTTGAATAAAAATAATTAACTTTCTTATTTATTATTTTACATTTCAATTATGCTTATTATTTATCTTAATTATTTGGTTGCTTTGTTTTGTTTTATTATCTTAACATGCATTTGAAGAATTCTCACTTGTTAAAAAAGACCCTCATCATGACTGGCTCATCATGACCAATATTCTTAGATACACTATCTCTCATTTTATCTTTGTTTTTGGTGATTGAAATAGGAAAATTGCACTAGTATTTTGGTCTACGAGATGCACTATACACAATAATGAAAAATGTAGTTTTGTGTTAGTTCTTTAAGTGCTTCTATTTTATTCTGTATTCAATGTTGATTCCCTATCCTTATTTTTAGGAAAATTAATTGGTTCTCAATCCTTATTGTATATAAGGAAGAATTTGTAGCTGAAATGCTTATTTAAGAAAAAATCTTCTTACATAAGTTATGGTCACAATTAATCCACAAAGTCGAGTTTTTAAATCAGGTTAATTCAGAACAAATATAGAAATTTACTCTCTAGATTGATTTTAAAATCTATTAAAGCCATCTGGTCTTTAATCTAAGACATAAATTTAAAAGAAAATACTGATATCTTTTATTAGAAATTTTATAATTTCTAAGAAATATTTATTTTTTTTCTTATTATTTATTCTTATTAAATATACTTTAAGTATTAGTTTTATTTATTGCTCTCAAATTTTAATGTTTTAACATCACGTATATAAGTTAATGATTATTAATAAGAATAAATTTGATATATTAGTAATCTTATTTTTTAAAAACTAATAAAACAACTAATTATTACATATTTTAATTGGTCTGTATAATTCTATTACAAGTATCTTATATTAAATATCGGAGGAAGTATATCACCTTTTTATACCAGCTAATGTTGCATCTAAACACGATTAATTTAAATTGTCAAAAATATTTTGTTAGTTTTTGTATTTAATGAGACATTATGTACCAAAGAGATCTAACTTAGTTGATTAAGTAAGATATTTTAATATTTATAAATTTTATAATATCGTCTTCGATTTATATAGATAAAAAAAACGAAATATTATGTCTCATTTTAAAACGCAGTTTGCTTTGTGAAGATATACTTGGTTGTCTAATAATATAAAATATTAAATTAAGAAAGTTATTAAATTAAAGTATTATACTTACAAATAATTAAATATATCTATTAGTATGCATGGTGAAGCACATGATCAACAGATAATTATTTTTCTTAAATATATATTCATGAATTTAATCCTTAAGTTCTTTTTTTATAATAATAAAAAAAATTCATTTTCATAGATCTCAAAAAAGTTAGTCTGCGAATAACTCAGACTAAAAGAAAAAATACATTATAGTGATCCAACAACTAAACAAAAGAGGTCAACTGGTATGTTTAGATAAGTTTATCCATAAATACTTTTATGATAAGAAAATACAAAATAAAATAATTTATTATATAAGTTAAAATCAATTTATAAATTCATTATTTTGTAAAAATTCTCTGGTATGCTCATAAGCTAATTTTAATTTATTTAAATATTTATTTTATTCTTTCTTGTAAAAGTACTTTAGAATAAAGTGACTCATGTATCCTTATTATGCTGACTAGCGGGAACAAAAGGACTATTAGTGTATCTACATTTTTATTGTACTGAAGTTTATACAATCTTTTTTATTATTGGGCTATAGTATAAAGAAATGTGATTTTATATATATATATATATAAAGTCACTACTACAGCAGCAGCATTCAAAGTCGGTTATTTTCACCATTCAAAGTCGGTTTTATAACTGACCTTGTTTTGGGCGTCGTAAAATACGCAAAGCTATAACGTCGGTTTTTAAAAAACCGACTTTGAATTTGTTTTTTAAGTTTTTTTTTTTAAAAAAATTCACACATTCTAAGTTGGTTATTTTAAAAAACCAACTTAGAAAGTTTCCATACAAAGTCGGTTATTACAAAAAATCGACTTTGAAAGCTTCATTATAAAGTCGGTTATTTAACAAAACCGACTTAAAAATCTTAGATACAAGGTCGTTTATTTTAAATAACTGACTTTGAAGGATAGCTTACAAAGTCGGTTATTTGAAATAACCGACTTAGAAAGCTTCCATACAAAGTCGATTATTTGAAATAACCGACTTAGAAAGCTATCCTTCAAAGTCAGTTATTGAAATAACCGACTTAGAAAGTTTACATACAAAGTGGGTTTTTTATAATAACCGACTTAGAATGTTAGATACAATGTCGTTTATTTCAAAAAACCGACTTCGATGGTCCCAATTTTTTTTTAAAAACGCTTTTTATTTTGAATTTCCCTGCCATAGTTGAAACAACATGCTCTAAATGTGGACAGGACACGAGCAAGATAAATGGACCTTGACTGCATGTACATTTAAAATCTAAACCATGTAAGAATATGACAAACCGGTTATAGAAAGATACAATAAGAACTTTGGTCAGCATTATTATTTCCTACTTCACTAAAATTATATCTAAATACATAAAGCATAGATTATACCTGTGCAGTGTTAAGTGAACCTTGTTATGATAGTTGCTGCCTGATTTGACACTGACTCATACAAAGCTGCTATGCATAAGCCATGGCTCCATTTGCTCGTAGTTGTGAGGTGAGATTTGGCGACCCCATCATACCTATTGCTTGCATTCCTTGCAGTGATTGTCTAGCAGAATTACTTGAAGAGAATTGATACGACTGGACTAGCCAACCTTTCTGCCTTGGCTATACCATATTGAAAATTATTTCAGAAAGAAATAGTTTTATGGAAGCAACAAACAACCACATGAACTGAATAACAACTTAACAAGCATTACTGAAAGAAATTATCAAAAGCACAGGTCAATTATTATAAATTTATTAGCATCCAAGAACATCAAAATTAAGTTTTGGTTCAAGGCTTCAACCAAAACTATATAAGCTTTAATGCAGAATATAAATGAAAAAGGCTAGCATGAACAACTTGTGTAAGTGGTTGACCTATGATGTCATGTTACTAAATTAATTAAAATTAATGCATTATTCCTGGTGGGTCATCTTAGCAAAGCAGAGGCCAGTTAAACAAGTAAAATACAATAGAAGGGAAAATAAACTTTACCTACTACAGCCTTATAGGCATCCCTTCTATGAGAAAAGATGACAAGTTGACCTATGATGTCATGTTACTAAATTAATTTTCCAATTTTTTTAATCACAACTTTAATTTTTACAAGGATAATGTTTATTTCAAGAGTTTAATTTTGCTATATGTATAAAAAATTAAAAAATTTCTGCAAGGTTGCAGCCTGCAACCAAGCATGTACTTATCATTTTAATAAACTAGAATAGTTCACCTATACCTTGTAGGGATAGAGAAAGCAATCTATACATTGTTAATGAAAATAAAAATCCATTGCCATTGAATCTGTAGTATCAGTTAAGACAATGATTAGCCTCATAAAAATAACAATGACAATGCTTTAGTCAAAATTTAAATTAAAAAGGTGGCACTAACAAACTCATACAATACAATTATAATTAAAATTAGTCAAATTATATGAATCTGATTATAATATAATTGTTAATAATTAGTAAATAAATAGATAAATAAGACTTATAATAATACACAAAATATAATTAGTTTAGGTAATAACAATTAAAGGAAATTCATAAAGATATCATTCTATTATTTAGGATATCATTTATCAGATTTATTAATTAATATATATATTATTTTTTTTAACTGGAAATAGTATATATATTATTAATTATTATATCAGAAAGTGTAGTTTCGAAAGCCAAAAAAAGAAGTGTCTTAGCTTTCTTCAATCAATAGTTAATATTTATAATTAATTACCTAGTAAAACTAATAGGAATAGCTAGAACTTTCCGGTATAAGTCTGAAAGGTAATTCAGTTTCATTCCTGGCCAAATTTATTTCAATCAAAGCATGAAAACAGCAAATGTCATTCGTGATATAATGATTTGCAAATTAAGGTTGGGGAATATACCTCTATTACTGTTAATAGAAACTTGAAACTCATCAAGCACACTGAAAACAGTACGGGCAAAAAGCAGATTTCTACAAATTAATCTACTAATTAAGTTCCTTATAAATAAAATAGTTATATTTCTACAAATTAATCTAACCAGATTTCAAAGCAAGGATAAGGAAGAACTTATAACGTGTTAGTCAGAATAGTATTAAATTTATTTTCTTAAGTGAGATCTTATATTTGATTCTTGTGATTCTTGTGCTACAAGTGTATTAAATATTTTCAAGTTAAAAAAACTTATTTTCTTTTTTATTTCTACTAATTCAGAAAAACTTATTTTCTTTTTCTTTGAAAATCCAGATTGCCTTGCTGCTACCAGCCCAATAGCTATATGGCATAACTAAGCTTGTTCCTTACTGCTGTCATGCTTGCATCAACAGCACCACTCTTCAAAACTATAATCATTCTTCCTCCTTGGGAAACTATAATCATGCTGTCATGCTTTCATTAAATTCACAAGTATTTGCCATTAATCAGGTGTAAAATTTCCCAAGTGTAAATCCTTATACAACTATACTTAATTAGACACTACATACAGACAGAACCATATGGTAGACAAAATCTGTATATTAAAAAATGCAAAGTGATATGCAGATTTTTTTAAAAAATATATTACATTTTAAAAAATATAATGCTCCTCTAACTGATAAAGAAAATTTGGAGAAAGACTTAACAAGATTAAATGATAAGCTTGCTTTTACACTTTCTGAATGTAATGCTAAAGATGAGCAGATCAAGAAACAAACGAAAATTTACAACAAGCAGCGGCAGGTAATATTCAATTATTCATGCATTGCTGTGTGTATTTGTTTCTCATTTCCCTTCAGTTGGTGAATTTGGACAATAATAATCATCAATTATTTATTTTTCTTAAGAATAATTTTACCAGTTTCTCACTAAAGATTCCTTTGGAGGATGGGAGAAAGCATAAGCTAAAACATTGTCTATGAAGCAACATATTGATGAATCAATACAGCAGCAGTTAGTTTATAAAGAAAGAGTGGCCCAATTGGATGGTGCTCTCAAGGAATGTATGCAACAGTTACGTTTTGTATTTAATTTCTATAAACACTGCAAGGTTTCAAGGTTCCATACTTGAAAGACGTAAACCAGTTGGAAGAAATGTACCAAATTAACAAACCAAAACCTATTAATACATTACTTAAGAATCTAAAGGAAAATGAATCAGACATTTATGGCCAAGAGCTTTCATAAACTTACTCTTATTGTATTGTCCATTGAACCAGAGTAAAGTGTATTGAACCAAAGCCTCCACGCTGGTCTTCAACACTTTCTTAACCACCTCCTCCTTAATTATAGCCTCCCATACCAATGATTTCCCTCTCCCCTCAATGCAGTTCACTGTCGCAGCCTTCTTATGCGAACAGAAATTCCCTGTTACACTAAAAATATCCTCATTTCACATTAAAGTATCATGGAGAAAAGTGTCGGGCACCGATCATCAGGCATAAAATATGCATATGCCAAAAAAGTTTGTTAAAACATAAACATGAGTATTGGAGTGTAAGCAGCAAAAATTGGAATGTATAAGGGTTAAAACAAAATTATGGTTGATCATCTAGAGCTTCCCTTATATATATCAAAGTAACTATTGTAAATGAGAGAATCACATACTTTGGCTTTCAAATTCAAAAAATGGAAAATGCAACCCAAATCCAAAAATATTTATATGCTCCAAAAGCCTGACCACAGGGCTTATGTCCACCTTAGCCAATGGCGACCAAATATTGTGACTGAGGAGAGCATGATTTGACTCCATTGCCAACTTTGCACTCAGAATTGGTGAGAGAAGGAAGCATAGCTGATAGTGTTAAGTAGCCTAGTCCCTGTAATTCACATTAAGCGGCGGATTAACATCGAAACGTGTAGGAATTAGGGCAGAAAATGACAAGCTGATCCTACCTCATCCACAATTATCATTAAGCCAACTCTAATAACAAGCTCTGAACCATCAACCTTTTTCTTCATAATCTCATAAACTAAACGGTACAAGATTTTTTAGCCAAATCAGCAATAAGTAGGCAGAAAAACATGGAAACTCTAGCTAGGTAAATCATTAAAGGTTAGTGAGAAGAAAAACAGTTTCACAGAAGACTCTCTTTCCACCACTGCCCTTGACTGTTGTTGACCAAAGTTAATTTCTCAGAACCAATAGATAGAACAAAGTTGAACACTATAAGCACTAAACGACCGACATACATTAAATCATTAATCACCTAAAGCCAAGTAAATAATCCCCCTCTGTTTTAGACCATTATACCAGATATACCCAATATATTCCCATTCTCACCCTATCCAAAACAAAAATTATCACAAAGTTAACAAAAATGAAACCAATATTAGTTCCTTTCTTTAAAGACAACATCATACCCAGTAAATCCTCTACCCCACCTAGCTAATCACAGCTAGTAGTACATTACAATATAAGAAAAAAGAAAAACAAACGTCATCGCATATGTACATAACAAAATGAAAGACCAACTTACTTAACTATGGAGAACTTCAATTCAACACAAAGGATTTCGGTAGAGGACACTACTGCGCAGCAACTGTGAGACGATGAGAGAAGAGGATCCGAGGTTCCTCTCAGAGCAATATATGCAATTCTTTTCCGCGGTGGCGTCTCTGAGGTGTGCGGCTGCGCCTGAGACGATGAGGTGTGCGGCAGCGTGGGTTAGGGTTTTTTGTTCAGTGAATGCAAAGAAGTTGCTGTGCACTGAGACTCACAATGGGTGTACGTTATTCGCGAGGGAGCTGTGACCTAGGTTAGGGATTTTTGTGGCGGGAGCAGAGAAAAATTGCTTTAAATTTGTTTTTAAATTTTGCAAAGCTTCAAAGTCGGTTCTTATAAAAACCGACTTTGAATAATGGTAAACAACGACGGGCATCATAAGGACCGACGTGGTTTTTGTAGTATACCGGTTCATTTACGAAGTCGGTTATTTAACAACCGACGTGGATTGCCTGTCGTAGAATAGTCATTTTGTAGTAGTGAGTTATAAATATATATATTGGAAGCATAGTTATTATCGCGCTCCACATTTCTATTTCACATTTTTTCACTAAAATTACAACATTTTTGTCTTATTATTGGGTTATAGTATAAAAAAATTAATTATTATATATATAGATATAAAAAAAAGTTATAATATTACGTAAATTTTCTTAATTTATTTATTATGTTCAATTTAGTCCATTTCTTTTTAATAATATGTTTAATTAGGTCTTTTATTTTTTAAAATAAATTAAATTAGGTCTTTATTTTTTAAAATAAATTAAATTTGGTTTCTTTATTTTTAAAATTTCAATTTGGTTTTCTGTTATGTAAAATAAATTCAATTTGGTCTTATTTCAATCTTTTAGCCTCAAACATTTTTAAAAATTACAGGCAAATTTGGTTTAAAATATGACTAATTGAATTAATCTTTAAAAATAAGAACTTAATTTAAAATTTTAAAAATAAAAGACCAAATTTAATATATTTAAAAAAATAAGGAGCTAATTAAAACTTTTAAAAATAAATGATCAAATTGAAACTAATAAATGAATTTCTTGATTTCTTTCTTGAAAATTTATTCACAACAATATTTTTAAATGTCTATTTTATGTTAAATTAGTTGATATTTTTTAATTGATGGATGGGATATATAAAATAGTTTTGTTTTTCAAATTTTTAAGGATAAACGACATAACAAACTATTATTTAAAAACTTCCTATTTTTTAATTTTCAAATTTCAACTCAATACTCTTTTGTTGTTAACCTTTTAAAATAAATTTTTTCGTCTTCACCTTTCATTTTTTTTAACTGTCCAGATTTATTTTTATTAATTTTAATTTAAATCAAATAATATTGAAACTCTTCAGGTTGTTGTAAATAAGAAAAAAGAAAAGACGCCACTTAGGTTTTATTTTTGAAAAAATAACTGAATTAAAAATTAGTTCATTACTCTATTCTTGTTCTTTTTTTTAAAATAAACCAATATTATTTGAAAACTGAGTTTTTATTTTATTTAAAAATTCCAAAATACTATTACTTAAAAACTACCACTTTTTTAATTTTAAAATTTCAACTCACTACTCTTTTTTTATTAACTCTTTAAAAATTCATCATCTCCACTACACTCTCTTTGGCTTTTTTGTTTTTTAACTATTATAATTTTTTGGGTAATAGTTTTCACGCTTGTGTGTCTACATTTCTATTATGTTAAAGTTTATACAATTTATCTTATTATTTGGTTATAGATATAGATAAAAAAAAATGTGATTATTATATACATAGATATAATAAAAGACACAAATATTAGATAAATGCTCATCTCTTATTTCAATTTTAACTTAAGATAGTCAAATACACTCATCCCAAATATATAGAAATAGGAGATTGAAGGAAAATAAATAACAGAAAAAAATGAACATTCCATATGAACAAAAAAGAAAACGAAACCTAAATCATCAAAAACAAAATTTGTTGTACTCTTTATCATAGTAATTTTCAAATCTACATGTCTATCTTAGTATATCACCAACATAGATTTCAAGGCACTACTACAAAAGACACAAACGATGACGGTTCTAAACGCATATCAACGACAGTTGAAAAAACCGTCTTTGTTGATTGTTTTTTTTAAATGCCTACGAAAATGATTTTTAAGTAAAAATCGTTTTTGTTTGTGTACATACAAAGACGATTTTTGGGAAAAACCGTCTTCGTTTATCCATTTTTTTTATTAAAAAAAATACTTACAAAGACGGTTTTTCCATGCAAAGACGGTTTTTTCCTAAAACTGTCTTCGTTTATCCATTTTTTTAAAAAAAAATTGCCTACGAAGACAGTTTTTAAGTAAAAATCATCTTTGTTTGTGTAATATAAAGATGGTTTTTCCCTAAAATCGTCTTCGTTTATCCTATTTTTTTATAAAAAAAATGCCTACGAAGAACAGAGACCATTGTTAGTGATTAACCTCATGGCCCAATCATCGCCACCACCACCAACACAACCAGAACCAACCCCATAACCCTTCTTATTATTCCCACTCAAATGGTACCACCACTACAACCCAAAAGCCAGCAACAATGAAGGAGCAACACCAAACACCCCAGCAGCAATAATAATAGCAAGATTCTTCTTACTAATCCCACCACAAAAAAGCAAGAAGGAACACAAAAAGCAGTCAATAAATTGAGTATCAAATTTACTCAATAAATCATTTAGAATTTAGAAACCCCAAGAAAAAACAAAAATGAAATTTGGTGAATATGAAGTTCAATATTAACAATATAATACACATTCAACCAGATCAATAACACAATTTGAATGTATATTTTTTAATATGTCACACCTATAATCTTCACAATCATTACAAAATAATTATTTTTATGCATTTATTTTATCATAAGTTGAATATCTGAATTAAGTAACTTACTTCTTTGTTACTAGGGTCTAAGGCATTGAGCATTCCTGCAAGAACATCCATGATGCCACGTGCATTCTGAATTTCAGTCAAATTAGAAAAGAAAGATCAATCAGATATTAGAAGAAAATACTGCATAACTATATACGACAATTTATACCAAAACTTAACTCTCTATCATCATCATAATACAAATACAAGTACATACTACATGTAACATGCTCTTCACACCAAGTGAATGAAATTTA
Source organism: Glycine latifolia (assembly GCA_013407115.1). Taxonomy (NCBI): domain Eukaryota; kingdom Viridiplantae; phylum Streptophyta; class Magnoliopsida; order Fabales; family Fabaceae; genus Glycine; species Glycine latifolia. The sequence continues at coordinate 12,017,761 of CM023954.1, forward strand.
AATCCATGGAAACTCATACAGTTTATTTCATAAGAGTTAAAAAGGCACTGATGAATAAAGAAAAAGATTCTAAGATCAAAACTTGATTCCTACTCTAAGCTATATTTTGCATATTGCTTTTACTTTTCATTGGTCCCCCAAACACCACCAAACTTTGCTTGATTCCATAAGGAGAAAGATTACATAACATCCATTAAAAAGAACATGGCTAGGACAGTCACAAAAAAGAACATGGTTTCAAATTTGTGTCACAGGCCATATCCTAAAACACAAGAAACATGATTAATATGCTCATGTTAATGCATTTCCAGCAACATATATATAGATATTCAAGCAAAATCATAGAAAGCAGCAAGACAAGCTGGTGTTCAGGTAAGGACAACTGGTTTAATTCCTCCTCAAAAATACATGTGGGACTTACTAAATATGTGGGTCCTACTGCCTATTTAGTGGATCTTACTCCCTATTTATCATTCCAAGAATTCCTCTTTTCTTTTTGAATACCTATAGACACTTATTGTCATTACAAGGGTGCATAGATGCACACATGGCTCCATCTGAGTTTGACAGAAACAAGTTTAAGGACACTTACTTATACTCAGATTGATCCATGAGTAAGAAGTGATGTAAATTTGTAACACAAATTTTCAAAAAGAGAATAAAAGGAAAGAGAGAAGTTTTATCCATTACAATTACTGGTCAAGTTCAGAAGTGGTTATCTTACTATTACTGGTCCCAAGTTTAATAAGCACCTGTGTCCCTACTTCACCAAAGAAACATGTCAGTCAAGGGAATACTGCGCAAGTAGGGGGTGTGTGTGTCATTTTTTAATATGTTAAGCCTATAAATTCATTCCAAACGGGTAACATAAAAGCATTAACCTTGAAATTTTAAGATTTCTAATTATGAATAAAGGTTTTTTTTT
>CM023954.1:12018785-12076068 GCA_013407115.1 Glycine latifolia
AAAAAAAACTTGTGAATACATTTTATGATGGTCGGAGGTGTGATATTCTTGAAGAGTGAGAAACAAACTCGTGTTGTCTCTTTTACTATGCAGTAATCTCTACTCTGGGGCAGGAGACCTGACAACAGAGGATGAAACAGGTGTAGTTGAAGTGGTCGTGGCAGTCGCCATTGTTGGAGTTGGAACCCAGACAGGAGGAGGAGAAACAGGTACATAAGGAAGAAGTCCAGCGGCCTCCCTCATTGCATGCAAACTGTGAGGGGCCCTTGACTTCCTAGGACCAGACATCCCAGCACCATCATCCATCTTCCTCTTAGCGAAAACAGAGGCAGAGGTACTGGGGAAAGCAACAACTACATCAGTAGGGCCAACCCCAACATTGGTTCGACCCTCTTCTCTAACTGGAGGATTGGTAGAGGCAGGAGGCATGACACCACTGTCAGTGTCGGCATGCTTAACTAACAGCCTCCATGGAAAATTACCCAGTATACCTGCAAAAGCACACAAAGAAATGATAAGTGTCAAGCCAGGTCACAAAAGAAAACAAGGAAGACATAAGGCAGAAGAATGTATCGTCTAAAGCAGTAAAGGGATCATCTATTAGCGACAAGGACAGGATAGCCCGCGCATCAAGAGAAGTTAACAACTGTTCCAAGATCGCCTTGTCCCCCCTCTCCACCAAGGTTAACAAGTCTTTATCAAATGACTTAAACCTGGTGAGGTCGGACTGCCAGTAGAATGGGAAACAAGGCCTCCCATTCTGTTTAAACATCAGTGGCAGCCCATCTTCCACAACACCACTATCACGGACCTTGAAGAAATGGTCCTTGAAGCAACGAAAGATATTGGAATCAAACTCGAACAATTTCTTAGACACACTGTTCAAGGATACCCAACCAATCTTTCCCATTAGCTTCACCTGGAAGAAAAACGAAGAAAACAGGCACACTTGGCCGGATGTTGAAGAAAGGGCAAAGAACTTCAAACGCCCGTACCAATGCCCAGTTGTTGGGGTGAAGTTGGGAGGACGCCACATTCAAGAAATCCAGCAGAGTACACTGGAAAGGGGAGAAAGGAAGGAGCAAACTCAGTACCTCAAAAAGGCACCGATACATAAAAAAGAAGGGCGGAGCACCTCGTGCCGCCCTCAAAAAGGGAAAATCATCACTCCCGCAAGCCTCGACAAAAATCTTGCGAGAGTCCTTAGGCTTTGTCAACTGCAGTTGATGGCACATGGCATTCACATACGTTGCGAAGGTGAGATAAGATTTGTACTTCAGAATGTCATCTCGCACCCATTTGTAGCCAAGAACAGCAGGGTGGATGATAGCGACCCAACACTATGGTTACATCGCACGTGGGGAGAAGCCCGAGTGCTTCCACCACTGCTCTTTTTCTTTCCTCTCGAGATAGCTGGAGGAAGAATGGTGGTAAGGGGCATGGGTTCCCAAGCACATGGGTTGCCCTCTGTCGGAGGCCCGCAGAACCCTCTCCGACACGATGGGAGTCTACATTCCTTCCCGAGGAAGAGGACTCATCGTCAGGAGTTTCACGATGACTATCCTCTTTTGAGGAGTCACCCACAGAGATGACCTCACGCATAAAGGGTTGTTCAATTGAGCCCTCTGAATCGCTACCTCCTATACCTAAAGCGGAGTCAGAGAGGGGAAAGACAGACATTTTCAGAAGCAGAGAGATGATACCTTGAGTGAAAGAGAAAGAGGTGAAAGGAAGGTTGAAGAAAGACAAAAGGTTTTGGAAAGCAAAACAACAAGAAAGCAAGGGGATAGGTGTGGCGATGAAGGCAATGTCAAACGTTCCCTCCATTTAAATGGAGGCGTAACTTGTTAGTTACATGCGAGACGTGAAATGACCCCTTGCGATCCGTGCCATGATCAATCTCCACTCACCCACTACCGCACGACTCTAGTTAGTGCCCATTTCCTGAGTGACACATATGCATGAGTACGATGCGTGTGTTGCACACACCTGGGGAAAGGACAAAGCGTGACGCTCGCTTTCAATGCATACTCCAACAGTAAGATATTGGCAGAAGTGTTCAATCAAGACACTTCATTCACCTGATATGTCCGACCTCGCATACAGAATAAAGCACATCCTCCCTGGACAATTCAATAGTAACGTCCCAAACATCACATGTTTAGGCTAGGAGGCCTGACAAAATGTTAATACTTATTTTTGCCAAAGTGGTCGTCATTGACATCAAACAATACTTGTCCACCCTTAGGGGCTTCATAAGCTCACCACTCTCTTATTTGTCAAGGTCATCACCATTGACACCAGACAACACTTGTCCACACCCAAGGGCTTCACGAGCTCACCATTCTTTTATTTATTTCAGGTTACTAGCCTTGATGCTAAATAATCCTTGTCAACCTATAATGCTCTTACAACCTTTGTCATCCATAAGCTGACTCAGAGGTTAGGGGCTTATGTATTACACAAAATAGTAAAAATACACGTGGTCATTAATGTGGGGTCACTGTACATGTGTCCGCCCTCCATGTCAGCCTTGTTGTAGGAACGAGGACGTTAACCCTCAGTATCCGGGTCTCACTAGCTAACATACTATTTGTTACACTTGATTATTCAAATAGGTGTAACCATATTATCCTCTAATAGATCTCAGATTATCTACAAGCTATTACTTATCTACAAGTAACAGATTATCAACAAGGTACACATTATCTCCTATTTGAATTACATAACAACCTGCAATTATCTGTTTATCTTATCAACAGATTAGTTATCAACAAAGGCCCGGCCTATACTCCACACTATAAATACAGATTCTATCTAACCCTTATACACATTCATTCTTACTCATACACACCATTATTCACCCACGATGAATACACTCTCTGCGAGACCACCTCAGACATACATCTTCAGTTATATAATCCTATATAATATTGATGTACTTACTTGAGCTTCAGAGTCCTTTCCTTTGTTTTGCAGGTCCCCCTTCCTAACAAGGTTGAGTCACCTTCCAACGTGCAAGGTCTGGAGCCTATTTGGACCGTCTCAACCTCTGTGCGTGGAATTTCCAGATTTTGGTAAGAACAAGCAGCGACAATCACACTTCGTGAGCAGATTAGTCGCTGATCTAGTGGGTTGGAAGACACTCGTGGTTTCTGACCTAAGATCCAGAAAACATACCCCCTATGTTCTTATTCATAAGATTCAATTTTCTAATTCATCAATATTGAAGAAAGTGATTAATTTAGTTGATAGCAATAAATTTGTAACTTTTTTCAAAACTATCATGGTCATTAATACTCATCTATCTTCTAATTGTTTGCCAATGCATTTCCTCTCTTCTTTTAATTAGGGGTATTTCTATTGTTAAAATAACTAATGCAATGAAAATTATATATTGGATCTTATAAAAGTCAACAAACATCACTTTAAATTTGGATCTTATAAATAGAAATATGGAAGGAATAATATATTTTGAATAAAGCCTATCACATTGTAAAATATACACAAACATCAATATGAGTCAACTAAATACCAAATTGTGAGTCACCTTCAAGTCACAAAAATACCAATCCGGTCCGATCCACCATGGGTTGGTGGGTTGGCTTACCAAATTGTTAAAAATAAAGTAATAAAAAAAACTTTAAAAAAATTTCATTTTTTATTGAAAAAATGACATTTTTTTCATAAAAAACATTCAATAATTGAAACACAATTATACAAATACAACTAATAGGTAAAATGACAAATGTCTCAAATAAAGTAATCATTCAAACATCTATATATAGTATTATCATTAAAGTACTCATTCAAATGTCTCAAATAATGTCATTCAAAAGTCTTAACAAATCATTGTCTTAAAAAAAAAATTCAATCATCCAAATATTAGTCATATTTTAACAACATTAAAATCTTAAAATAAAAAAAATATTAAATTGTCAAGCCAACATACATAATTGAAATTACTAATTACTAAAGAACTAGAACATTTAATTCTAAATTCCATCATTAAAATTCCAAAATGCGAAAATGAAATTGTAGTTATCCTAATCCTTAAGTAAATAATAATATTATTGTAAAAAAAGTAAATAATAATATTATAGTTTTAGTGGGTTAAGTGGGTTAGGTAGATTAACCCGACTTGAACCTGTTTAACCTATGAGTTAAATGAGTCAAGTTGAATTTTCACCATTATTATGAAATTATTGTTTTTTTGAACTTGATCCAATTTGAACTCGTGATGAACCGAATTGACTCACTGGGTTTGAACTCACTTTGACAGGTCTAGTGTGGAAGGAACCATGGTCCACCAACATTGATAAGGGTTGACTTACTGTACATGTTAATTTTTTAAAACTTATTATTTAAGTCTTAATTCCATGTTCACTATACATTTTTTTAATAATTCTTATCACGTTCTTTGATTCCTTTTATTGAACATAATGATGCAATCAAGCTTTAATGAGTTCTAATATGCAACGTCAAGCAGTTCCACTTTCTCAGTCAGAAAAATGTATTGTTGAATCTGGATTGGAACGTCAAGTAACTTTAGATTTAGGGGTTTTTGCTATAGTCGAACACGAGGAAAACACCATGTATACCAATACTTAGAGGATATTTTTATTTGGTAATGAAGATACTCTAAGCATTCATAATGATTGACTTTTGAGTATATTAAAAGTACCTATTTGTGAAAACTGAAAAGATGAAAAACAAAGTAGGAAAATAAACTAGAGATAATTATATATAATGTCACAAGTAATACTTAAGTTTTTTTATTAAAATAATGAAACTATTTATTTATTTATCTCTTTTTCTTTGGGGAAAGGTTTTTTTTTTTTGTTATAAGTTGTGAAAGGGATAAATTGAAATGAAAGATAAAAAGGTAAAAAAAAAATGAGAGAAAAAGAGAGAGATGTCATAAAAAAGAAGAAAAAAGAAAATAAAACATATAAAAAGAGACATAAAAGAAAATGTACATGTAAAGATTATTGAAAAGTGTTTTCTATTTTTAAAAAACAAAAAATATGTTTGATAAGAGTCATTTTTAGAAATTTTTTTCAAAACTAATTTTTTTTTAGTTTTTCAAATAAAGAATGAGAACATCTCTTAGTTTTTGTTTTCTATTTTCAGTTTTCCATTACATATATTCTTCATTGCATTGTTTCATCTATTTCTCCCTTTGTACACTTTCAAAATTAGTTTCTAAAAGTTATTTTATAAAATAAATTTAAAAATTATAAACTTAAATACAAATAGATATGAAAAAACTGGCTACCCAATCATATGTAGGCCAACCTGCTGTGAGTTGATAATGGATGATTTCATGTGAGATTTTCACCAGGATTCTCATTAAAAATCTCCACTATTAAAATTTTTATCTTTTTTCATTATTATCTAAATTTTCTCTTATTTTCAATTAAAAACTAATATTTCACGTGACAAAATATCACATGGGAATATCCAAATCCGAATCAAAACTCATTGTGAGTTGTACAATAAACTGGGCAATCCAAAAAAGACTGAATCCAATTTATGCTTGGAGGCCCAAGTCCCGTGAAAAGTCTAACTTTTTAAGTTTATTACAACTTTTTATAAGTCAAACTTAAATTTTGTGTCACGATCAAATTAGGTTAAAAACCTCTCTCTATATATATTATTGGATGATTCATGTTAATTCAGTTAACCTAACCCAGTTTTTGCCTCTAAACCTAATAAACCAGTCCAAAAATATTTTTTCTTTGTAAACTGTAAACTATATATATACATTTTTTAGAGTAAAGTGTATGTATACATTTTAAAGCACATAAAAAAGGAGTTGAATCTAAACATACGAGTAATATAATTTTTTTTACATTATTATCTAATTATCATAAATTATTAATATAGTTATTAAAAGTCTTGACTACGAAACTTATAATATATTGTTTCTTCAGGCCCTGAATTTCCCCACGTGCTCGTGCTCTTTTCGGCTCGTACAATACATATCGTCTGGCCCTACTGAGTCAGTCCCATACGTGACTGCATCTTATCATTTGGCCACGTGCCCGCACTAATTTTAAGCTCTTTTGGAGAACACGTTTAGAGCACCAAAATCGTTGAGCACCTTCACCTCCTTCCTCACTATATAACACCCTTCCGCCGTCAATTTCCATAAAAAATGACCATCACAACAATCTTAGAAATAAAGCCACATATCCAACCCTCATATAAATACACCATTACCCAACAACCATATATTATACACATAGCTAGAAATGGTGAAACCAGCCATGGCTAGTGTTGATTATTCTTCTTTTTCTTCTTGTAACAATGATTCATTTTCCTCTAACAACAACACTGATAGTTGCAAGATGTACAAAGGGGTGAGGAAGAGAAAATGGGGCAAATGGGTGTCCGAAATTCGGCTTCCCAACAGCCGTGAGCGCATATGGTTGGGGTCCTACGACACCCAAGTGAAGGCGGCTAGGGCATTTGATGTCGCACTTTATTGCCTACGTGGCAAAAGTGCGAGATTCAACTTTCCTGACACACCTCGACACTTGGAAATCAATATGGTGTTGCCATGTGACATACAACAACAACCCCTCTCCCATCCGGAGATTCAGGAGATAGCCTCGAAGTTTGCGAACAACTACCACGTCCCTTTGGAGGAGGAGAGTGCTTTCCAAGAACAAGAACAAGAACGCTCGTTGGAGTCACAAAGTGACGAGTCTAAATCCGCCAATACAATAACGGAGATGAGCAACTTCCCTAATATTTATGATGGTGGGACTCATAATAATGTACAAGTGGATCAATTACAAGGGGATTGGGACACCATGGATTGGACATTTTTGAACATGTTGGATGACTTGAATGGCTCGGATTTTAGCCTCTACTTGGGGCCAGACAAGATGCACCCGGGTGAGTTTTTGTGTCCCACTCAAGCTCCAATGCTTTTTCATGAGGATGAAATTGAAGGTGATGATGATCATGATGCTTTTTCTAACCATTCCTTGCTTTGGAGTTGGAACTTTTGATTCACCTGCAAACTAGCTACCCTCTACTTTGCAGAAGTTTCAAGTAGTAAATAATTACTAGCAAGCAAACCTCTCTATCATGTTTTTTTTAACCATTTATTCATGGCTGTTTCTCAATTATAATTGTTAGGCTATGACTAGAGTTTATGTCAAATGGACCATAAAGACAAAAAGAAAAAAAGACCATATACCATGCCATAAATAGTATTATAGAAAGTGGCCCGGTTTTTATTGCCATCTTTCTGTTCTTTTCTGTTGAATTTATTAGCACCAGCTAGCTATGTCGGATTCAGTTTCTTAAAAGGGATTCACTTTAAAATATAAATTAAATAATTTCAATCATTGGTAAAAAAATTAACAAAAAACGGATATTATTACTTTATTTTTACTTACTTTAAAGAATTCAAATCCTGCTGTCTCTTGAGAAAAAAAGTAAAGAGATTAACACTTGATAGCAGCTACCCACTGCCAATTTGTCTCTTCTAGTTTCTTTTTGAGATAAAATCTGCACTGATAGTTCAATATTACCTGTATAATTGTCAATCATATTATCTATATATACCCCAGACCAAATAATATATTATGTATAAATTTATTCTCAGATGTCTTGTTTCTTTTTCTTTTTAATTGATTTTTTTTATGCATGTTGGTGGTGCTTACTAAACACAATAATTGTATAATTTAAAGTAAAATTTTGTCCGCTCATCTACTTCATTTAACTTCTACAATCATCGCGATTGCATGATTTGGAATTCCCTAACAGAGAGAGATCGCTCGAAACTTTTATGTATCTAAAATTAATTTTATTTAGTGATCACATACAATTGAATTTAATAAACTCAATAATTTGTATATTTGTTATTGATTTTTTTTTATATATAATATGAAGCAGATATATATTAAGAAACATAAAATACGCATGTTTTCCTTTACTTAATTAAAGAGTAAACATGAAATTGTCTTTGTTTTGTTATATAATAATTTGTTTTAATAAAAAAAATTCTGTTTGAACCTTTTAATTTATGTATCTATATACAAAGTGTACGTAAGAAAGGAAAAATAGATATAGAACATTGATAACAGCTACGGTGAAATAGAAAAAAATAGAAAGCTTAAACTTTATAAAAAATGTTGATAGCTAGTACTTGGCAGAGGAGTTTTAGGCTTTATTTATTTACTGTTTTAAAAACGATAGTTTTCTACTTTCTAAAATTTGTTTGTCCCTTTAGTATATTGGAAAGTGTTTATCTCTGGAACACATTTCTGTTTTCTAAAGTGTTTCCTGATAACTTAAATAAAACACTTGAAGAAGACAAAAAAAGATGAGAAAATAATCTCACTTATTTTTATTTATTTGTTTTTAGAATATATATATATATATATATATATATATATATATATATATATATCATTGCATTTAAAAACTATTTTTTTATTTCCTCCCAATTTAACTAATATGAGATGGAACAAGAAGTTGCAATTGTTATATTTATAGAACTACGTATTTATCCCCATTTAAATTTTAAATACCTCTCACTGAAATTCATTTTTTAGTTGTCCGCGTATTCTTCGTTCAACCTCTCCAACCCAGGTGTATTGCTCATAAGCAGTTTTTGATGGTATCGGTTACCCCCAAGTGTTACAACTGGTTCGTGAGTATATATTTGTAGTATCCAATGTTCAAAATATCATATCAATCATGGACATTAGAAAGGCAATGAACTTCTGTTCTATATGATGGAAAACCAAAATAAACAATATTTGTAGATTAGCATATTGAGTATAGCAATTAAACTTAAAAGGATTGTGAAAGACATATCTAAATTCGTATCCATTCTTATGAGCGAGGCTTGACAACAAAAACCTTAATTATTCTTGAGAGTGCTTCGGTCCACTTTCTAGGGGAATGATATAGAATGTGAATTTGTTTAATTAGATAATAAATTTATAATCCCCTAATAATAAGTATAGAATCTTTCAAATGAACTATTTACTAAATGATTGACCAAACCCATCAATCTTATGTTAATCCCACCCAAAATATCCGTAATATACATATGATAATGAACTTATCTTAAATTGTCGATTGATGATACTAAAATATAATATAATGATTGTTGATTAATATTAATCCACAACAAATATTTTAACATTCTCTCACTCAGACAATATTAATCAATAATATGAATCATCAAGGCTAGAACTACAATTTCAATCACATGTTAATAATGTAAGAAATCTAGAATTTCTAATACCACAAAATAATATTCGATAGGCATAAATATCCTGACCATAGTCATATTTCTTACAAGAAAATACTATATGAAATAACATAGATTAATAGTCAAAATATGCTACAATGATCCAAGTATCTGAAATGCTTCGTACAAGAGATATGTTACTAAACTAATATTACTTTATACTTATCTCATGAGAGAGTTTTCAGACTCCCATTGACCTAAAACACCTAAAGAATTAACCAAACAAGTGAGCAACAAAAAATTCCCTAAGCTTAACAATTAAGTCTTTGATAAATGGATCTATAAATGATTTTTTTCAACATTATATCACTGTAAGTTTGAAAAGTTATAAAGGCCCAACATATTTCACATACATCCAAGTGCTTACAATAGCCCAATAACAAGAATGATCACATATAAGCTAAATCAACAAATACTCTAACAATATTTGACATTTAATTAACCTGAGTTTCACAGAATCAATAACTATGTAAACTTGAAGACAATTAGAAAATTCATTAACTTCCTACTTGGATCACATAAACACCTAACTTAAATGAAACGATAGTCAGGATTATTGTGGCACTAAATGTCAATAATGAATAAGCACTTAGATCATTGGTCTAAACAAAAAGTTTATAAGTATCTCAATGGTGCATAACTACAAAATGAGCATATAACAACATTAAATATACAACACTTAGTAGTTAATTAGTTGTGTTGTTTATTTCGTATGGATGTATGGAACACATTAAACAACACTTCAATGTAACAATGTTGTTATATGATGAGTCTTACAAAGCGCTTCTAATAATTTAACCATTGTTCAGGTCCATTTTATTTTACGAGCAACACTATTACATTGAATGTTGTTTATTCATATTAATTATTATTTTAACAAACAAAACTTTTAAAAAAATTGAATGTTTTTATCTGCCAGCAACCTACACACACTCTCTTATATGTGCCCCAAAAATCCTTCGTTACTTGGAAAAACTTAGCATTCCCCTCAAAGAGCAGAAGCCCTTGGCCACTGTCGTCATCCACATCGTGCCTTAGGGGAAATTCGAATGCCACGGTCTCCAATCGTCCGATGACTGAACCTCGTGCCTTCTCTCTTGGACCAACATGCAGATTTACGAGATTTCTTCTTTCGCCTACTGAATGTCTTCTGCTCGGTCTTTGTTAGGTAATCATTCCTTTGTAATATCATTTGAACGCTTGATTTCTATTGCATTTTGTTTCTCTCCATGAAATCCATAGTTCTCCCCATGCCAACAAGATATTTTATTTTTTTTGTTCTAGATATCTCTATAGTTTTGTTTTTATTTAAACGAGGAATGATGCATGTTATTTTTATTGTGAAGGATTGTAGTTTCTTGATTTTTTTTAGGTGTTGTTTGCATCAGAAACAATTTTATTTAAACCAATATTTTTTCCTTGTTTTGTGAAGGGAATATCCTATAAAGTTGTGAAGTGATTAAAGTGCATCCTACCTAGCTTTCAGTTTGTAATCAATGATGCTTGGTAATTTGTTCAAAGTGTTGTTAGAGATAATCTTATTTTTCAATTTTGACCTACACCATTTGAGTTTAATTTTTTGATGACAATCCTCTACTTATCAATATTGGCAAGTGACTATAATGGTTGATAGCAGAGAGCATAATTTGGTGGTCGGTAAGAGAACATATACTACACTATGTTGCTTATGCTTTTCCTTTTTCTTCCTCACATGCACAGGCTGCCTTACAATTTGTTTCTAGAATGATTACTTGGAGTGCCAAAGTCATATCATTTTATGAACCGTAATGCTTATTTACATTTTAAAGAGTTGGATTTTGTGTTTGTGATTACAATTCATTTTTTTTCTTCAGAAATCTTGTTGCTATAGAGGTGTAGGGAATTGGAAAAGGATATGAGATTATAATAAACTTATTGGGTTGCATGCAATTGAAGCCATTTATTGTATGGCTTCAAGAATAATTGCCATACACTAACATCTTTGTCTTGGAAAAAATTTATGCTTTTGGTTTTTCAATTTTACTATCTATTATGTTTATTTTTTGTCATGTTCTTTTGTGATAATTGCCTATGATTTAAGTTCTCAATCATGTTATTAGCTGCAGGTTATAATATGGTAAGTTTAATGTTCTGAATTTGGATCTTCTGAACATACATCTAAACTTTGTCCAATGCTTGTCTTTTAAGGTTGGTTTCTTGACATAAAGTCGCTGCTTGTTTAATTAGGTAATGATTTTTGCTATTAGATCTTCTAATACTATTGTCCTGCTCAACATTTACACTTCTAGTCCTTTTTGGGCAGAAAAGTATCACCATGCAAGTCAAAGTTCTCTTTATGCTTTTGAAATTATTTATTTTAATTAATGTAATAAGCTCATGATAGTTTATATCTCAGTAAATGCTTCCTTATATATTATCTAGGTATCTATCTAATTTTTTATATGCACTATTATGGTATCACTACTAGAAAATAGGCCATTAACATCGATTCTAGAGGACATTCAAAATCGGTTTTGAATTGATGTTGAAATGATTGTCGTTAAAAGTATGTCATTTTTTACATCAATTATAAAAATTGATGTTGAAATCCATAATCTACATCGGTTCTGCTCAAAACTGATGTGGTATAGTAGCAAAAACAACATCGATTCTGCCAAAATCGATGTTGTAATGCACTATACAACATTGGTTCTGCCAAACTCAATGTTGTATAATAGTATTGTGCATTTCAACATCAATTTTGGCAGAATTAATGTTGTTTTTGCAATTTTTTTATATTTTGCCTATTTGTTAAATGAAACAAAACCTACAAATTAAAGCCATAACCAATGCAGACAGTATATATTATATTCAAATCATTATTGAATAAATACTATTAAATAAAGAAACACTTAAAGTACATCAAACAATGATCTCAATACATAAATATCATTTATAATCTAAGCTAAACATAACTCTAACAATTCTAAAATTCCTTAAACACTCAATGCTTCATTTCTAACTCTTTGTAAACATTTTGTCCACTCAATGCGAATTGTCTTTATTCTCTCTGGTTTCAATGCTCTTAGATCATTAAAATTTTGCATCATATAATAAAACATAACTTAATCAGTGTAAATAATAACAACTATAATAAATGAAATCAGTTATGAAGCAAACAATTACCATTTTCTAATTATCCTTGAAACCTCCTACATAGATAATAAACATAAGTTAATGATAGTCAAGATTTTATTTTAGTCAAATTCTTTTTTAATAATAATAATAAACACAACAAAAAGGAAATACTTGTTCTAGAAAAGGCTTTACAAGATGTTTCGACCAAGTAATAAAGGTGTTCAAGGTCTGTCCACTAACTAAAGCTCTTTAGTGGGTACATGGACGTGAGCATCAACATCTCGAGCTTCTTCAACACACATCTTCTCCGTATCATTGGCCAAAGGCCCATGGTGTACGGTTAATGAACCCTCATGAACTCTCCCAAGGGAAACCAAGCGAGGAGGATTGTCATGAATGTAACGCCCCATATGCATCCTGTTCATTAACATTCAATTATGGTCGTTAAACGCAACAATTAATTAACGATAATTAATTCGGAAGCAACTAATAATTATGATGTCATCATACGTCTACAATAATATCATCTTTGCATTATGTATGGTAAACCCACACTTAGTATATGTTAATAATTCTCATGAAAATATACAACGTAATTTTTACATTGACTGTGCATCCTCCCTTCGGGGCCGAGGTACAAAATGTAGATGGACATAACAAAATAATGAGCCAACATGCTCTCAAAATAATATGCCTAAGGTTCACGTACACAGAACCATATTTTACTCGGGCCTTTTGCCCCGGGGTCCATCGTCCGCTCGCTAAGCACCACCTGCAAAATTAAATCCCCAGCCAATGTGAGATACAATCTCAGTAAACTCAGGGGTCTTGGAGGCCTCTCCTTCCCCTGATTCACTTCCACGACATATAGCATCAAAACAGGCATCACATAATCTAGCCACCATGGCTCTCATAAGATACATCACATGTATATAACAACACAAGTGTCATTTCGTTGGGCGCTACCAACATCGGGAATGCAACACAGATATAGCATATATGTATATGTTTCCAAGAGAAGATCATCCACTTAAGGGCACATTCTCTACATATAACACATTGCCTGAGAAAAATCATCCACTTAAGGGCACATTCTCTCAGGATTTTACATAGACATTGCCTGAGGAAGATCATCCACTTAAAGGCACATTCTCTTAGGAGTCTGCTCAGACGTATATGGAACTTCCAAGAGAAGATCATCCACCTAAGGGCACATTTTCTCAAGTTTTTATATAAATTAACCACAAGGAGTTGTTCCACGTAACTCTGGCTCCAAGGAAAGTTCATATTTAGTTTATTCTACTGGCCAGAGAATCTCATCAGTCATACAACATATCTTCACATTGTACATCATATACATGTTCTCAATTAAAAGAAGTAACACACAATTTCAATACCACATGCATCATGACATACAATGACCATCACTCCCTTGGAGTATGGTGGAACACAGTCAAGGGAAAACCCCCAAGAACAAAGAGCTTACTTGTTCTAAGTGCTACTCGGCTCTTCCGTCCTCGTGGTCACAACACCAATATCCTTTGTATCACGCTCTGCAAAAGCATGCAAGAAATCAATAACGGTTATCAACCGTTTGCATGAAAAGAAACGCTATTCTTTTCCAAAGGATCCAAACCTAGTTCCAGCTCTAGCTCAAATGGGTCACTATGCATCTCATACACAAATTCTTAAAATATGTAACAACTTGAGTGTCTTACCTCTACAAACGTCCAATAAGGCTAGAGGACAACTTCTCCAAGCTCGAACGTCCTAAAAATGCCTTATTTCCCTCAAAGTCGAAACTCTACGAGGGTTCTTGGAGAAAACGATCTCTCCGTCGGAGGGTTTTCAAAAGACACTGAGGTTAGATGGTTCCTTTCAACTTTTACATTGCATGCAAAGGGTTTTGGTTAAGGGTAGTGGTTATAAAGTTTTTCTCGCTTGGAAATAGAGAAAATGGAGATAGGAAGAAGATGATGGTGTTTGCGTCAAAACGTAGAGAAATGGGTTATTTAAATGACCCTGGCGCGTGTGTCACGCGCCAATAGTGCCAGATGTCAGAGTTTGCTTGGTCATCATACACACTCGTTGTCGGGTTCAGCTTATCCACCAAAAGCCTATCTTGTACAGCTCGGCATGCACCACTCGGATCACCTTGCTCAACTCGGTATGCCCAACCCGGACAACCTTGTGCAGGTTCATGATACTAATACAAAGCCCAAGAGCTTCTTTGGAAAAGTCCAAGGTCTGCCCTTGTCCGGGGTCCTTCCTCCACGCCAGCACTGTCCCATAAAGGTGCTATATACTCTCTAAAGTGACAACCCGGTCACACGAATCCGGGTTCCTTGTTAAACAATAACTTAAAAACGTGAACCCGAATCTGTGTCAGGGTCGTTATAATGAACATACAATGCATGCCTATCTGATGTATCAGTGTTAGGGTCCTACCTTGAGGGATCAACACAACTTCCCTTTGTGCTCACACAGGCACTAAAAGGAGCTACATCTGGCTCAACTGGATGTGGTTGCTGGGATTGCATTTGATTGAACGACAACATTAATTTTTTCATCATTTTTTCAATGGTCAATTGTTCCAACTCCTCTATAATATTCTATATAGAAGTAATTGAAAAGCTCCCACCACCTCGAGACATGAAAGGAGTAATAAGCTTTTAGGGGCACGTTGGTTTATATAGAAGGTTCATACAAGATTTCTCTAAGATTGTCAAACCCCTCAGTAACTTACTTGTCAAATAGAACTCGTTCCACTTTAATGAAGAATGCCTTCAATCTTTCGACCTCTTGAAAAAGAAGCTAGTAACTGCATCAGTTATAGTGGCTCCCTATTAGGGGCAAGAATTCAAATGTTACTAACTATGTGGTAGGAGAAGTATTAGGACAAAAGAGGAATGGAAGATTTCATGCTATCTACTATGCCAACATAGTGCTAAATGGAACCCAAATCAACTATACAACAATGGAGAAGGAGATGCTAGCAGTGGTTTATGACCTTGAAAGGTTTTGATCATATCTTGTAGGATCAAAGATCATTGTGCACACCGACCATTCAACTATAAAATATCTACTCACCAAAGTGGATTCCAAGCCAAGATTAATTAGATGGGTCCTTCTACTACAAGAGTTCGATCTAAAGATCTGAGACAAAAGTGGGTGTGACAACCTAGTAGTCGATCACCTATCAAGACCTGTCAATGAAGAAGTCACCAAGAAAGAAAAAGAGATCGAAGAATAATTCCCAGATGAGACACTCATGACAGTAAGCTTCAAGGTAAGGGACTACCCTTGGTTCACTGACATGGCAAACTTTAAGGCCACAGGACAACCACCGGAAGGTAGGAAATTCCATGACAACATATCTAGACGACATGATATGTCATTACAGAACATGCAGGAGGTAGAAGTCTTTGTTTGTTGGGGAATTAATTTTGTTAGGCTTAGTTGATAATTGTTTCCTATTCTCACTTTAACTCAGTTTTTGTCTTAGGAAATAATTGGACTTAATTGATAATTGTTGCCTATTTTCAGATTTTGTGCTTACTTGACCTATCTTCCTTGTGGAGGACCTATAGGATTCTACAGAACTTCAAATGGAGAATATGAGTATTCCCTGGTAAGATAAGGAAAAGAGCTACAATTTTGTTAGAGATAAGTCGAAGCCAATTATGTCATTTTGAGGGTCATTTTAGGCTTGGAAGTTAGAACTCTGCACTTGAGCTTTGGGCTGGGAGTTGGGCTTTGATTGGTGTAATTAACATAATTATTTATATTACATGGGCCTAATCAGGGCTCATCCTTTCCTACTGACTCAATCACTATATATTAGTGTAGTTAGTTAGTTAGCTTCTTGTGCAAGTTTTCAGAATTAAAAGATTTTCTCTCTTTTTCTCTCAATTGTTCTTCATTATTCTTCAGTTTTCTTCTTTATTTCATTTTTGTTCTTCTATTTTCTTGCACAAATTTTGTGACTCTTCCACTGATGATGATCATGGAAGGCTAAACAATCAATCAATCCAAGGATCCAGTCCAAGCTAGGAGAATTTGAGTTTTGGTTTGGTATTTTAATTTCTGTGTGAATGTTCATTTTCTTCTTCAATCCTCTCTTCAATTTTCATGATTATGAATGTGTTTAGGATTCAAAATGAATTAGGTTATGGATTCATTTCCTAATTTTGAATTTTAATCACAAATTGTTTGGATGATATTTCAATCTGGTTTGTGATTTTAATTGATTTAGAAATTAATTTGATTGAACTGCTTCTAATGACATTGAATGAACCTTCATAATATGATCATTATCTAAGAACTATGATAATTTGCATTGCTTGGTTTGGTGAATTTGATTGATATTCTTGAATCTATTTTACAACATCTTATTAATTCTGTCAGTTTCTACATTTTCTTTAATTTTAGTTTGTGTTTCTGCACTTTTTGTTCATTGTCTCCAAACTGTTCGATAAAAGTCCCCCTATTGTTTATCAATGAATTGAAGTTGGAACCAAATTGATCGTATCTTTGAGTCGACCTAGGTTAATCATGTGCTATAGTATTAGCATAATTTTATTTATTTTGTAGTGATTTGACATTCGTTATCAAAACTGGCGTCGTTGCCAGGGATACTGTTCATTGTGTGCTAACTTTAATCCACTCATAATTAGATAATAGTATAGGTACAAATTGATATTGGTATTAAAAAAATTGCATTCTACTGCTTAATTGCATTCTGTTGCATAATTGTATTGGTGTTGTTAGTTGTTATGTAGTGTGTGTGTGTGTGTGTATGTGTGAAGTAGTAGTGCAAAAGAAAAAAAAACAAAGGGAAAAAGGGGAAAAAATAGAGTAGTGGTTGAGAGAGGAGTGGTGTAGTGTAACTGTGCTTTGTGTGTTCTAAAAGTGATCTATCTTGTGAAGTTTGGCTGCGCAACTTGGTGACCAAAGTTTATCCCACATTCTGAGCAAAAGTAGCCCCTTTGAGATTTGGTTAGGGTCAAAATTTGCAAATTCAGTCTCTAAGTAGGAGTTTTAGCGTAGGGGTATTTTGGTCTTTTCACATGAAACTAGCTCAGAATGGGCTAAAAATTAATACATCATGGAGACCCTGTGAGGGACTAACACAGTCATTGGTGGTCCAAATTGCCAAATTCGATGATCTAGGCCACTTTGAATTATTTTCTACTTTCATGATTTTTAAAAATCACAAAAAAATTACAAAAATAAAAAATAATTGTTAGACATTTACTGTGATGTTTTTGAATTTATATAAAATTGTTTGGGACAATTTTCCATTTTCTGTATCATTTCAGCATATATTGTGAATAAGGTTTTGGTAGAGTAGTTGTCTGTTATTTATGTTATTTCTGTGACTGATGAGTTGAACTGCGCATGACTAGGTCCAAACCAAGTTATTTGCATTCATACGATCTTGAGATAGATAGGACATTTCATAGGTTGAGCAAAAGATAATAGAAATGTAGTTGTGCATGATAGTGTAGTTTGTATAGTAGTATATTGTATTCTAAACATTCTGTTTCAAGTTTTTTGCTTCTGAACATTGTGAGACTTAAATTGTTGTTGATATAATGACTGATAACAATTGAACTCTTAAGGAATTGGCTACACCTGATGTTGTTTATCAACCTTGGTGTATTCAATATCCTGAGATTGAGGTTAGTTATGAGATAAAGTCTAGACTAATCCATTTGCTTCAAAGTTTCATGGTCTAGTAGGTGAAGATCCCAAAGTTTAATTTTCTTCCATTGGGAAGAATCAGCCGGATGGCGGAGCATTCCATCACAGTTCCTCCCATTTGCATGTCATGTAAGGTCTTTTGTGTCATCTCCATTAGCAAACAACCACTTAAACCTTGGAATGATAGGAAGATACCATAACACCTTTGTTGGGGGCCTTTCTTTTTTGCTTTCGTCACTACTACATTTATCATCCTTCACTTTGTACCATGATACCCCACACTTGGGGAATTTATGCATTTCTTTAAACTTATCTATGTACAATATGCAATCATTAGGGCATGCATGAATTTTCTGATACTCCATACCCATTGAACACAATATCTTCACCTCATAGTAACTTTTTGGCAACATGTTTTCTTTTGGAAGCATAGCCTACACTACCTTAAGAAATGATGTGAAGCTTTTGTCACTCCACCCATATTTGGCCTTCACATTAACCAAACTTAACATCACTAACAACAATGTCAATGACTTCTTTCACCTAGAATACAAAGGCTTCTTTGAATCACTTTCCAATGTATCCTACAAAAGGCATGTGCTTGCTGAAAAGACTCTTGCCCAAGATCATGAATCATGTCCTCTAATCAATCTCCCATTTGTACATCAACATCTTTAATTTGGGACCCCATTTGTATGTCTGTCAATTCCCCATGTCATATACATGTTGTATAATTATTTTTACTCTTCCTTAACAGACAATGTCTTTATTCCCCATGTCACCATCTATCTCCATCATGGTAGCCTTCTTAGTACTATGCCTTTATTCTTCCTTAACAGACAATGTCTTCATAGATTCCAAAATGACTTTGTTTGGAATTTCTTCAGATGACTTGCTTGCTAAGGCAGCAAGCATGGCATCTTCCTCCAACTTTCTCTTGTGTTCTTCCTTAAATAATGCTTTAACAGATGCAAGCACTCCTTCTTCTATCTCAAAAGCTTCCTTCTTCTCAAGCGTCTCATCTAACTTGGCCTTTTTTCATGCTTTGGCCAAGGATTGATTATTAGCCTTAGCAAAAGCTACAACCTCTTTTCTACTCATAGGGGATAAAGAAGAATTGGATTGAGGAATATAATGAGATGGTGATTGAGGTGGAAGGGCTAATGAAGGTGAGGGTTGAGGTGTGGGAGTTTTAAGAATCGCATCATCAGATTCTTGGTCTTTTGGAGGTAAGAAGGATGTAGGCTGAGGTCAAGAGTGTTTTATTTTAATGGTTGGTCGTTTAGTTGTTGGCTTAGATTCAAGTTTAGAACTTAGAGTCTAGAGTCGTATTCTTTAGGGTAGTTTAGGGTCTGAAGGTTTAGGTTCCGAGGGTGGTTGTGTTTTTGTATTTTTGGCTGAACCATAAGGGTTAGGTTTACATGAAGGTGGAGGATCTTTTCTCTTATTGGGTAGTATGGGTTGGTTGGTCTGAGGCTGGGCATGCTCCCTCTATGTCTGTAGACACACAACTTCTAACTCAAGATCAACAAGTTGATCCTGAGTTTTACCATTTGACCTACCACGGATTATGGTTCCTCCTTTGGTTCCTTTTTTACCTTCTTCTTTGTGTGTTTCTGAGCATATTCTGGGAATTTGTCAACAATACCTATCTTCACACAGGTCACTCCCCTCAACTGAGTAGCTCTAGTAGATGCTTACATGCCAAACATATTTACTCGAGCATTTCTCATAATCTAAGGGAACAACATACCAAAAGGAATATGGTTCTTGTTCATTTTTGGGTTAAACCTATCCTTGAACTGCATCTAGTAGAAGAAGATGATCTCAAGCAGATTCACATTTTCTTCTACCATGTCTTTGTACTACAAAATATGTCCATGTTACTCAAATAATCATGTGATCCCAGTCTAGGCATCACCATGTTGAAAAGGAAATTATGGAACAATCTGCACATGTAGGTCAGATTTGTGGTTCTGAGAAAGTTGATCATCATCTTCTTATCATCTTTTAGTTATTGTGGAATACCATAAAGCACGATATCCATAATCTTCTGGGTTATCTTTATCTCCTAGTCCTTGTCAAAGACTAGACCTTCTACAGCATAACCAAACACAACAATGATGGTTGTTGGCGAGATCACCATTTCCTTCCCTTTGACAATGCCTCTGATGCTAACACCATTTTTCCTTGCAATTCCTCAAAACAAGGCATATGGACCATAATGTCATTAACTAAAGTTCTCAAGGAAGTCAGTCCACCAAACATGATTCAACAAACCATTGATAGGGAAATCCTCTTTTTCTTAGGTTTGGAAGTCCACCAAACATCCAAGGATGAAAGACTCCAAATGAAAGACGTTCCTGGCCTCTTCTTCAGAGTTGATTCCTGGAAACACAATAGCTTTACTCTTCTTGGGTGCCATTGTTTTACAAAGATAAAAAAATTTTGTAAGTAAAAACGTGGTTTTTGAATGTTTGAGGTCTCAAACGCAAACAATCTTACAAATAGTTATCTGAGAGTTCAAGATTTCAAAAGAATCGCTTGAATGCCCAATCTAGTCTTTTATATGTTTGAAAACAACATAGTAATAGTTCAAATCACATTTAATGTTTTCTAAAACTATTTTCAATCATGGTGAAAAAGGCGGCCCACATCTTTCAATAAAAGATAAAAGGTTTTTATCTTTATGAACAGGCTTCCTCTTTCGTCTGTACACTTGAGCACACATTAGATCCAATAGATTAAAGAAAAGACTTTAAGATGATGTAATCGTCTAAAATAAAGTAGCATATCTCGTCAGTCTGATAACCTAACCATATTTAAATGTTCCCTTATACAAATGAATCAAATCTTTAGACAAAGATTTAGTAAAGATATTAGCTCATTGATGATTTCTATCTACAAACTTTATATGAAAAACACTTTTTTGTACATAATCACAAATGAAATTATATCTTATATCAATATGTTAGGCCTTTGAATGTTGTATGGGGTTTTTAGATAGATTGATTGCACTAGTGTTGTCACAATATATTGGTATATTGTTCTTAAAACTAGAGTAATCCTCTAATTGACACTTTAACCATAACAATTGTGAGCAATAACTTGCAACAAATACATACTCATCCTCTACTATGGATAAAGCAATGGAGTACTTCTTCTTACTTTCCCAAGATATCAGACAAGGTTCAATATAATTGCATCCACCACTTGTACTTTTTTGTTCAACTCTATCTTCTGCATAGTCTACATCGCAATATCCTACTAACCTAAAATCTTGATTTATTTTATAGAACAAACTTTGGTTAGTGGTACCTACTATATAGTGTAAGATCCTCTTAACAACTTTGAGATGTGACTCTTGAGGACCAGACTCAAATCTAGCACACATATATACATTATACATAATATTAGCTCCATTTGCGGTCAGATATATAATTGAGCCAATTATACCTCTATAGATCGTTTGATCTATTGGTTTACCTTGTTAGTCTCTACTCAGAGGATTGAAAGCATGCAAAGGTGTTTTTATTGATTTGGCACCTTCCATCTAGAACTTCTTCATAAGCTCTTTAGCATATTTCTACTGATGTATGTATATTCCTTTACTGTCTTGCTTGATCTGAAGCCCCAAAAAGAACTTAAGTTCTTCCATCATGCTCATTTCAAACTCATTCTTCATTAGATCAAAGAAATCTTTGTATAGAGATTCATTAGTATCTCCAAAAATGATATCATCAATATAAATTTGAACTATTTTGAAATCTTTGCTAACTTCTCTTCTAAAAAGAGTACTATCCACTTTGTCTCTCATAAAACCATTTTCTAAAAGAAAATAACTCATTCTGCCATACCAAACACGTGGTGTCTGTTTCATACCATACAGAGCCTTTTGTGAATTTGAGAATGTAACATCCCGAGCGCTGACGAGGACGGGGAGTGATCCGGTGCAGTGAGACATGGAAAATGAACGACTCCTGGCAGGCTTCCAGTGGGAGGGGTACATGAATGAATCGAATACACACCTGAACGAGAGGGATCCAGAGGCTGTGCAGGTATGAGACTATACAATTGAGGATAACTTAAAAAGGAAATAATATGTACTACCTATACCATCAAGATGCATCCACTTTTCGGTAGCCCATAACTTAAGAACTCCACAGTTAAACGTGCTTGACTTAGAGCCATTCTGGGATGGGTGACCTCCTGGAAAGTTTCTCAGGAAGTGTGTGAGAAAAGTCTTGTGTTGGTATGTGGGGACAGTCATTGATCCTGCAAGTGGCCGGGCATTACAAAGAACATGATTTAGAAGTGTATGGTCTTCAAACCCAGGAGGTTGTTTCACATACACTTCTTCTATAAAACCATTTAAAAACACACTTTTAACATCCAGCAAAGGCAAGCATGACCCATATAGCTTCAAGTCTAACAATAGGAGCAAATGTTTCTATGAAATCTATACCTTCTTACTGGTTATAGCCTTGAGCTACTAATCTAGCTTTGTTCCTTACCACCTTGCCTTGTTCATCCAATTTATTTCTGAAAACCCACTTTGTTCCAATAATAATTTTGTTCTAGGGCTAAAAGTGTCAAGACATCGTTTTCTGGTGAACTGTGGAGTTCTTCTTTCATTGCAATGATCCAATCATCATTTATCAAAGCTTCATTTATCGTCTTAGGTTAGATTTCAAACATAAGAGCACAAGACACAAGATCTTTGAATGATGATCTAGTTTTGACTCCTTTAGTCTGATCTCCAGTGATCGGATCTTGAGGGTGATAGTTAACAAATTTATAATCCTTAGTCTGAGGTTGTTGACTTGATGACTCTCCAAACTAAGGAAGAATTTCAGACTCAAGCTCTACACCAAGCTTGTTACAACCAATGTTCTTTGTTAGATTGATTGCACAATGACTAACACTTTATCGTCTTATAGAAAAATAAACAATTTCAGCAATTAGTCTTTTCTCTCAAGATGAGCAAAGTGTTTTCATAGCTTTTCTGAACTTTATAAGAATTTACATAGAGATCTTTTTACATAAAGAATTTGAATAATGAGCCCTTCAATTCATACTTCATGTCTTTAAAGCTTTTGGTATTTATAGGCCTTCTTCAATCAAGTAACTATTGTCTCTAAATGAACATATTTTCTTTCTTAAGCTTGCGTCTGAAAAATGTGGTTCTTGGAGCATTAAATGTGTGCATTAAATACACATGCTTCTTCATGCTAAGAAACCATCTTTGTCGCTAGTGTGTTGAACACTACAACAGGACACCACTTTCTTTTTCGTTAGAGCATGTATATACAACAAAGCTCTTCTTTTGATGGTGATTGAGGAATTTCAAAGCTTGGCTTCTTTTATTCTTCACCGGATTCATTAGATCATAGGAGAATATCTCTGCAACATAAATCTCAGACATAGAATATTGAATGAAGTCTTAAATGTCATCTTTAATGTCGTATCAGATCATGATTTCATCTTGCTATTGTCTGAAACATCATACACATACTTTGCAAAATATGTTCTGATAGCACATAAAACACAAATTTTAACCTTTGTATTTGTTTACATCTAATCAAAATAATTAAGGATTTTGATTCGTCCTAAGACATAATTTTATTTTGACTTAACAATGTACCAATAAGATATAATTATTATTAATGTGATTGAATCAACACAAAATTCACATAAATGTACCCATTATAGGTGCGATTACAATTATGAAAATAAGAAAAAATTATGCTTACCACAAAATTGGTCATTTATACCATGCATAATTGTATAACTAATCACACATTCACATCACTATACCCATGATAGGCAAGTTATAGTAATTCAAATTAAGGGATAAAATTTATGCACATAAGAGAATGCCAAATTTATCAAGCATGATTAAAAAATAACCTCAAAATAACTCCTCAATAGGGACACAATATAAGAGAGTACCCTATATTGGAAAATCACTAAAACTAGTAGAGAATTGCCACAAAAAATTTTGAGGTCCAAAATTTGAGTACAATGCTTAAAATCTCAAATTAAGTCTCCAATTAATCAAATAATTATTTTTTTATGCCAAACAAATTCCACAAAAGTTACCAATAATATTGAAATATTAAATACATGGTATTTGTCAAAAAATGCAAAACAAATGGGCTTGGGAGGTGGGCCCATGTCCCATGCCGTGGGAGTGGGCTTTTCAAAAGAAGTTACCTTCCTCGCCCAAAACAACAAATTGGTTCGTGCTCGACCCGTGATAGAATCTGGTTTGTTCTCTTAATTCAAACGACGAAATTGCACGAGTAGGGTCAAATTTTGATCATCAGGATATGGGAAGTAAAACCCTTTTAAAAAAATTTGAAATTGGTTGAGGGACCAAGGAGAAATCAAGAAAAGATGCTGAGAGTGAGAAACACGTTTGGCAACAGCTTCGTGAATCATATTTAAAATTTTAACAAGAAATATTTTAAAAGGTTAATTCTACTCTCTTTCTCCCATTATTATTGCCTCATGATTTTTTTTTACATAAATCAATAAATATAATAAATAGATGAAAGAGAATAATGATTTTATAAAATTAATCTTATTATCATTGATTCACTTTTAGTTTTTGTTACCCATATCATTAATGTTATAAGGGATATAAGTGAAATATGTAATTAATGTTACATTAAAAAGCTAAATTGACGATTATTTTGAACTAATTTTTTCTTCCTACACAACGATTCTTATGGGACAAGTATAAATTACATTTGAAGATAAATAAATAGTGTTTGGGAAACCGTTCAAATCATGTTGAACGGATAGTTTCCCACTTTCCAATGTAAAAATGCAAAAACAAGGAGGGGCTCGCTTTGGTTACTTTTGATCCAATTCCAATACAAACACACTCATAAAAGTTAATGACTCACGTTTGAATATAAACATTAACAAGAAATTATGCATGTGTTTCGTTTATATATTTTTCATATAATAACGATTATAAAACATAAATTAAATAAAAGAAAAAAATGGTTTGCCAAGTATTACTATTAAAAGAATATAGATCTTGTTTCTAATAATATTAAATCTTAATGGAATCATTTAATTTTATTAATCTCAAGTAAAAAATAAGGTTATTTTTAAAATGTCCTTCATTGAAATTTGATGTCATAAATAAAAAGGAATCATTAAAAATAGAATTAGAATTAAATGAATGATATTTTAAAAATAAAAATATTAAATAAAAAAACTAGTTAAATTTGTTTATATTTAAGTCTAACATAAGACTATTTTTTAATTTATATATGAGTTCAAAGGAAGTACGTGTCTTGAGCTATAAGTTATTATTGTTAGAACCAGAATCAACTTTTTATCATAAAAATCATATCATTCTTTAACTCAAAATGAATGTTAAGTTAATTACTGAAAATCATGCAAAAGTGTATCTAAATTCATGATGTTCAATTACTCTTTAGAGTACGTTATGCAATTTATGTGGTTGTTTGGCAATAACGAAACTTGGACATGACAGGGGCCATGGCCCCCAAATTTTCTGAAAGTGTACATGTACATGTAGTAAGATATAAAGTATTTTATAGGTATTGGAACGGTAGATATTGATCTTGTCAGGGAAGAAACTTCTACTATATATAGGTGTTAAAACTTTTATAATATACATATCTTATATAATCTTTTATTTGTTCAATAAAACTTATATAGTCTTATTCTTACTTGTGTTGAAATATAATATATTAGATAATCTTTTAGGATTTTAAAGTTAAAACTTTTGATATAAACATATATTATGTAATAAAATATAAAGGATATAACATTATTGTTGTTCACCTATTTGGTTATCTTTTATTCAAAACTCATGTCTTCACTCTTCAGTGTTCTTTTGAATTCAACTTCAAGTCCAACCACTTAATAAGGAGATGCATTTTTGTTTACACGTATTCTTTAAATTATCTATATTTTATATGCACTCTCTATCCTTGTTTTTGTTTACAAATAAAAGCTTTAGTTCGTTTTTTTAAAAAAAAAAATTACATATGTACATCATATTATTAACGTTAATCCATAATGTGTATATTGATCAAAATTTTAATTTATTGTGGAATATAATGTTTTATTTTTTATCATTTATCTTGAATTTATTTTTGGATAAATTATGTTTTAGGACCCTCCAATATTATTAATATTTGAATTTGGTCCCTCTATTTTTTATATTATTTTTTACTCCAAGGAGGGACTCGTACCCCTGACATGTAGTTCATAGTCACGTGTTCTAATTTCCTTAGCTACACGCCCCACTATCACTTTTGGTCCTTGAAATGCTTCAAATAATACTTTATACAAAGGTAAAATGATGTAAATAGAACTTAAAACAAAACAAAAATTCAAAATTAGAGAGAAAAAATTTAAAAGGACCAAATTTGAACATTAGTAATTTTAGAGGAACCTAAAATATTATTTATCCTTATATTTTCATTTATTGTTTAGCTTAAATTTTAGATATATAATATAATATTACATTTTAATTTATCTATTAAATTTGATTAGAGATCCCCCATATTTTTAGTTCAAGCTCTTCCACTGTCGTTTGGTCTTCCAAATGTAATTCCATATTTACAAGTATTTCTTAAGAGAACCCGTTAACTATCCTCTTGTCTCCTTCTAATAATGGGATGTCAAAAAACAAAAACAACATTACACATGACTTAGAGACCACAACTTGTTTATAGACGACTTTAGGATTATCATTGAGGTATTGATATTTTAGTCCATCACAAAAAATAGAATTACATCACTACTAGAAAAACAGTATTCAACATCGGTTATTTTTTACATTTCACATTGGTTTTGAACCGATGTTGAATCAGGCGACGTTGAAAGTGTGTAAGTTAATATCGGTTTTGAAAAACTGATGTTAACCAAAAGTATACAACATCAATTTTTAGTAAAAATTGATGTCGCTAACTAATAAATAAAACGTAAAAAAATGTAAAAGCTAAAACTTGAACATCGGTTTTTGTTAAAAATCGATGTTAAATTAAGTTACAACATCGGTTTTCTGATGAAAATCGATGTTGTTACATGTTAGCAACATCAGTTTTCGGTGAAAATCGATGTTGTAGTGTAAGTTAACATCGATTTTGACTTAAAACCCATGTTGTTTTTTAAATTTTTTTTAATATTTTGTCTTTTTTTTATTTTACCCAAATTCTACCTGCAAATGAAATAACAAACATTCAGCCAATTTTGAAATACAATAAAATTAAATAATATTTCAATAAAAAAATAAAATTAAATAGTGTCAATGTACATAAAAATGATTTCCTAATCAAATGTTTATACAATTGTTTAAAAATCCCTTAATCACCTAACCTAATATTTCATCTCTAACTTTAAGATAAAATATAGCCTATTGAACCCTAATAGCCTTCAATCTCTAGGCTTCCAGTGGTCTTTCATCAGTGAAATATAGCATGACATAATAAAACATAATTTAATAAGTATAAAACAAAAACAAGTGAAAAAAATAAAATTAGTTTTGAATTAGACAATTACCATGTCCTAGTTATCCCTGAAGCCTCCTTGGACTATCATCGACATCCAATGCATGACATAATAGCCACACTTAGTGCTTCCTTTTTGCTTATTACACTAAATTCAATAACATGGTTAAAGTTAAACGAAAATTAGTGTAAATAGTTATAAAAGTTATTTTGAATACATAAACCATGATTTATTAAAAGACTTACTTTAAGCGCAATCCATTTAGTAGTAGCCTTCGATTTATTTCCTTGAGTGTCATGGACTCCCTTCAAAGCACTGCTTAAGAGAAACATGCATGCATATTGTACAATTAACATATTCATGTGTTACAAATAATAACAGAAATGTCTTACAAATTACAATCTACTTGTTAATAATTCCTTTCAGGTAGTTATCAGGCTTGTTGTGCAACGAACAGAACCACACGACAACATTGGCCTTAGAACATATAACGACCAGTTGCCAATGTGCATTGCATTGGAGAAAAAGAAGTTATTATATTGCATACATTAATTAAATTCTTTTATACATTTTTACTTACCCATTCAAGTACGGTGCAAGGTAGACATCTTTCTGTGAACTCTACATTCATTTCTTGATATAGTCCTCAAATTCAAATTGAGATTGCCCAGATCTCTGTATGGACTGTGGCTCAATGAATCCATACACATCGGCATGATCCGATTGCAGACATAAGTCATTCATATGCCTATTGTTTTTATAAATAAATTCAATTATGCATGAATATAAAACAATTACTTATGTAACGGTAGCCAATTGAAAGTGACTTACAGAATCCACAGTTGTATAACAGAGATGTTCAGACATTGACCACCATGGATGATCTCAGAAATATCCTCATGCTTTATGTACAATGGGAAGTTGTCATTATGCACCCCGAACAAAGTAAGGTCCCATGGCACCTGCATGGGTCTGAGGAAAAGATTGGGGATGGTCAATGCAATCTGGTACAAGGGATCGGCAACATGTTCCAGCTTATTTATAGGTCTCGTCGGTCCCTCAGGTCCCTGTTTATCCTACACAATTAACAAACATAAGTGAACGACTGTCTTAACTTTATATGAGACAAATCATTCTTAAATGAGAAGAAACAAGGCAAAAATGAAATACCTTATTTAAAATAGGCTATACAAGATGTGTCGGCCAAGCAAGGAAAGTGTTAAGGGCCTGCCCTACTAACTGAACCTTGTCACTGGGTATAGGAACGCGAGCATCAACATCTCGAACTTACTCAACACCCACCTTGACCTGATCATTGGCAAGAGGGACGTGGTGCACGGTTGTCGACCACTCATAAACTCTTCCAAGGGCAACCAGGCGAGGAGGATTGTCATTGACACACAACCCACGCATGTCAGATGCACCCGTGTCTGGGTCATTCCATGAAGGATCGACACAACTTCCCTTGGTGCTGACACGGGCACCAAAAAGACATGACTAAACCTCTGGAGGTGGCATGGCACCCTGACTAAACATCTGGGACTGCAGGTGGCTGAAGGACATCATTATTTGCTACGTAACTCTTTCAGTGATCGACTGCGTAACCTTATCAGTGATCGATTGCTCCAGCTCTACCCTGATGTTGTCTTTCAGTCGATCCAAGTCTTCAGGCACCATTGACTTCGACTTGCGAGACGTTGATGGAGCTGGTCCGAAGTAGTGTGTGATGGTCACACTGGCTCCAGCAGCACAGACACGACTGGAGTGCTCTGGTCATCCAATGGCAGCAATTAGGAAATCCTAATGTCCACTGGCGACAAAGCTACCTTGTGTGGATTGCTCATCCAGGGAATCCCGCAATCAAAATAAGTAGAACATTAGTTTTGTAATTTGTGAGGTAAAAATTCATTAAAGGTGTATGAAACCATTGTTTGACTTACAATCGTCTCTGCAATCTCACATGCCACCTCAGAAGTCATTTGTCTGATTTTTTTGGTGCGAGCTAGCTTCCACTTCACGTGTCGTCTAACTGGGGACGGAGGATGAACGATTGTCTCTGTGCTATCATCACGGGCTGCTTCCTCCAATTGTTTATTTTGTTTTTCCTCCATCATTTAATTTTCTAACCAATCATAACCCTCATGAGACAACACGTGAGGGGCAGTGTTCATCTTCTGGATGGCCCTAGCCTTCTTTCTAACATCCTGTCAGAATTACACAATTAGATGTAAAAAAAATGCGCTCACACACTCCATATAAGTGAAATTGTAAAACAATTCAACTCAGCTAACCTCCCATGAAGCGGCTGTACGAGTCTCAAAGAATTGGTGCCATTGTTCCTTACTAATACCATATTTTTCACAAACAGCGTTGGCATCGTCGTCCTTGCCTTGTGCCAGAACCCATTTGGAGGTCAGATCTGACTTAAACTGCCTCCATCGCTCTCCAACTGTCTACAGAATTTTCTTCTTGGTCCGTTGGTCAGACGCTTCAGGTATATCAAATTCAGCCTGTGTTACAACCAAGTGGGTTTAATAGTTACAATAACATTTAAATTGTATAACTACAAGCAATCACATTGGACATTTAATTGTAATACCTGAATGTCCTCCCAAATCAATTCCTTCTGTGCTGCAGGAACTTCCTTCCAATTAGCAATGGTGACATCCACCTTGTCTCTAGCCACAATCCCTAGATACGTCCTTAATTTCTTTGCTTGAGGACCATCAACCTTCCTAGTGGCAGGATCGACATGAACCACTAGTCTATCAACACTAACAGGTCTGGTAGCTAGTGACCTCAGTCATGTTGCTTTCCTACTCTTTTTCGCTGTAGACGGCGAAGGTGCTAACTCAGGACATGGAGGTGCTGACTCAGGATGAGGAGGTCCTGACTCAGGAAGAGGAGGTGCTGACTCAGGATGACGAGGAGAGCTCGATGGTGTAGTCATGATCCTATTAATAACAAAAACAAAGATAAGTAAAGTTAAGTGACAAGTTAGGTTACTTATGAAATTGTGAAAGTCGAAACAAGTTAATATAAAAAAAATTACATTAACTGATGTTAATTAATTCTCCTTCATCATAATCATTATGATTGCATGAACGTCATCAACTTCATCTTCTCTGTTGACGTCAGATATTTGTGTCGAGAATTGAGTGACATCAGTATCAACAACAGTTGAATCATCATCGTCAAGATTAATACCAATGGTTTTTCCATGTAGTACCACTGACCACCTTTCATCACATGGATCTTGAACATAAAACACATGGGTTTAGCTTGTTCTGCCATGATGAAAGGTTCATCTTGATAAGCTAGCTTGTTAAGATCTACCAAAGTAAATCCCAAGTCCTCAGTTTGTACACCGCTATTGATATCAACCCACTTACACTTGAAAACACACGCAGTGAATGTAACATCATTAAGCTCCCAGATGTCATGAATGACTCCAAAGTAAGGCATGCACGCTAAACGTGGATTGTGGTCATGCACAGTAGCGAAGTGCTATAACGACCCGCCTCGTCGCTACGATATCACCACTCTAAACATGTAATTTCAATTTTTAGTAAAAACTCCATTAATTTGAATATGAAAATGAGAGTAAATTTTTCACGATAATACATTCATAAAAAATACACACTTACGTAAATAAATACATATATATAAATATATTAAACATATATATATCATTCATATGTCAAAACATAATTCAGTTTTTTTTTACATATAAATCTAAGCTTGAGATTACATGTTCGATCAAAGAGAAACTAGGAACCAACTAAGAAAGAGTTGATAAAAAAACATAACCCTCTCCCCAAAACAAATTCCAACATTGTTACGTTGGCTTGGTGGCTCCAACAAAAGAAATCTCTCTCCAATATCACCTATTGCTGATCATATGCTCCCACGATCAAAGGTTCGTGATCATCACAGGTACCAACCATACGGTACAAAAATTGCAAGGGTGAGTTTATTTAACAAAACCAACAAGCATCAGATAACACTAATTAGAAAGGAAACAACAACAACAACCACAAACATTCTCAATAATCCATCAGGTCAATACACACTCAACAAATCAGTTATCCACTTCATTTCACAAATCAAAACAATCATGTTCAGAATGATGCATGCACCTGACTCAACTCTCAGAATGCAATGTGGTACCATCCTCATGGAAATAGCCTCTCTAGGTAAATGATGCAGTAGCTCGTCGAGGTCACCCTGTAGTGCACAGGTCGTTCCCTCCATGGTGATCAGTCCTGAGTCTCAAGGGAGTTCCAAACAGAGTGATATACCCCCTAGTACCCCCGGTACTTACTGCCACCATTCTATTTCCATCCATGCAAATATGAAGTATGAAACATGGGCACCATCAATGCACTGACCATGGATAGCTAGGGACCAGAATTTTAAACAATCCAGTTCTCTCTTGGGATGCTTAAAATTCGTGAACCCTCCCTCGCAAGGTTATCCAGTCATGCACCCCATGTACATACACAACATCACGATACACTGACCATGGATAGATAGGGACCGGAATTTTAAACAATCCCTTTCTCTAATGGGACACTTAAAATTCGTAAACCCATTCTCGCAAGGTTATCCAACCGATCAATGTAGCCCACGTAGACATATACCGCATACAAACATGGGCACCATGAATGCATGACCTGGCTAGGAACACATCCTTCCTTGCAAGGGTAACCCGTCATGCACCCCCATGGGTATCCACATCACACAATGACATTGTTCACATCAACATTATCTCTCATCAATGTCATTATTAACATCAACATCACATCATCTCAATTTCAATATCATCAATGACGTCACAAGCAATCACATTTCTCATCTATACATAATACATATGCCTGAGATTCACACTTCTCAGGTCATCAGACAATCCAAATTTCATATATTCACAATTCATCATACCACAAGACTGATATTTTTAGGAAAATTCTAAATTAAAGAGGAGGACTACAATATAGAAAAAAAACTCTTATGCCCATTTAAAAATTGAATAAAGAATTAAATAGGAAAACATATTATAAAATTTGGGGTAGAGTCTCTTCTATAATTAAGACTTTTCCCAAAAATCCAATCAATTACAACAGCAACATCATTCACAGTTTTATCCATCAATAACAAATTCATCGCATCTCATTAGTTAAAAATACAGTTTTTCTTAAAAATGAGCACACACAGAGGAACAAACACACATCAATCATAAATACATCGCATCCCTATTAGTTTAAAACATAACTTTTCTTGAGAACGAGCACACATAGGAACTAACACACATCAGTAATAATTATATCACACCCCATTAGTTGAAAACAGAGTTTTTCTTGAAAACGAGCACACACAAGAACAAACACACATCAATCATAAATACATCGCATCCCCATTAGTTAAAATCGTAGTTTTTCTTGAAAGCCATCACACAATAGGGACAGACAGTTATCCTCATAGTTGGACTCTCTGGCCCCCAACTATGGTGTCAAAACTATAACGAAGAAATAAACTCCCCTTAGCAACAATCTCTATCCCTCTGATAGCCCCCTTGTAGCGTTCTTTTGAGCTCTATTAAGTTCTCGTGCCTTGGTCCAAACGCAGAGCGCTATATACCAAATTGAAAATAATTTAGTATAGATTTCTCACCATACATGATTCGGTTCTTCCTATAATTTGTGCTAATCTACAAGTTATTAAGTTCCCATCTTTTAGTATGTTAAACTAGACTTCCTAATCTTTCTAACAAGGTATCACATGCCTTATTTGGATTTCTACAACTCTAGCTCTAACATTTTTAAAACTAGACTCCAAAGATGCCAGCGAGTTCCAGTTTCCATACTGATATCTCTTAGTGTTTTCGTGACTTCAAGCAGTACACAATATATATTTATCTGAATTTTTTATATGTTATAGTTAACATCTAGATATTTAATTCCATATATCATAAACCTTATTTGAGTAAGAAATGAGAGAGAAATAAATTTTTCAAAACGGATGGCATAATCTGTTTGGGTGTGGACAATTTCAGACAGCTTGAGCTAAAATAATTTCTGGGCACGATTCACTACTTAGTTTGGTCCCATATTTTAGGAAAACATAGAGGACACCCTAATCTTTAAAAGGAGTGGTCAAATACCTCATTTGGTTAAGTACATAGGGAGATATGAAATTCTAAAAACAGTCAAAATTTCAGCATAAAACCATACGAATTTTAATAGCAATACTTACCAAAGTATTTGGCTGAAATGATTCAAGAGCTTGAGGAGTAAAATTTCTATCTTTTAATAGAATATTTTGAATGAAGAAATGATATGTAAACTTGGTGAAGGCTACGGTGTTAAGTCAAGAAGAAGAAAGCAAAATGAAAGGATATAAGAAAGTGAACGTGAGGTTGAGAAAACTAGCGTTGGTGTGCAGATTTTTCTAAAGCAAGTAGGTATTTATAGAAGAAAATTTAGTTGGAATGGAAAGCTAGTTAGTCCTTGGTTCAGTTCATGTAACTAAGTAATCATGCTATTGAGATATTTCATTTCCATGCATTTAATGCATTCAAAAGCAAAGATTCCTTTCATTTGCCCAAAATGCACGTCGAATGCTTCCTTGCAAGCTTGATATTTCTTATTCACTTTATTTATGGCTGGTCATGCAACATAGAATGCTTCTTGGATGAGCTACATTATTCTTTGCTTTACACATGGCTGTACAAATAGATTATGTATACCATTTCTAGGAAGTACACGTGCACACACACATGATTTTCACTTCCATAACCAAATAAATTAGTTCCAATTCTCACATATATGTTATGGTTTATGTTTTTTGTTTCTTTTAATTTAAACCAAGTGTACTTCATATAGTTTTCAGTTATTTACTTAGGTGATCTTAAGCTCCTAACCAACATTCTACACATACTAGGATTTGTTTCTTCCTTAAATTCACTAATCATAACTAAATTTATTCTAAGCATTTCTAAACTTGCCACTTAGATCCATTTGCTTCTATCCTATCATTCTTGTACAACCATCATAGGTGTTTCTCATGTGATAATTTTCTTCATCATATCATCACATGGTCTAAAACTATAGCTCATTATAACTTTAGATATTCATGCGATTTTTCTTCATTTTTACTGTAAGGTTTATTTGCTTGCACTTATTATATTCATTAGTAAAATTTAGAGACTTATCTTCTGGCGTACCTAATCATAAATTTTCGGCTAGTAGGTGGTACTTCTAGTTTTCTTGTGATGTTTATCTGTTTTTAAGGATATTTTGGTAATTTGCCATCCTAGGGGCATTTATGTAATTTCATCATATTTTCACAAAATATCTAAGGGTATTTTGGTAAATTGTCACTTACTCTAGGGGTATGATTGTAATTTTTACTTCAAAATATCTTACCGAAATATCTAAGAGTATTTTGGTAATTTTAAACCTCAAGGGTATTATAGTAATTTGTCACTTATTCCAAGGTTATGATTGTAATTTTCGCTTCAAAATATCTCATCAAAATATATAGGGGTATTATTGTAATTTGCTTTGATCTTTAAGGGCATTTTTGTAATTTCCACTTCAAGGGTAATATGGTAATTTTTCATATCAAGGGAAAGGGTAATATGGTCATTTCGCTTCAAATATTTTTGTAATATTTTCTAATTATTTCTAATTAACATTTCACACAAATAATTCAAAATAGATCAAACAAACTTCACATAACCTAACATCCACATCAAGTAGTTGCACAATGATAATTCACACATTTCAACCATATATTTTTTAGTTATCGAAAGTTCAGGGTGTTACAAGTGCTGCGACTCAGCCCTAAGGCTAACCCCACTGTTTTGCATTATGCTCTTGTCATCTTGTTGTTTGCTGTAGAACGAGTACTTGTTGATATCATATCCCTGCCAACTTCTAACATTTCTTTTAGGCCCATATGCTAACTTCCTCATTGTTTCGAATGAAGATTCATCACTAAATATTGTATCTTTAAACCAATTCAGGAAAATCTTGTTATGCTATTTCAACAACCTATTCTTCATCATTCTTGGATTACTTTCCTTGACTAAGGCTTCATGACGAACCATGTATGGCAGGACTTTATTACTGTTATTCAGGACATACAAATGAGCTTATTGCAATTCCTGTAAACCAAGCGTTATAACATGCAGCCCTCGTGAACCCTTTCCTCCCACTCTGTCGTCATGCCGGGACTCGAGAGGCCCAACAGGTTTTGCCTTTTCAAGGTACTCTGAACAAAATTCTACAGTTTCTTCTGCAATTTACCTTTCAACTATGGATGCTTCAGGACGGTGTAGGTTTTTTGTATACCCTTTCAAGATCTTCATGTATCGCTCCACCGGGTACATCCACCGCAAATAAAAGGGACCACACAATTTAATTTCCCTGACCAGATGAACAAGTAAGTGAACCATTATGTCGAAAAATGAAGGAGGAAAATACATCTCCAACTGACACAAGATAATTGCCGCCTCTTCTTCCAAGTCATCTAACTTTACAGGGTCCACGACTTTGGTACAAATGGCATTGAAGAAAAAGCACAGTCGAGTTATAGCATGCCTCACTTTGTTAGGCAAAATGTCTCGAATCGCCACGGCTAACAGTTGTTGCATCAACACATGGCAATCATGAGACTTTAAGCCAACTAGTTTCAGATCTTTGATTTGCACAAGGCTCTTAATATTTGAAGAGTATCCCTGTGACACTTTCACTCGGCGTAGACACTGACAGAAACTTATCTTCTCCTTTCTTGACAAAGTGTGACATGTTGGAGGCAAGTATATTTTCTTACCATCGGACCTAGGATGTAACTGCTCACGTATACCCATCTCAGCAAGATCTTGACGAGTTTTCGAACCATCTTTTGTCTTGCCTTGAATGTTAAGTAGCATACCGATGACACTGTCACACATATTTTTCTCTACATGCATAACATTGATACAATGTCTAACATCTAGATCAGACCAGTATGGAAGATCAAACAATATCGACCTCTTCTTCCATATGCAAGTATTATCTTTCAGCTTTTTTTGGGTCTTTCTAAATACAGTATGGATGTGCTCAACCTGCTCAAGAACCTGTTCACTAGTTAACAGATCGGTTGATTTTCATGCTCTTGGCTTCCATTAAATGCTTTTTTCAATCACCGATAAGGGTGATAAGGTTTCAGAAAACGTCGATGGCGAGTGTAAACTATTTTTCTCCAATATTTAAGTTGTATGTAGCTCGTGTCTTGCTCACAGATAAGGCATGCACGATGGCCCTTAACACTGTATCCACTCAAATTCCCGTACGCTAGAAAATCATTAATGGTACAAAACAGCATTGCACACAACTTGAATGTCTCCTTTCGATACCCATCAAACACGGCAACCCCCTCATCCCACAAGTTTGTCAAGTCTTCAATCAAGGGACTAAGATAAACATCAATGTCATTTCCTAGCTGTCTTAGGCCCGATATCATCATAGACAACATCATGTATTTTTGCTTCATGCACAACCAAGGAGGCAGGGTGTAAATGACTAACAAAATAGGCCACGAACTGTGCTGAGTACTTAAACTGCCGTAGGGATTCATTCCATCACTGGCAAGTGCAAGCCTAAGATTTCTTGGGTCTTCTCCAAATTTCAGATACAAACGGTCAATCTTCTTCCACTCGAAGGAATCTGCTGGATGGCGGAGCATTCCATCACAGTTTCTTCCATCTGCATGCCATGTAAGGTCTTTTGCGTCATCTTCGTTAGCAAACAGATGCTTAAACCTTGGAATGATCGGAAGATACCGCAACACCTTTGCTAGGGGGGCTTTCTTTGTGCTCTCATCACTGCTGCAGTCGTCATCGTCCTTCACTTTGTACCGTGATACCCCACACCTGGGCCATTTATGCATTTCTTCAAATTCATTTCTGTACAATATGTAGTCATTAGGACATGCATGAATTTTCTTATACTCCATACCCATCGGGCAAAGCATCTTTTTTGCCTGATAGTAACTTGTTGGTAACGTGTTTTCATCTGGAAGCATCTCATGAACTACCTGAAGCAGTGAACTGAAGCTTTTGTCACTCCACCCACATCTGGCCTTGACATTAACCAAATTTAACACTGCTGACAACAGTGTCAATGACTCTTTGTACCCCAGATACAACGGCTTCTTCAAATCACTTTCCAATCTATCATACATAGGGGCATGTGCTTGTGAAAATATTCATGTCCCAGATCACGAATCATATCTTCTAATCGATCTCCGAGGTCAACATCAAGCGATTCAATTTACGACCCCCTCTACATGTCTGTCAATTCACCATGTCATATCCATGTAGTATAATTCTTCTTAATCCCATCACACAAAAGATGTTCATGTATGTCATCTAGTGCTTGGCGTCTCCCATTCAAACAATTTATACAAGGACAAAAATATTTTCCATCCCCATCCAGTCAACTTTTTTCAAAGGCAAATTCCAAGAAATGTTCAACGGCTTTCTCATACTCAACTGTGATGCGATTTGCATTCATCCAACTTCGATCCATCTAATTAATAACTCTATGATACTCACAAAGTTATTCCATGCATGAAAATCTCACTTTTTTCATTAAAGGTGTGACCGTATCCCATTCAAGAAGACATATTTTTTTAGTATATTCATATGTACAGGTTGAGTCTCTTATATTAAATTTGACGAAATTTCGGCAGCATTTTGCTTTGATCTTCGAGTACACAACATGAAAGTGGTGACATGAGTTCCACCACAGTCAAGTATGCACCCAGAGAACTAAGTGAAATGCATTGTACCGAAATTTCATCATATTTAAGAAAAGAATCACAACCTATACATATGAATATACTAAAACAATATGAGTCTTCCCAAATTGTCCAAACGGACAATTCAAGAATCAATACAATGATTAATCTAAACTGTCCAGAAGAATCACTGTAATGAATCTCAAACGGGAAACTAAGGTTCACTCATAATGAACATTGACTTTATATATAAAGCACTAGTAATCAATCACATAAAACAAGTTACAAAACCACTAAATACAATGTCAATGGAAGTTGCTAACCTTGTGGGAGCCGCCGGAAGTCGTGAGCAAGAGAACCACCTCCAAGAATGACACCAACAGTGGAAGCGTCGTGAGAGTGACCTAAGTTAGGTCCAGATCAGCTTAAAAATAGAAAAATACCCAAATCAGCTTCAAAGAATACACTAATTACTTTGTCAAACATAAACAAACCAAAATTCTTGACCCATACCAAAACCACAAACAGAAACCAGTTGACTAGCAGGGCATTAACAAGGGTACAAGTCAGCTTGATACGCTCATAGAAACTGGATCAGGATATAAGAGGAGTAGAATACCAAGAAAAAAAGCTTGTGTTGATCTTTTCATGCTATGCCTTATCTATATCTTAGATTTGACTATTGTATGTGTGTGACAGAGTGCTATAATGGTTTGGTAATTCAACACAATAGTGTATATAGATGAAGGACCACAAAATTTTACACAAAAAAAATACATGTTATGCTAGAGAAGTGTTCACTTGAGAATATATAAGAAGAAACTGGTGTGTGTTTGGATTATAATTGAAAAAGTACAGCTTGGTTAAAGTTAATTTTGTAAATTTAAGTTTAATTATAAGTAAGTAACTTCATTTATGTTTAGTATGAATTCCTTATCTAGATTATGGATCAACTTAAGAACTATTTTTATAGGAACATTTATTAAAAGAAAAAAAGAATATATATATATATATGTATGTATATATATATATATATATATGTATGTATGTATGTATGTATGTATGTATGTATGTATGTATGTATGTATATATGCACACACACTTCCTAGATAGTGAAGTAAGCATGTGAGGCTAAGAAACTTCTCACATGCACTAGAATGATACATGTGAACCTTCACAACATGTAAGAATTACCAATAAAGGGGAATTTGCTTGGTGATAATATCAAGTAAAAAATGCTAATTAAATAGAGACTAAGGGAAGTTAATGTGCCAAATCCCAAAGTTTTATTTCCTCAATGGAATAGCTAGTCAAATGGGGAGCTTAATAAACATAAAACATGCCATGTGATTGCAAACTGATTGTTTGTTTAAGCAAAGACATCATTCATATAACAACACAAATCACAACTCCATTATAGGCTTCATGGGCCCTATTTCTATTTAAATTGATAGCTAACCATGTATAAACAACCATTGATGCTTCAACAAACTTGTCCTTTTGTGTAGTACATTATTTGCATGCATTTTATTCCTCACAGACTGTAATTTAAAAATGCACACAGTGTGTATGCTATAAGTAGTTTGACACAAGGAGGGCTTAGGACTTTCAGAGATAAAAAGAACTTTAACAAACTCACTATAGGTTGTTTATATAATAACTTTGAATACATATCTATTATAAGGTGGATTTCAACACCAATACCTAACTTATCCCCTTTTCACATTCCAATTTCAGTCACCAAACCAACTACTAGTATGCATATTACCACATTATTTACCGATTTTCTCTTAACCTACATCATATGTACTATATGCTTCCTTTTAAACAAATGCCTTCATAGTTGATGTTTGTCAACTTGTTATTCTGGCTAAGGGCTAAAAAGAAGCAAATATCTTCAGTTTATGCATGTAACCAATACATAACAACAGAGAAAATCAGCTCAATCAACTTAATTCATTTAAAGAGCAAGTGCTGACAAATGCCTAATACTGTTGACCAGAGGAGCATAAATATGACAAGAACTCACTCCAAGGGAAATCATGTCCACAACAAGCTTGGAGTCATATTCACAAATGATGTTTCTAACACCCTTATCCTACGCAATCTGCAACCCTTGAGCAATGGCAAGAAACTTTGCATTCAAACTTGTTGTGAAGCCGCAACAACCAGAAAAACTCAGAAATCAATTACCCAAATTATCACAAATCAATCTGTTAAGTCTTAGTATAACTCAGATTGCCTAAGGATCTTCCATCAGTGTTGAGTTTGTAATCAAAATCAGTCCTAAACCCCACAAATTTTAACCTCATGAGAAAGATGTCAAATAATGTACAGTAAAAAATCATTCACCTAATTAGAAAGATATCAAATAAGGTACAGTAAAAAATTAATTGAAGGAAAGATATCAAAATCGTCACAATCGGTGTTGGGCTGGTGCCAATGAGTCAAGGACCATTTCATATGATTCAGTTCCATTTCATAACAAGTAATAGATGGAAGCAGAGGAATGCTAATCTTGTGGAAGCCGCCGACAGTTGCGAGTGCAGAACGACACCAACGAACAGTCGTGAGACAACGCTGATGCCGAAAATGACAGCGACAAAGGTGAATGGAAGCATCGTGGCAGTGACTGCCGACAATGTAGGCCCGAGATAAGGAGCAATGAAGGTAGGTGCGATAGAAGCTACGAACAGTGAAGGGTGAGAGATTCAGAGGAGAGATAGGTGTGAGAGTGAAGCGTTTAATTCGGGGGCAGGTTTTATGATAATAACAACATCGGTTTTCATTGCAAAGCCGATGTTAACTTCTTTTGTTAACATCAGTTTTCTTAAAAATCTAAAAAACCGATGTTAACAGGACTTTGGTTAACATCGATTTTCTTCAAAATCTGGAAAACCGATGTTAACAGGACTTTGGTTAACATCGGTTTTCTTAAAAACTGATGTAACCGATGTTAACAAAGTCCATTTAATTACAAATTTGCCATCGCGTTTTCATTAACATCGATTTTCTAGAAAATCGATGTTAACTTAGTGATGTTAAAAGCAATTTTTGTAGTAGTGCATGTACTTTAGTCTGTACAAATTAGAGGTTCTAAAGAAGTGTCTCATACTAGGCCGAGCCTCTTGGTGAGTTATGTGAGAAGAGGTTAATTGCTTGCTTGGAATTTGATGTCTTGTTTTCACATGGAGCACCTTACTTCTAAGTGGGAGTGTTAATGGTGGTCACTGTTTGGCAGTGATACATAGACATTTGCATGCTATTGGTTGGTGGGAGGTTATTTGTAATTAATATGGTCTAGGATCTTGGTCTGTTACCCTTGGTTACATAGCATTTTTTTGTAGTCTCATATTAATGTTGAGTAACCAATGGCTTCTGCATTTGCAGACTTCACTTTCTTGTAGTGCTTGTTTTCCTATATATATATAATAAATTTTAAAAAATCATATCAAAGGCTCATATTGTAACATGTCATAGTTACATGATAACTTAACAAATATTTTTTGAAAGGTTCAATTTTTATTAAAAAATTTCATTATTTTAATCATAAAATGTGTATTTTGTGTAAAAAATTAACCGCATATGTTATACAACTAGTCATTACTCAACAAAACTTCAGTTCCAAAAATAAATATTCATCATATATTCAAATATATGATAAATACTTAGCAAGTGTTTCCATACCATTTCATTGTAAGAGAGTAATTATGCATACACAACAATCACATTATTACCCATGACTCCCAACTGTTGGTCGCAGTTGAAGCACAACTCTTGCGGGTCTCCTTGTCGATGAAGAATAGTTCTTTGTGTATGGAACCCTTGTCTAGTCATCAGAATGAATGTGCCTCCAAGCCCTCTATTACTGCAAACACAAATTAATGATAATTTCAATCACACATTCATAAGACAACAAAACATATATAACAATATAACAATATACCAAGTAACTTGAACCAGGTTAGAACTTTTCTTATTAACGAAATAAGAAGAGGTATATATGATCATAAGTTAAACATCATCAACTATAAGCTTAGTCAAGCAATTCAAGAATTATTTTACAACTATCATCAATTATGATTAAGGATTTTAACTCTTGCCTGCTCATAAGGTCAATAGGCAATACTATATAGATTCATCCAAACGGCAACACGTGTTATTACAGGACAAAGTCCTCTCACATGTCTTGATGGATGTGCCAAGTAGTTGGTGCCTCCAAACGATCACAGTTTCTCTCACAAAATAAGGTCCGCTCTGTACACTAGTGAAAAAAATGAAATTGAAATCATCCTTTTACATCGGTTGTAAAGAAACCATTTAATAAAAATATGGTGAAATTTTTGTAAATAAAATGAATGTTTTTAGATCAGTTATATAGGAACCAAAGTGTACAGGCCAAAATAGTAGAATTACACGTGGCCTTCAGTGTGAGGTCATTGTCCACGTGGACACCCTCCACGTCAACACTGCCACATTAAATAGTATTTATTCATCCTCCAAGTGTCAACCAGGACACATGTGTCCGCCCTCCACGTCAGCCCTGCTACAGGAGCGTGGACGTCAACAATATTTATCTCCTTATTAACAACATATCAACTATGCTTGGATATTTAAATAGGTGTAACCACCTTATCTTATCATATCTTCACAAGTTATCTACAAGTAACAATATATCAATAAAGTACACATTATCTTATATTTAAATTAGATAACTGCCTACTATTATCTGTTATTATCTTATAAACAGATTGCTAATAAACAAAAGCCCAAAGCCCACACTCCACAC
Source organism: Glycine latifolia (assembly GCA_013407115.1). Taxonomy (NCBI): domain Eukaryota; kingdom Viridiplantae; phylum Streptophyta; class Magnoliopsida; order Fabales; family Fabaceae; genus Glycine; species Glycine latifolia. Next base: position 12,061,970 of record CM023954.1, read on the forward strand.
TATGAATACAGCCTTACAGATTCTCTCTAACTCACTTCATACACAATACTTGAATGCATTACTCAAGTTACTCATTCTCTAGATCTCATACTGAGTTCCCACACTCAATTATTCTCCTATAATTGATGTACTTACTTGAGCGTCGGAGTGTTTTTCCTTTGTTTTGCAGGTTCCTCCTCTACACAAAGCCTACTCATTGTCCGACGTGCAGAATTTGGAGTCCATATTGGTCACGCCTACCTCAAACGTGGAATTTCCAGATTTTGGTAAGAACATTTGGCGCCCACCATGGGGCCCAGGTAAAACATACCTTGCGGCCTCGCACCCAGACGAATCATCAGCACACATCCATGGTCAGTACATGCTCCAACGTAAGATGTAACACCCCTGTCGATATTTCTAACCCTCCGCAGTCTACCATGACGAACGCTGACACCATTTAACAACTCCAGAATCGCATGGTGGAGATGGAACGCAAGTATCAAGAAGAAATCCAAAGGCTGAAAGCTGACCGCGATCAGCAGGAAGCCAGAGCGAGTCATCCCGAGGAAGATGAACGCACCCCTATCACCAGAGAAGAATAAACACAAGGCGAATCGCATCCTCAACAACATGTCAACCTTCCGCTCATTCGTAGTTCAACACAGGGCTAGTGAATGGAGAGGCATAACACGCGACGCAATCCTCTTGTCAACCGCATCAAGGAAGTTGATATCTCGTTCGGCTGAAAACCTCTACACTTAGAGAGGTATGACAGCACCATCGACCCAGACGAACACCTCGATGCCTTTCTCTCACAGGCAAATCTCTACACCAACAATGATGCCATATTATGCTGAGTGTTCCCTATGTCCTTGAAAGGGGCAGCGTTAGCATGGTATAGTGGCTTCCCTAAACAGTCCATCGACAGTTTCGAAACCTTTGTCGAAAAATTCAGGGCACAATACGTGACCAGCCGGACCCATAGGCTAACGTCTGCTACACTAGCGACACTGCACCAAGCAGATGACGAACCTCTCCGCAAGTTCATGGAACAATTTGGGCAACTGACTGTCCAGATCAGAAACCTCAATCCTGAGGTAGCACTACATTCCATGATGCTGCCCCTTTGACCTAGCAAGTTTGTAGACAACCTATGCAAGAAACCTCCCTCTAGCATGGACGAAATACGCGAATGGGCTAAAGGTTACATACAGATGGAAGAGATGTCCAAGTTCCGAAATGAAGTCAGACAAGCCGGACAGAAGCGAGACGAGCAGGAAGAAGCAACTAAGACCGACCCACATTGGTTGGACAAAAAGCACAAGCCTAGCGAGAGTTAGCCTCTCCAAATAAGACCCAGGTATGAGTGCTACACTCCCCTGACGGTCAACCGTGTCACCGTTATGGAAGAAGCCTTCAACGTAGAGGTACAAGTAAGACTGCCTCAACCACTTGCTCCTAAGCTGGGGATGGACAAGACCAAATACTGTAGATATCATCGCAGTAGCGGTCACAATACAGAGGATTGTCAGTCTCTAAAAGACAAAATTGAAGAACTCATACAGGCAGGGTACTTATCACGGTTCATAAAATGGCCTAATAATCACCCACCTAGAGACATGAGACATCAGGAAGATCAACAAGACATTGATAGGAGAAGAGCCAGAACAACTGACAGGGGACGACAAAGGCAACACCAGCCTAGACAAGAGCATCAACCCCCTTGATAACAGGAAAATGAGTCTGCCCAACAAGTCTGAGGTGTGATCAACACCATCGCAGGTGGGTTCTCTCACAGAGGACCATTAGAAAAGATCCCCATGCAGGCAAGCTTGGACCAAACTGGGAAGGCTCGTTCAAAGTCATCACCAACTTGGACAATGACGCCTACAAAACTACAGGAACTCAATGGTAAAGACATTCCAAGAACTTGGAATGCTACCCACTTGAAGTTCTATTTCAGCTAAGGAGCTCAAGGCCGGATGGTGTACTCTTTTTCCTATTCAAGTCCTTTTTTTCCCGCTGGGTTTTTCACTTGAAAGGTTTTAATGAGGCCCATCCGAGGAATAACAGAGGGAATATGTACTTTAATTACTACATCAATAAAACATATTTATCCTTCTACATGTACTTGTGTCAACATTGCAGGAACATAGCATAATTCAGAACCAACGTCTGACTACTCTCCAAGGTCCACTCTTGGTGAGCCTAGACAAAATCCAGGACGAGGAAGTTCTTGGTTGCATCTTTAGGAGGCTCATTAAACCCTAGGTCCGCCCTTAGTGAGCCCCTTGAAGATAAGTCTCGCCTTCCCAAAAATTTGAGGTATGAAAACTTTAGCTTTGCAGGGATACCAGTCCACAAGAACCTTGTCAAAAGCCAGGACGGACGCATTTTGGTCGTTATCCAAAGATTCATAAACCCAAGCTCTGGTAGGCCGTCAAGGTTCATAAGCCCAAGTCTTGGTAGACCTCCTCCTTCATAGGTTCATAAACTCAAGCTCTGGTAGACCGAAAAGGTTCATAAACCCAAGCCTTGGTAGACCTCCAACTCCAAAACCCAAGATCTGCTCTTGGTAGTCCTCCGCATTCACAGGTTCATAAACCCAAGCTCTGGTAGACCGTCAAGATTCATAAACCCAAGTCTTGGTAGACCTCCGCCTTCACAGGTTCATAAAACCAAGCTCTAGTAGATCGTCAAGGTTCATAAACCCAAGCCTTGGTAGACCTCCAACTCAGAAACCAAGGACCAGCTCTTGGTACTCTCCAAAGGTTCGCAAAACCCTAGGGCTTCCCTAGGTAGACCTCCAACAAAATCCAAGGTAGCCCCTTGGTCGATTACAAGTTCTTAATATCCATTCCTGGTGAACCTTGACACAAAACCCAAGACCAAGGTCCACCCTTGGTACTCTACAAAACTCAAGGTCCGCCCTTGGTCCAAGGTCCGTCCTTGGTACGAAGACGCACGGTTTGTAAATCCAAACTACGCTAAATCTACGGTTCATAAGCCTAGAGCTTTGGTATGCCCTTACAAAACCGAAGGTCCGTCCTTGATATGAAGACCCAAGGTTCATCCTTGGTACTATACAAAACCCAAGGTCTACCCTTGGTACAAAACCCAGGACAATCTCCTGGTACGAAGACCCAAGACAACCTCTTGGTAATTCACAGGTCCGTAAAACCAAACTACGGTAGACCGTTAAGGTTCATAAATCCTAAAGCTTTGATCGACCTCTAAAAACCCAAGGCGGACGTGCCACTAGTACATCTGCAACAACGCATGGGACCCAAGACAAACTCTTAGGACCACAAACCCAAGGTCATATCTTGGTAAATCTCGACAAAGCCCAACATGGACAACTCCACTGGTACCAACCTTGACAAACATGAGGTACAACTACGTCGACCCTCAACATATGTTATTGTCATATTTCCTCCTTGCAGGAATACAAGTTCTCAGGAACATAAAGCCCAAGCTACATACTTGGCACACAAAGGTCAGGGTCAGCCCTTGGTCTCGTAAACCCAAGAAAACTCTCTTGGTACTACTACACACTATGGAACCCCGACATGGCGAACCATAGAACTTTTTGCTTTGCAGAAACAAATGCTCAAGGTCTATCATTGACTAGAATAGTTATCAAAAACTCTTGATAAATCACAACTTACAAAGCTTGAGGACCAATCGTGGTCAACCTCATATTCACCAACTTATCCATTACGGAAACATGAGGTATTCAAAGCTTTACTTTGATGATTTCAGCGCTCACAAATTCTATTCGTGCAAGAATACGAGCTACACAAAAACCCAAGGAAGCATCTTTGGAATATCAAAGCCCAAGGTCCCCTCAACACGCTAAATCCAAGAAACATTCTTGGTAATGCCTATGGAATCGTGATACACAAAACCATAGGATCATTTATTTTGCAGGAATAATTGTCTGAGGTTTGCCCTCTACAATTCAAACCCAAGAAAACTCTTGGTACTTTCATTCGAACCTTGACAAGCCAGACTAAAGACTTAGCCATTTGCAGAAACAAGAGTTCAACACAGATGTCCATGGTTAACCCCCGACATTTCCAAGCCTAAGACATATTCTTAGCACACATTAGCAACAAGAACCTCGACAGGCAAAGGTAAAGACTTAGCCATTTTTGCACAAGCAGGAACCTGGCATTACTTCATGACAATGTTAGTTCATGACAAGCAAAACCCAAGATGAAATCTTGGTACTTCAACCACTTTGGATAGCTCAGCAATAACAATCTGGACTACCTTGTCTAGGTTCAAGTCTTAAAACAACCCGGACTACCTTGTCCAGGTTCAAGTATCAATACAATCCGGCTAACCTTGTTCAGGTTCATGATAATATTTAACAAAGATAATGACCTCTAAGCACGACATCACTTGTCCACCCTTGGGGGGCTCCTTGAGCTCACCATTACATACTGCTTGCTAAGTATTACTACTATGACACTGGACTTTCTTCATCGACACTCTTTCGCCCTCTTTCACTTACAAATTCACTCAGAGGCTGGGGGCTTATGTACAGTCCAAAATAGTAGAATTACATGTGGCCTTCACTGTGGGGTCACTGTACATGTGGACACCCTCAACGTCAACACTGTCACATTAAATAATGCTTATTCATCCTCCAATTGTCAACCCGGACACACGTGTCCGCCCTCCACGTCAACCTGCTACAAGAGCCTAGACGTCAACAGTATTTATCTCCTTATTAACAACATATCAACTATGCTTGGATATTCAAATAGGTGTAACCACCTTATCTTATCATATCTTCACAAGTTATCTATAAGTTGTTACTTATCTGCAAGTAACAATATATCAATAAGGTACGCATTCTCTTATATTTAAATTAGATAACTGCCTGCTATTATCTGTTATTATCTTATCAACAGATTGCTAACAAACAAAGTCCTAAAGCCCACACTCCACACTATAAATACAGCCTTACAGGTTCTCTCTAACTCACTCCATACACAATACTTGAATGCATTACTCAAGTTACTCATTCTCTAGATCTCATACTGAGTTCCCACACTCAATTATTCTCCTATAATCGATGTACTTACTTGAGCGTCGGAGAGTTTTTCCTTTGTTTTGCAGGTTCCTCCTCTAAACAAAGCCTACTCATTGTCCGACGTGCAGAATTTGGAGTCCACATTGGCCACGCCTACCTCACACGTAGAATTTCTAGATTTTGGTAAGAACACAAAGAAAAAATTATTATAAAAAACTATCTTTTAGATCAAATGAAAATTAAATTGATCTAAAAGACTTCTTTTAACAAAACCCCAAAAAGAAACCCTCGCTCTTATCAGTTCACACTCACCCTCATAGCATCCTCTCAAAGAAACCCTCGCTCTCACTACAAAAATCTTCCTGCTCACTCACTTTTTCTCTGTCTCTGGTGTTGTTCATCACCATCTATATCTTTGGTGTTGTTTGCCACCGTCTCCTTCTTCAGCATTGTTTACCTTTCAATGTCACTCATACTTCTTTGTCTCTCAAAGGTCGTCATAGATTTGGACACTCTGTTAGGTTTTAAGAACACGCCTATTATTAGACTCCCTTGTATGTTACTCTCTCTCTATCTTTATGTTTGTTGTGAATTTTTATTTAATGATTATGTAATGTGTGTGTGTGTGTGTGTGAATTGTAGTTGTTGTTGTGTGGTATTATGCAAAGTGTGTGTCTGTGAATGGGTTCATAAAGCAAAGTGTGTGTGTTGATTCCTAAACAAAAAAAAATAGTATTTGGTGTCATTGTTGTTATAGTTTCATATGTTTTGTCGTCTAATTTTGGTCCTATTATTGATGATTCAATTTCTATGTGTGGGAATTTTGGTGCTATTGCTAATTTTGTTTTATATGGTTTCATATGATTCAATTTACTGTATTGAAAGAAAGAGTCAGTTGTGGAAGAGTTTAAGCTAGAATGGAATTTTCAAATTCCTACTTCTGCTTATATCCCCACCAGAAAATGAAGATAAATGTGACTTCTAAGAACTTTAACTAGAATGGAATTTATTGCTCATAAGTAAAGGCATTTGGTTGTTTGAGAAAACATATCCATTCAATAAGTTAGAGATTAGATACTTGGTAAAGCCTTATTGTTATCTTTATTTTTTGCACTTGTTATCTAGCTAATAGCTCTTTAATAAATCAAGAAGGTGAGTAAACAAAAATGGAGAGTTTATTGTGAAAGGACTTGAAATCTATTGTAATACATTTAATTTCTTCATGCACTGCTAATTTAGTTTATTGTGCAGTTAACTTATGTTATATTTTGACCTGATTTTAATATAAAACTTCATAAGTGATTTCAACATATTGTTTCCTTTAAGTGTTGAAATGTTTTTTGCCTTTTTCTTGCAGAAATTATATTTTAATCTATGTTCTACTTCAGTCTGAGTTCCTTATTAACCCAAGGTTTGTTCTTTTTAATAAATTGTTAAATCCTTGTAAATATCCCTGTTGGATGTCAGTTTTTTGCTATTTTGATGGTTGTTATTTGTTCCATGTTGTATGCTTTTGGGAACTGTTGATAATGAGGAACCTATATATTGATGGCAGTTGTGCATTTTCTTAAATCTAGACAATATCTAGTAACGAGTGACTTTTGAACTACCTTTCTGGATCCATCTTGCATTTGTGTTTTATATAATCATTCATTTAATGCCAATGACAATTCTAGATCTATCTTTTCTATATATCTTCTCTATATTGATACTTATATGGCATGCAATTTACAAAAGCTTTTTCTTGAACTTTTTGTTGTTTGAGAAAACATTTAATTTGTAAATTTTTATTAATTAAATATCAATTTAACATAATTAACATTTATTTTATTATTTTAGGTATGCACATCACTTGTGTACTAATAAGGAGAAAATTGCAAATGTTTATGGATTCATGACCCACAACTGATTTAGAATGTTGGGAATATGACAGATTATGTCCAAGCCCATTTGATAAATAGAATGCATAAAGACAAAAAACCAATGTTACTTAACACCTTACTTGCATTCATAATTTCATGTTTACAAGTTATTTGGAATTATGTATCACTAGTCACTAATTGTTCTTGAATATTGTAGGAGCCACTGTCAATTGTTGATTCTCTGTCCTAAGTAAAATGTGGTGGTATTGTGTTTGTTACCCAAGAAGATGATCAACCAAGAAATGAAAAATAGAGTTGAATTGTAAGCTTTTTTCCATAACATATTTTTTCTCATATGTTTATAACTCTAAAACCTATAATGCAATTCACATTATTATCTTTTATGTTAGATCTATGGATGTATATCAAAGGATGGAGGGTTTGGGGTCAGCAAATAGAAAGAAGCGTTATGGATTTTTCCCTGTGTAAGCAGTTTAAAAACTGTCAATCAATTAAAAACTAAAATAGTTACTAATTATATTCAATTTTTAGTGTCAAATGCAAACTAGGAGTTAGAGTGTGGATATTATGTCATGGCACATATGCTCAAAATTATCACCAACAACATTGTTGCTTCATGGAAACATGAAAAATGAACTTCTCAACAAATTAAATAATTATATTTTTGGTTTTAGTTCATAAACTAATATTTTATTATTAGTTTTTTGAAATTGTAGGTCTTTGACAATTCGGGTCCAATGCCTGAGGAGGGTATTCTTCACATTCAACAACGTTGGACAACTTATTTTCTTGAACTTGACAATTTTTAGACTTATTTGTTTAGAATTTTTTGCATGTTAAGACATATATGTTAAGCTCCAATAAGTACTTTTTGTTTTAATATGTTAAGACAGATATAAAGTTGTGATGAACTTAGTTGTTTTGTTAAGGAAATATATAATAACTTGTTTAGAATATTTGTTTCAATGAGTAGTACATGTTTAGAATATTTGACTATAAATTGTTTATAATGTATTTGATGCTTTTATTGTTAAGGAAATATATAATAACCTAGTGATGAACTTGTTAGTTTGTGTTCTAGCATGTCGTGGTTGTGGTGGCTGTTTAAGGGGGGAAATGAATTAAAATGCAACTTATTTTAAAAAAATTATTTTAAAGATCGGTTATGAATATAACCAATATAAAAAGTTTACTTTTTGCGTCGGGTAATGTAAAGACTGATCTAAGAAACAAACTTTTTAGATTGGTTAATGTAATAACCGATGTAAAAAGTGAATCTATTACATCGGATATAAGACAAAATCGATGCAAAATGTGTGTTTTTAAAGTCAATCTCAACTATTTAGATCATTTTTTAGATCGGTTGTATGTGAACCAACCTTAGAAGGTCATTTTTAAGATCGATTGATAACTGATGTAAGAGGTATGATTTTCTATGTTGTCTGCATCAACATCGGTCGTACAATTGGTGTAAAGGTTCAATTTTTACCAATGTAAAAAGTGTTTTCTATAGTAGTGGTAGGACTTTATAGAGCATCCAGAAAAATGGTTGTTGCAAAGGATGATGGGTTATCTTATAGAACAAGGTCCTCTTATAAGACTCTACGGAATCCTCAAATGGATTTCTAGAGGACGACATGCCCTTTCAATGGAAAAGGTCCTCTCGAATGACTCTACAGAAACCTACATCCCTTTAATATCTTAAAGTCTTTAAGTTCCAACTTTAATATCTTATTAACAAGGTTAACACACCGTCACATACTCATCAAACTCATAACCTATATATATATATATATATATATATATATATATATATATGCAATGAAAACCAAACAAACACAAAAAGAAGTATATGCACCAAACAATTTTTTAATCAAAGAAATTCCTCTCTAACTTTTACTAGCTTAGAATCAAACACGTCTAAAGACAAAAGAATGTAAGCAAGTTTCATTATCGTCAATTTTTTTTCAACACACATAATAATCACCAAATAGAGTTTATGAAAGCATTAGAACAAAGAAGTTCTTTACAATTTGAATAATCAAGAGAGAAAAAAAAAAGGAAAAATAAATTCATGCATTCGTATTTTAATTTTCCTTGTAGGCTTAGCTTTGATATGGAAGAAAAAAAGTGAGAGACTTACCTTGAGCAGTTGGAGAAGTAGAAGTGACCTTGTAGTTTGGAGGTTCAGGTTTCTTCAATTCCTTTTCTTGAATACAATTATGTTAAATACTCAAAGGGATAGCTTTGTTGCCCATAGTGGTCCTACATGGTTCAAGCAAGATTGTCTTCTATGGACGATACTTATGGTTTATACCAAATAATAAAAATTAATTCTTGAGTACTGATTCTGGCTAAACTTTTCTCCTTTGATCACAAGGGTATCTCCTACCTCATTGTTTTGCATGTTGTATGTCTTTGAGAAATTTTTCAATACAGTCCTTTTGCAGCAATCTAAGAATATCATGAGAATGGTCTTAGTGTAATTATATACCAAAAGAAGCATTATCAAGATTTTTCATGTCAATGTTCTTAGCTAGAAATCTCTTAATTTCATGCAACCAGTCTATATCATTGTTGGAAAGCAACCATCAATATACTAAACCATAAAATTTACTTGCCCCCATGAAACTTATCATATATATAATCACCCACCAAATTCACCTCACAACTCAACAAGACGATCAATTAATGAAACTCGATATATCATTGTTGAGATGTTTATTTGAGCTTATATATGAATTTTTAGTTTGCAAACCATATTCTAAGTCTCCTAAAATAGTTTTCTAGTTGCACCCTACTACATATGTGACTTTTAGCAATATGTTTTGGTCTAACACTTAATAAAAATGTTGTTAAAATCCTTACAAAATTAAAAATATGTCGTCAACTTATGAATAAATGTTACTAATATGTTTTTGCGATATTTTATCAAATGTTGTGTATATCACATGTTGCTAAAGCCTAAAAATGTCACAAAAATATTTTAACATAAGCTATACAAAACATCTAATAAATGTCATAAAAATATATCAGTAATATTTATTCCTAATTTGACGACATTTTTCAAATGTTGTCAAAGGTTTTTAGCAACATTTTTGTTAAATGTTAGGCAAAAAATTGTTAATAAAGATCACGTGTAGTAGTGACACTATATACCTATTAACTCATCAATGTTACTATTAAGAAATTTCATCTTTATATCCATCTATACATAACTCAAGATCAAAATGTGTCACCAACACCATTATCGTCCTAAAAAAGCTTTCAAAGAAATTAGAGAAAGTCCTTGCACAGTCAATGTCTTTAAAAGAAATGAAATTTTTAAACACATTGAATTTTTAAGGAAAACAATTAAGTTGTAAGTTGTAACATTGTACAGTAGGATTTAAAGGAATTTGAATATGAAAGAAAATATAAAGGAAGAAAACTTTTGAAATATAAAATGTCTAGGAAACTTAAATTAAAAAGGCAAATAAGAATTAATAAAAAGTAAATGCATCATTTTTAAAGACTTCAAGTTATTATAGAAAAAAATAAGTTGAAAAAGGAATAGGAAAAGAAAGGAAAAAGGATGTTAAAGTAAATAATATATCATAAACCGAAAAACAATAAAAGAATTGTTGAAAATGTGAAGGCACTATTAAAAGAAGTGATTGAAAATATATACTCAACATATTGAACCAACAGTTATTAATCAGTAAAGGGTGATAGATGTTACAGAGTGGTTGATATATGTGTTTCAACTGCAAAAAAAAATGAAATATAAGGATTTTATATATAAATTTTAAACTCTAACAGTCAAAATATACTATACAAACTATACAAAGAATTCACATAGGTTCAACCTTCTTTTGTAAAGGATAGACAAGCTTTTCCGAATTTTAGATTTCGTTAAGAGTTTAGCTCTCTTGTTTCCAAATTTTTAATCAAAGACGACAAAAACAAAAAAAAATTTACAAAAAGAGTGTAATTTGAAAACAATTTACATGGCAAGGGTTGTTTTCTTACACTCATTTGTCCTGTAGAGGGAGGCGCCACCCTGAGTGGCGCCACTAAGTGCCAACCATTTTCAACTTTCTATATCAGCTATATGTATAACCAATGAAGAAAATACTTTTCTATATTGGTTATAAGTATAACTTATGTAAATAAGCATTTTCTATAGAAATTAAGGACGTGTTTGGCTTAGATGAAAATAAAGTGGATAGAAATATAAAAGAAATTTTAGAATAAAGTAAAGCGTAAGAGGTGTGGGTCCCATATAAAAAAAGTAAAAAAAAAATTCTTGTATATTACTTTCATCCTTCAAAACAAACACATCATAATATCGATTTTAAATACAATCGACAAATAAAAGCATTTTCTACATTGGTTATACATATAACTGATTTAGAAAGTAAAAAATGGTTGACTTAGTGATGTCACTCAAGGTGTGGTGTCTCCCACTACAGGACAAACAAATGTTAGAAAACAACCTCTGTCATGAAAATTATTCTCATACTACACCTTTTAGGTAAATTGTTTTTAAAAAAATACCTTGTTTTTTCAAAAAGTCCTTATTTCCATGGGTTTGGTCTATCACCATGTCTTGTTTTCTTCTTTTTTTCTTAAATCTTAATATATTTATGGTTGGTTGTTTTTAGCTAGTGGATGTTGAGATGCCAACCTAATTGGAATGTGTGTGTTCTTAAAAAAATCTGGAATTTCCACGTGTAAGCTAGACGAGGTCCAGGTGGGTTCCAAATTTTGTGCGTCAGATGACAGGTCAACCTTGTTTAGGGAAGGGACCTGCAAAACAAAGGAAAGACACTCTGACGCTCAATTAAGTACACCAATTATTGACAAATAACTGAGTGTGTGAGAGTATTATAAGGTTTCTGAGGGTGCCTCGGAGGAATGTCCACGGTGGGTAGATAGTATATGAGTGAGAATGAGCGTGAATATTAGCTTAGTGAGGGGTTTAGAGAGAACCTGTATTTGTAACATGGAGTATGAGCTTTTGGCCTTTGTTTGTTAGTGATCTGTTGATAAGATAATAATAGATAATAGCTGACAATTATATAATTTAAATAGAAGACAATGTGTACCTTATTGATATGTTGTTACTTGTAGATAAGTAAAAGCCTGTATATAACTAGAAAGATATTAGGAGATAAGGTAATTGCACCAATTTGAATGATAGGCGTAACAGATATGCTGATGATAAGGAGATATTTACTATTGACGTCCGCGCTCCTGTAGCAAGGCTGACAAGGAGGTCAAACAAGTGTATCTAGGTTGCTACTTACCGAGTAAATACGGACCATTACTGCTGCAGGGTTGACATGGAAGGTGACCACGTATAGAGTGACCATACATTAATGGCCACATGTCACTTCACCATTTTGGACTATACAATGTTCAACTTTTCAATTTATTTCTTTCTTGCCTTTTGCTTTAATATATATATATATATATATATAGTTCACACAAAAAATTAAATTTTGTTTTTATTTTTTATTTCAATCTCAAATATTAGCTCGAATCTTTAATTATTTTTTCAACATTCTTTATTATTAGTTTAGATCTTGATTTCAACAAATGACCTTTGAGAAATCAAAATGGATCAGTCAAAAAGTATTTTCCAACACTTAATCTTTTTTTAAGTTGACACCAATATGAAGATACCTTGGTTTTAAGGTAGATCAAATATATTTAGTCTATGTTTGATTTAAAGGAATGAAAGATGTGTGAAAGTAAAAAAAAAACAAAAGAGATTAAATATTTCAATGAATTATAGTGTGTGGGATCCACATTAATTTTTAAAACTTTCATCGCCAATTCACCCAAGATAATTTAAACCAATAATTCCTTAAACTTTGCAAATCAAGGACCCGAACAAACTTTGAGCTTTTTGGCAAGAACATGGCTATTGAAGTTATGAAGTTTTGAGAATACCAATGATTGATTGTGCGTTTGTTTGAGAGCCAAAAGGCCGGTTAATGTTTTTTGTACTTCCCAAGTTGCTTCTTGTACTCCTTTCAAATGTTTTTTCATCTTTTAGATTGATCATTCTGGAAGTCAAAAAGAGAATGCATTGCGAAATGTAATATTACATTCCACATTCATTCCGAAAGGCAAAAAGGGAGTGCAAGAAGCAGCTGGAAAGTGCAGGAAGCAATAGCCCAAAAGGCCATGATATGTGGAATGCAAGGAGAACAAAGGCAAGGTAAATAAGAAAATATAAGGATAAAATAACTAAAATTTAAGTAAGATACCAATAGACAATAATTTGCTATTAGTTTTTTGAAGAAAAAAAGTCATTATTTAACCAAAAAGATCTTGCATATAACTATTTAATCTAAAAAAAGAAAAAACCTCTAAAGTTTTGGTTTAAGTCTCACTTATATCACTTATCGTTAAGTAAACCCTAAGAAAATGTTGTATTTTAGTCACATGAATATTATTGCTTTATTCTACATGCAAGGTTGAAAGGCTTTAATGAATTTTGCAGGGTTGCTACTTGCAACAGATATTGAATAATGGGATCCAAATGGAAGGTGAATAAGTGTTGACATTGCTAATAAAGGCAAATATTGTTCAAAATCAGCATACGAGTTGTATAATATATTTTATTTTTGAAGTTGCTAACAAAGTTGAATATTAGTCTAGAGTTGTTAATAAAGTTAAATATTGCAACCTATTAAAAAAAGGTTGAATACTACACATGATATTTACTGTATATGATTGTTTGGTCTATTATTTTTTTAAGCTAGCGTGTTGCACTGATGTGACTTTGGTTCACGCAACGTAAAATGTTTTAATATAGCAAGCCCTTTTATCCAATGTTGAAGGAATCTGCTAGGAAAAGAATGGAAATTGGTTGAGATTTCAAAATATTTTTATTTAATGAAAATATATCAAGAATCTTGATCGATTATCCATGATTAAAGCTTTAAAAATCTAAATGACCTAGTACAAGAAATCTAAACAATACAAAATTGGAAGTGTGTTACTAGAAAGTAATTGAAGGCTTTTGATAAAGCTTTTGGTTTTTCTAGTTATGAATTCACAAGAGTTGAAGAAAAAAGCCTAAGTACTTCAACAATTGGAAAGGACACTTGAGTGCATTATAGTTTCTACTTTCTGCTTAATTAATATATATATATATATATATATATATATATATATATATATATATATATATA
>CM023954.1:12081221-12140929 GCA_013407115.1 Glycine latifolia
CGGGACGTGACTCTTAGTAGTCTTTGTTGGCGGATGTCGATATGTCGGGTTCCTTACCTGAGATTGTTCTTTAGAGCTGTTGAGCTCACTTCTTTTCTTTAAAGATACCAGGTTCCTTATCCGGGATCGTTTATTCATCTCTTTAGAGCTGCTGAGCTCAAGTTTTATTTGAGAGCCACCGGGTTTCCTTACTCGGATGAGCTCGTTCCCTTTCTTCGAGAAAGAGCTACCGGGGTTTCCTCCTCAGTCGAGCTCATGTCCTTTCTTGAGAAAGCCTACCTTGTACCACTCGGCTTTCATAACCCAGACAACCTTGTGCAGGTTCGTGGTAGTAATATAATCAAAAGCCTTACCTGTTGTATCAAGTAAGTGTTGTCTGTTTTAATCGATTGCAACCGCTTATGTAATCGATTGTATAGTGCTGAGCCCATCCTCAGTATTTTGTATAAGTCCAAGTTTCCGCGCTCGCTCCTTCTCTTTAGAGGTGTCGAACTCGCTCTCTTTTCTTTTGAGGTCCCGGGTTCCCTTCCCGGGTATGTTTTAATTGATTACGAACGCTTATGTAATTGATTGCATAGTGCGGAGTCCGTCCTTGGTATTTTATATGATCCAATGTCCGACCTTGTCTGCCCTCTTCCGACCTTGTCCGACCATGCCCCTGGTTTGTTGTGTTACTATTTATGTGTATTTAATGAACATATATGATAATGTTGGAACCGTGAAGGTTGGTTTATGAGATGATATGTGCATTGATACCTTGGGGGTGCATGACGAGTTACCCTAGCCAAGAAGGAATGGTTCCTGGCCGGGTCATGCACTGATGGTGCCCATGGTTATCGAATGCGGGTGGCTACACATAGATACCCACGGGGGTGTATGAAGAGTTTCCCTAGCCAGGAAGGAATGGTTCCTGGTCGGGTCATACATTGATGGTACCGTCGCAATATGCTATGTAAAAACACATGAGATGCCGGGACCAAGTGGTTAACCTTGCAAGGACCACGGTCAGTGCATCGATGAGCCCATGTTGGGGCGGCCCGTGATTGGGGCGGTATGTATGTACATGGGGGTGTATGGCGGATTACCTAGCTAGAAGGAATTGTTCCTGGCTGGGCCATACATTGATGGTACCCATGTGACATACTACATTTGCATGACGGAAATAGGATGATTGATTGTAGAGTACAGAGATACTGGGGGGCCACGTCTGTTAGGAACTCCTTCTAACACCCATGGTTGATCACCACTGGGGGGAGCGGCCTGTGCACGACAGAGTGACCCTAACAAGCTACTGCATCATCTGACCATAGGGATGGACTATTTTCGGGATGGTACCACATTGCATGCTGAGAGTTGAGTCAGGAGCATGCATCATGCTAGGCATTATAAGTTGACTTGTGGAATGTTTTGGATGACCGTTCATGTTAGCTGCATGATGAAATGTTTGGATATTGTGATGATATTGTGATGTCCAGAATGCCTTCCTTAACTGATGTTATCTATTACTTGTTGTTTTACATGATAAACTTACCTTTGCTTTGTTGTACCGTGTGGTTTGGTACCTGTGATGATCACGAACCATGTTCGTGTGAGCAAACAGACAGCAATAGGTGACTTGGGAGATAACCTCTTTTGGTTGGAGCCGCCGAGTTGCCGGGATGACGACAGATCAGATCCCGACTAATAGTTGTGTTTTGATGATTCACTTCGTTGTTTAATCTCTCGTTTCTTTTGGATAAACTTATACATTTCAGACATGGATAATTGTAATTACAACTAAATTATGCTTTCATATATACTTGTATTACGATGCATTATATACTAGCATATTCATGTTCTGCTTCGTGGTAATGACTATATGCTCGTGAAATATTTACTGTCATTTTCATAATCAAATTAAAGAGATCTTCAATTAAAACAAGTTTTGTTGTGTTTAAGAGTAGTGATATAGTAGTGACGAGGCGGGTCGTTACACTATGAGTTTTATGAAAAACGCAAAGAACACAAAGAACAACTTATACTCAAATCAACTCTGAATTCAACAAAAAGATAGGGTAATTGAAGGCAAATGCAAGATAAACTCAAAAAAAATACACAAGAAACACAAAATTAAACACAAACAAGTAAGAATCAAAGGAATTTAATTTTCTAATTTTTTTAAAATAAATAAATAAACTGCACCTAAATTGATACAAATCTTTTCGAATTGCTCTTTAGATTCAAGCTCTGATTACCATATGATGACGACCAAGGCATGAACGCTTGGATTGGATCGTTTCCGGATGCAAATTTCAAGACTCCAGGGATAGTTATTAGAACTTAAAAATAAAAGATGGGGAAGATTAAGATGGTAATGAATAACGGCACAATCCGTATTGGAGTAATAAGTTTGAGGAGGATTCACCACAAAGGAAAACTTCCTTGATAAGAATCGATTTGAGTTCAACCAAGAACCAAGAGGTTAAGCTCTCAATTCAACCAAATGCTTAATTTTATTAATCAAAAGTTGTGCCAAAAATAGCAATATATAAGTACTTATAGAGCTAAGTCTCTAATAAAATCTAAAAACGCATAATTTGAGCATATTTCAGTCCACATTGAGACTCATTACACAAATAAATAAGAAAATAAAACTTAAAAATGCATAATTTTGATATATTTGAGTCTACATTGAGACTTATTACACAAATAAACATATCTTATTATAGGAACTTGACTTTAAACCTTTTCAATAAATTCTTCAATTTATGCAATATTTTTAGATCTTGATGTTCTCTAGTTCTGTTAGTCAACCCTTATAAATTGAAATGACCCATTACTTATCCTGTACTAATCTATATTTTGGTATAAATTAGAATTTACATATCAATTGAAGTTGCTTTATGTCCCTTTCAAGTGATTCCGTGCAAATACATTACAAGTTACACATAACTATTTACAATAATTCCGATATTTACAATAATTCCGAAGAAAGAGGAAGAGATCTCCAACAACGTGAGTATGGAGCAGAAGATCGAGACGTTTCATTACTGAAGAATGGGCAGAAACATGATAAGTGTCAAATGTTGAATGAAAATAGGGAAAAAGTACGTCAATGAGTGGAAATAATTGCATGAAAAAGATAAATAAACGTTAGTTTTTACGTCAATAAGTTCTAGAGCCAAAAGCCTAGTGACAAAACAGAGAAACCGAGGCACATTTTTATCATCTATAAAGTCTTTTATTGCTCAAGAATACATTCTATTGACTCATATATCACATTTTTAATCAATTTTTTTATTAATTTGTCTTTTTAAATTTTGGTGGTGGGTTTTTTCTTTTTTTAAAAAAATATCATGAGACAATTTCGCTTTCCAGTTTGGGCCGAAATCAGGTGTATATGGTATTCTCGGATCTTGTCTCGCTGTTCTGCACCTCACAAACAAATTAAATAAAAACAAAAAATACCTTGCATTTGCATTTGACTTGTATTTTAGTTCGTGGGATGCACAGAATAATAAATAAATAATTTTGAAAACGTGATCATATTATAATTAAAATTCATAATAAATAAATATCTGTAAACATATAAATTATATTTAAATTTACAATAAATAATTTATAATGTGATGCAAATTTATTTTTAAATAGTCAATTTCCTTAAAAATTATTAAAATTCAATTTACAAACAAAGATGAAAATGATAGATTATGGATAAAGATAAAAAAGAGTGGTTGAGAAATTTTTGTCTAGTTGTTAAATCAAATTAAAATGGTATTTTAATATGTGCAATGCATAGGATAAATGTTTAATTTTATATGATTAAAATAATAAATAAATATTTTTAAATATTATATTTTAAATTAGTGATAACTATTTTATATTGTGATATAAAGTTATTTTTAATTATAGACAATTTTTAAAAAAATAACTGATGGAAATAAAGTTCATATTTATAGTAGAAGAATAAATATGAAATATAATAAAGTGCAAAAGTAACTTGTTATGATTTTGAATGAATAAGTTTTACAAAGTATTTATTCATAGAAATCAAATAAAGTTATCGGGAAAGCTAAACCCCTTTGGTACAAGTTTTGCAAGGTTCACAATATTATTTTCAACCCATATGTTGATTTAGCACTTTGGTAGTAGTAGTTTATCTTTTCTTTTTCTCTCTCCAAACTTAAAACCAGCTTATCCTAATGTCAAAAGGGTTTTAGCTTCCTGCAGCACACTTGTTGCTTCCTACACCTCCCATTATTTGAAAACATAGATGAACAAACAAATATATCTTCATCTCTGATGTAATGCTGAACCCATAGCCATTAGTTTTCCCAAATCTACCTTGCAATGGAATCCACTCTTCAAGCAAACTTCAAGAACACACAAGTTTCCAGCACTTCTTGTGAATTGGGGTTGTTTAGAGGTTTATAATTGCATAAATGGAAGATGGAAGAAAGGTTAGGGATGAAGGTGAAGACACCATGGAGAAGCTCTCCAATAAGTCTAGGAAGAATCACCACAATAATATTAGGAAGTTATTGATAAGACTCAAGAAGTTCTTGAACAAGAACAAGAGAGAAACTCTCACATCAATTTTAAGAATTGTATTAATGAACCAAAGTTAGTTACAATCAATTTTGGACCAGCTTATATAGGCCACGAAATTACACATCAAATGTCACTAAATGTAAGGAAAATGCAAATTGAAATGAAGCCTAAATGAAGCTTGAAGTGCAAGCTTTCCTAAAGTGACTTTTGGCTACCCCAACATGTGCAGTGCAGTTTTTAGACTGAAATAATCGATTAATTCGCACTTGTAATCAATTAAAACAAAGTTATTTACAATTTCAAGCTTATGTAATCGATTACAGATGTCTGGTAATCGATTAAAGCAGACAAGTCTTATTTTTTTAATTTCCTGATGCTTATGTAATCGATTACAAGCATCTGGTAATCGATTAAAGGTATCAGAAAAGATGTTTTTAATCTATTACAGACAGACGGTAATCTATTAAAATAGACAACACTTCTTTTGTGTTTCCACTGAGTTGGTGTGCTTCTTCATGCTTTTCCAAGAGATACAAGTTAGCTTGGATGTGGTCTTGAAGTGCTTGAGTCCTAGCTCTTTTCATTGGTCCTTTAAAGCTCACCAAAGGAAGTGCTTCAAGCTCTCCATCTAGACCTTTAGCTTGTCTTGGACCTCCATCAATCTCCACTAACTTAACCTAACTTCTTCTTTTCTTCTTTTATTTTGTGCCGCAAACACCTCTTGTTCCCCCTTCATTGCTTCCCCGCACCCTCGCACCTCCATTGGCTTTCTGATTTTCCCTTTTCTTGAGGTTGTTCATGAGTTAATAATCATCCGAGATCACCTTCCACATTTTTTCCAAATAAGTTGTAACTTTCGTCCCTTCCCTTATTTATTTTTATTTTCTATAATTTATCTGGATAGCTTGATCAGGTTTGTGTTTTGTTGTATCCGGATCAAGCTATTCGTAATTGTGCTATGAATGTTTGTTTTTCATTTTTTTTATATATTTTCTGTAACTGTTTTGGATAGCTTGATCCGGATTTGGATTTGATAGTTTCTGGATCTAGCTATCAATAATTAGACAATGGAATATGGAAATGTAATTTGGATTGCATGATCCGTAATATTTTCTAATATTACGAATCATGCAATCCGGATTGCATTACCCAGTAGTAATGATTGTCAATCTAGAACAAAATTTTGGATTGACAATCATTACTATGGATGAACCTATCCATAATTTTATTTAGCAAAATGGAATGTAAATTGGTATTTAGGAAATTTTTATTTTAAAGAAAGTATTTAGCAACCTAATTACTATGAATATTTTTTATTCCCAACTATCATAAATCATTGCACTATTTTAATTTAACTTTTAAGTGTAGTTACATCTTTTAAAACAAATGACATCCAATTGCATAGAGTATCTATTATTACAGTATTTATTATAGAAAATGATTTATCTTACCATGTATAATACTTTCTGATTAGATGAGTAAGTTCTAATTAAATTATGTAAAAAAAATTTGAGGTTGAAGTGGGTTTAGAAAAAATATGAATGAACTCAACATGAATCTTGCACATGGAATCATATGGTTTTATGACTTTCTTCCTTCTTACTTCCATCGCCTACCCCATCTATTATTTTTGAGCAACTTGTTGATTGATTAGAGTTAGTTACACAATTTAAGCAATCCATCTACTGAAAACTCTCTCACCTCATTCCCTTTCTTATAGAAAATTATAGTTATTATGATAGGTTAATTGATATGTAGGATATTCTAATTGCTAGGATAGGTTAATTATGTTGACTTTGACTCTGATTACAAATGTTAGAATGTGTCAGACTATGATCAAAATATTTAGGATATGGTATCGGACAACGATCCTTCAAGAACACCTACATAGAAATTTTAATAGTCAATTAAAGATTATAATAACAAAATATAATCGTTATCAAGAAGAATGTGCTATACCTAAACAAAATGGTTGCCATTGACATGACCTACACAAATCAAACAGTGAATTGATGTATCAGCAGGAGGTTGGGATCCAAATGGGAATATGGTCAAACATTGTTTTGCCGATAAGTGTAACACCCTGAAATTTCGATAACTTAAAATATATGTGTGATGTATTTCTTGTATAATTTGATTACTATATTAATTAGGATTATTTGAAATGTTATGTGAATTATTCATGTGCAATTGTTTGGTGTAGATGTCAAGTTATGTGGAGTTTGGTTGAGCTACGTTGAATTGTGTGATTCTGAGTTTGACCCAAAAACCTGTTTTATTAAAATAATCATTTTGGATTGGTTAACCATTGGATCTCCTTCAAATTTTAAATTTGAGTTCCTAACCGACATATAAAATATTTGACCGTTAGGATTGACTAAATAACATCTGAAACGTGAGAAATTAATTTTTCACTGTAGCATAAATTCTAGAATCTGGTTAGCTCGCCCAAACGAATTTTGTAGGCACTTTTGCTCGCCTGGGCAAGTGAAGGTGGTGATAAATAGTGCAGCAGCGTTCCAAACCAAGAAAATTTGCCTCCTTCTCCCTCCCAACAACCAACCGACCTCCCACCACCCTCCTCCACCACCCAAGACCATCGGTGACCACCACGGGCTGCTGTTACTTGCCACGAGACCACCGCATGGAGAGGAACCCTTTAATCAGAGCGGAATCTTCAAAACTCTTCTCAAAGTTTTGGTAGAGAATGGAGCTCTCAATCCTTCTTTCTTGGTTTCCTTGATGTAATCTTAGTTTATTTTGTCTTCTCCTAGCTAATTTAAGCTTCTCTTAATATCTCTTGTGTTTTTTGTACCGTTGTTGGGAGTTTTACACTTTCTTTGAAAAACCCTTTAAAAATGAGAAGTTGTAAAAGTCTCCTTTTTATGAAAATGATGTCATTTCTGTGATCCTTGTTGAACCATGATCACATTGGTGCGATTGGAATTTCAAAATATGTCTTTTGATGTGAACTCCTAAAACACCCTTTTAGCCCCTTTTTGATTTGAGTGGGTATTTGATCACAAATGTTAATATTGATCTTACCTTGGAAATCTATATTAAATTTTCTTCAATTTGGTATATAGAGATCTGCGTTTGGACGAAAACACGCGTATTGAAGGATCTCCAAAACAACACTGTGAGGTTTTAACAGAAGAACTCCTAGTTATGTAAGGGGAGTTTATTATTTAGTTATAGTTTTGATACCATAGTTAAGGGCCAGGGAGTCCAACTATGAGGATATCTACTTGTCCCTGCTGTGTGCTGGTTTTTAAGAAAAACTAAGTTTTTAACTAATGGGATGCGATGTATTTATGATTGATGTGTGTTTGTCCCTGTGTGTGTGCTTGTTTTCAAGACAAATTATGTTTTTAACTAATGGGATGCGGTGAAATTATTATTGATGGATAAAACTGTGAATGATGTTGTTGTTGTAAGTGATTGAATTTTTGGGAAAAGTCTTAATTACAGAGGAGACTCTACCCAAAATTTTATAATGTGTTTTTCTATTTAATTCTTTATTAAATCTTTAAATGGGCATAAGAGTGTGTTTTCTATATTGTAGTCCTCCTCTTTAATTTAGAATTTTCCTAAAATACCAGTCTCATGGTAATATGGATTGTGGATGGATTAGGTGATATTGATGTCATTGATAATGTTGAAATGAGATGTTATTGTTGTGTTGGTGATGATTGAATGAAATAACGATGATGTGTTTGATGATGTATAAATGATATAATGATGATGTGGTTTGTGATGTTTAAATGAGATGATGAAGAAATGGATGTTGATGTTGAAATAAGATGAAGTTGATGTTTATGAGGATGATCTTGAAATGAGATGAATTTGATGTATATGATGATGATATCAAGATGAGGTGATGTGTATGTACATTGATGGTGCCATGGTTATATGTTGTGTATATACACATGGGGTGCAGTGACCGGTTGGTTATTCTTGCGGGGAAGGATTTGTTCCTAGCCACGATTAGTGCATCGGTGAGCTCACATTGGTGTGTTAGGTATGTACATGGGGGTGTATGACTTGTCATCCTTGCGGGTAAGGATTTGTTCCTGGCCATGGTCATACATTGATGATGTCCATGTTTCATACTTCATGTGCATGGATGGAAATAGAATGAAGGCACGCACGTACCTGTGGGTTTCAGTGGGCTGAAAATGCAAGTACTAAGGGGTCATCAAGTTTGGAATTCCCTAGCGACGCTGGCTGATCCCCGGGTAGGGGAATGGCCAGTGCATAACAGGGTGGCCCTGATAGGCGGTGAATCATTTTCCTGAGAGAGACTATTTCCATGAGGATAATACCACATTGCAAGCTGATAGATGAGTCAGGTGCATGCATCATTCCGTGCATGATTGTTTGAGTTGTGAAATGCATCGGATGATTGGTTTGTTGAGTGTGTATTGGATTGATAAAATTTTGGTAATAATTGTGATTGTGATTGTTGTTTCCTTTCCAATTGTAGTTACTTGGTAATTGTTGATTGCACATAATAAACTCAACCTTGCGTTTGTTGTACCGTGTGGTTGGTACATGTGATGATCGCGAACCTTCGTTCATGTAAGCAGATAAGCAGCCTTAGGTGACTCTGGAGGGAGATTCTTTTTGGTTGGAACCGCCAAGCCGACGTGATGACATTGGGTTTCTTTTTGGGAAAGATTTGTGTTTTGTTAATCAACTCTTTCTTAGTTAGTTCTTTAACTTTTTGTTAGATATGTAATTTCAGTTGTATTACATGTAAAACTAAAGGAAGTTTTAACATGTGGATGACATGTAGCGATTTAATATATATATATATATATATGTACATATGTGATTAATTATGGAATTGTAATGTGTATGATAATTATATTATCGCAAAAAATTTACCATCATTTTCATAATCAATTTAATGAAGTTTTCATTAAAAGTTAAATCTTGTGCGGTAAGAGTTGATGATACAGTAGCGACGAGGCGGGTCATTACAATAAGCATACAAATATGACATTATACCTAGATGTAATAGCATATCCCATGTTTGGTATTACCATCCATTTATCCGTAGATGCCTAATAAAGAATGAAGTTAGTAAGCATAATTACATAAAATTTAACGCATACAAATAACAACTTGAAATTATATACTTTATCCCAAAAAGACTGTCAACTAGTAAAGATCCCTTTATGGCATCGTAATGCTCATAACTACCAAATATAATGGAATACTCATCCCACCACTCACCAAGTTCTTTAAGAAATTGTTACGTACTATAAGCTAAGCATCTTCACCCATACCTAGTAAGGCAGCAACTGCCCTTTTACATCAACAATGTCCAAAATATATGAGTGAAGGTTAATAGGAAATTGATCTAGCATGAGAATATTTCTTGTGAATCTTTGCCAACTTCACTTTTTGATCGGATTCCTTGGATGAATTCTACCTCGATGAGCTGTCATTCACAGAATGCAAGGCATCAACATGTCAAAGTATAAAGGATCATGTTTAGTTGACTTGTTCAATTTACTTTCACGCCCTTTTTGTGATCCCTTAGTTTTTACCTTATTTAATGGCAGACACATGGAAGTCATGTCAGGGTATGTTATTTCACGAAGTTTAATTTTTATAGTAACTTTTCCATCCATGTCAACCTCTGCAAAACATTTTAATATAACATTAAACTCTTATTGCATAGACATATCTGCATATGGATTTGAACGCATATCTGAAAAGCTTAATCTAGTCCAAAAAACATTAATTGCATCAAGTGGTATGCTACCCATAATATACATAGCTAGTTCACAAGCGCAAGGGAGTACATGTGTATATCTTATGATGCATCCACAATGACCACTGCCAACACCAACAAACTTAACTCGATCCAATTCATCTTCAATATGATTAAGAGCATACCTTGAAACAAATCCACACAATCTCTTATACAATGTTATATTATGATGGTGACCCACAAAATGAATATTCTTCTCAAATGAAGCTTTAATTTTAGTATACTACAATGTGATCAAGTTATTTATGGCATCCCAACATTTACACAAGTCCCCCATGTTATCCTGAATCAACCTCTTTAAGCTCCAATGCTCAGACTCAACCCTGTTAATCAACAAACTCCACATTAGTTTCAATATATTACACTTTGTCAAAATAAGTTAATTACATAAAATACATGTTGCTAGTTGTGTTCCCTAAGTGCATAACTTTATCTGTCCATGCTTTTACAAAACATTCATTGTGAGGGATCAACCATGTAATCTTCACATACTCGACAAAGTACTCCCATGGTGAACATACAATTTCAAACATCTTGACACACCCCTCTACTCAAACTAGTAGGACAATCTTTAACACTACCTCATGCATCCATGACTTGGTCCCATGCCTCTTTGGGTGCAACGTAAGTCTTGCATTTCACTTTCACATTTTTGTCAATGTGAAATTGGCATAATAAACTACTAGCTTCAAGAAATACATATTTCACTGCATTCATCAAGGCTAAATCTTTGTCAGTGATAACACATTAGGCAATCCATCAACTTTAAGAAAAAGTCCTCTGAGCTTCTGAAGTGTCCAAACAAAGTTATCCTCTTGTTTAGCCTCTATATATACAAAAGTTGCAAAAAATGTCATTCCAGTAGGAATCGCACCAACAATCTCAAGTAATGGTAGTTTATATTTGTTGGTTTTTTAGGTATTGTCCATCAAGAACATTATACTAATGCATTAATCATTTTCACAACATTGGGATGTGTCCAAAAAATATCGCAGACAACTTTTGATGTATCATTCATTCTATGCCAATGAATATACATATCTTGTTCAAGTAAGTTCATCAAATATTGCATTTTCGTTCTAGAACCTCTTTGAGATGAACGATACACAATCCTTGCATTATATACTTGTTTTATTGTAGTTACATTTCTTTCATTGTGCTCTTTGAATGTCAAAAGGATATTTTTTTGTTTTATCGTACTCTTTGTCATATCAGCAAGCATCAACTTCTCTTCATTATTTAGCCGGCCAACATACAGATGACCAACCAATGACTCAGATAAATCATGATTATGCACCCCACAAATTAACTTCAATATCCATCATTTATCATTCTTCAGTGGTCTTCCTTTTAGCCTAAAGCAACACTCACACTTTCTAGTTCCACTTACTGTTATTTGTAAATGTTTTATGTATCGCCTATACTTTCCACCTCTTTCACAGTCCAACACAACAAATGTCTTCCATCCAGGTTGTCCTTTTGATGTATCTGACCTCAAAATGTCAACAACAAAACCCATTTCAAATGCAACATCCAAAGCCCATTTTTATAATTCATCTCCAGTAGCAAAAACCTACATACAAAACATATAACATCAATATGCCAATGTACAATATTTTCAAGGTATTACAAAGAAAAAACAAACACAAAATAATTACCTTTGTAGTTATGAATGCTTTGCTACAATCAACAATTTTTCCAGTCTCTTGTCCGTAATCTTTATGAATATCTTCATCTATTCTAAAGTCATTATTCATGTCAACCTCCATATCCACTTCATCTGACACCTTCCTCACATAATCGTCTTCCATATAAACCTTTCAAAAGCAATAAAATTAAGTTAATAAACAAAAATTGTCCAACATATTCAAACCAATTTATAATTAATAACTAAAATTAATATAAATACCCTAAACCAACCTTCCAGATAAGGCAATGAAATGAAAGAAAAAAATTTAACGAATTGACTAATTTGGAACTTCAAAACATCAATTCTGGATTCCCTGATCCATAATATAATATAATTTCCAGATCGAGCTATCCATAAATTGATGTTTTGAAGTTCCGGATTAGTTGATCTGGGAAACACAAACTCAAAACGGATCAAAAAATTCAGAATTTTTATTGCACAATTTTGGATTGATTGATCCAGACTAATAAACAAATACACATAATTTTTGGATCAATAAATTTGTACTTGTATAAGAACAAATCTAGATTATTGAATCTAAAAATATGTTATATTTTCGGATTATTTGATCCGATACTATTATTACACCATTCTGGATTCATTGATCTGGATTTCTATAACAACAAATCTGGATTGTTTGATATTGTATTAAGTTACTTTTGCAGATTTAATTATGGATTCATTGATCCGAACCTATCCTAAAACTTCATTTTCTAGAAAACAATTCTGAATAAGTCAATGCAATTATAATAATCTAACATAAAAAGTATAAACAACATAATTAACAACTCACTTTGCAAGTGAACCTGAGCCACGAAAATGTAAGGATGTGAACAAGACAATATTTCAGGCATGGATAAGTGAGGAAAACAACCTATGGACAAGTGAGGAAAATAAGGTTACCATGGTCATTTTGAAAATTTGGGATGTACAAGAAGCAAATTGGAAGGTGTAGGAAGCAAAAGGCTGTCAAAAGACTCTTGCCATGTGAAGACATGACAGAACTATTTTTTGGAGTGCAAAAACAACCATATCAAACTAAACTAATATGATCCAAAATTAGGGTTGACAAAACGGGCATTGCCCGACAGGCCAGCCCGTTTAGCCCACCAAAAAAAGTGGGCTAGGTTGACATTATGAACCCACACTTACTAAATGGGTCTAGCCAACTTGGCCCACAAAAATGCGGGCCAAAATCGGGCTATGGTCGGGCCAGCCCACTGGGCCAATAGCCCACCAATCCCAACAATATTATTTGCAATACGCTAGTATGCTACATTACACACTTATTTAGTGATTTACTTACTGCTGATATATTAAAAATAGTAAAATATTCAAAAGATGTTATTGTTAAATTGAGTGGCTAAGAGTGAGAGTGGATGAGAAGTGAAGTGAGAGTCTGAGAGAGAGTGAGAGACTGAGAGAGGCAGAGAGCTTCGTCGTCGACCTCTACACCTCGTCACCTCGTTGCCTCGTTCCTTTTGTTGCTCGCTGGTTACCTCGTTCGTTCGTTCGTCGACCTCAGTGGTGACCGTGACTGACTTGGCGACGTGACTGAGGTGATTCGTTCTCGTTCATTCTCTGTCTCGCACTCCCTATCGTCCGGTCGTTTCTGTCCCGTACTCCCCGCACAATCGGCATCTTTATTTTGGATCTGCGTCCCAAAAAGAAGACCAATGCCAATCCACCACCAACCACCACCAGGTACCTTTCGTTTGTTACTCAATTACTCCTTCAATTTATTGTTCTTTATTTTATTCCTTTGTAATCCTTTCTGCACCGTGTCCATGCATGCCTTTTTTTTTTTCCTTTGGTGTCCCTTTCTCACACTTATCATCATTCACATCCTATTTATTTGACCTGTAAACTGTCTGGAAATTGGAAAGGGAAGGACAATTGCATCCTTTTTTTTTTTTTTAATTTGTATCCGATTTATAGGATAATAATTGCATCCACTCCATTGAGCGGTGACTATTGCAGGAATATTACTGATGCAACTCTCTTAGTGATTGTGGCTCGGCATGAGTTACTTGAAGGCCTTCAGCTTGGATAGTAGAAAATATATAAATTACAATTTGATAGTGCCTTTCAGAATCACAACTCCTTTTAGATAGCAGTCTCCAGTTGCTTAATATTTTCTTTACCTCTCTTTTGGTAAAAATGGGACCCAGGGGGAATCCACAACATTATTGGGTACACTTCATTATTTTAACGTAAAATAAATTGAGAAGGAATGTGATATCATATATCATTATTTCTATTTCTCAATTATATTTTATCATTTTCGTATAAGTTAAAGGGGCAACTTTTTATTATGTGTTGAAGAAATATTTCCATGGTGGACATAGAACAGAACATCAGGGACTTCCTTGGCATCTTACTATTTGTTCCTTCTAAAATTGTGAAAGCTGAACTGGAAGGATTTCTCTCATTACACTATGGTGGACGGAACAATTTCACTTGCTATGAAATCTTTTATAAATGTGCTACTGCTACCAAAATCATCACAGTAGTAAATTATAGGTTGAAATAAGGCTTCCATCGCTCTTGCAAAACTTTCTCTTTACTGATTTATCATTTATCAATATGAAGTGTTGTCTGTTACCATCGACTATTTTCTACTTTTTAAGTGAAATAAAAGGCTTGGCTACCAATATATATTGGATGCCTGGATGTGAGAGAATAAGTAGTGATGCTATTAAAGCAATAGCCCATTGCTGTCCTATTTTTTTATCAATTATCCAATTGTCACCTAAAATGATGGTTTATAGGATAATATTTAGCCTCATGCCTGTAACAAGCTTTACTGTCTCCTATTTTTTTATAATTTTTGTCTCTTTTTTTTTTAATTAACTTTTTTATTTTTTAGATGGACTGACCCGCCAACTCACCTTAAAGTGGGGTGGATTAACATTTCCAATTCACTTTACAAAAATGGGTCAACCCGACCCTACCTGTAATTTTGGTTGGCTAGGACCAACTCAACCCCTTTTTTGGACTGGCCAACCCTATCCAAAATTGAACAAAACCACTTAGAAAAAAATCATTTTTGAGAAAAAATTGATTAGACCACTTTATGAAAATAGTCCAATTAACCAACCCATATTTTAAAAGTTTAGTTTGGCTTGATTTTTTATTTTAAAAAAATCAATCCATATATTGAACCAAACCTAAAAAATCAAATCAATCCACTTTATAAAACTGATTCGATTAACTAAACCACTATTATAAATTGGATCGAAAATGAATCAATTTGGATTTTTTTAAAAATCCAATTTTTGTACGGCCCTAATCATTGTACTTTTGTAGCCTTACCTTAAAAAAAAAAGATTATTTCTGGATTCAAGTCTATAACTAACCGATCATTCTCTACAACCTTAGATGAAATGAAATAAGTCTCCTTTAACTAAGGATAATATATGATTTTGTACATACCAAGTTAAATCTATAGTAAGAGGCAAGAGCCACTTTGGAATTCAAAATTTACTAAAATTTGCTTCATTCAGTATGTCAACCGATCTCCAAATCTTATAGTAATTGTAAACACCAAAAGGATGAAATGAAAAACTAGACCTGTTGAACATTTGTTCCGAGCTGTAAATTGGCATTGAATCTAAGTGGCAAAGTGAATTGTTCTATCATGTAATTGAGTTCTATCAGTTACATCGGAATAAATAAATAAAAAGGAATTTGACAAAAATGAAAATTAGGGTACAAAATTAACAGAAGGTAAATACTGAAGTGGAGTCCCTGCTGACTGACTAATGTATTCAGATGCCTCTGAAACCTTAATGGTACAATTCTGCTACAACCCTTCTCTTTACTTCTAACCTTTTTTTTTCAACCCCCCAAACCTCTTTTTCATTTTTCGTTTTTGGCTTGACCATTGCCATTACTTCCCATATACAGATACAAGAATGACTAAAATGTCTATGTGTTCATGATGGATTTTTTTTACCGTGTCAGAAACTTGTATACCTCCTTGGTTCAGTATATCAAAACACGAAGCAGGCCCGGCTGTGGTTCAGTGAAATCGAGGCCTTCTTCTTCGAGTAGATAACGCTGTACAGCTATTGGGAGTCTCGCAGGAGTGCGGGAGCCCCGAGTATGGTGACCAGTGCCAACACAGATGTAAACCTGCAAACGCTGCTCGGCGGCTCTGGCTGTGCTTCTTAGCACACTCAGTTCGTGTTTCAGCACGTGAATCGCTTCACTTACGTGCAAACCATGTAAGTCTATCATTCTCTGGTGCCCTCTTCCATTCTCTGGAGCAACAGGATTCCTGAAAAATTAACATTCACAATGACTACAGCAGAATCCAGCACTTGGAAATTGAGAACAATGAGATCAAACATTCTAACTCACTAGAACTTAGTTCCAGAAAGAATCTACTTAGCAGGCTCTATTGTTAATATGGAAAAGGAAAGGCTGCACAGTTTGCACAGTAGATTTTCCCAGAAATAGTGGTACACTCAGTTGAACCTCTTGTAACAATTTTTGTCTGCAAACCATTCGATAACAACTGGATATCACTTATGCTCTGTTAACCACTCAGATTGTTTCGCATCTCTTAATAACAATGTTAGACCATTGTTCTTCTCAATGGCCAGCAGTCACAAAAAAATGATAAATAAATAAGCACGGGTAGGAAGAGAAAAAATATATTTTCCCTGTTTTTTTGTACAAATCTTTGAAAACAGGAAATAATTTGAAATCAAGATAATAGTTTTGTAATTAAAAATGAAAACAATACGGTCCGGTCTCGATTATAAGAAAAAAAACATATTTCACACTTATTAAGGAACTTAGTTAACTTCATTAAATTGTGTCAATCCCAATTAAAAAATAAACTTTTTTCCTAAATTACCCTTCATTGGAACTTGATATCAAACATAAAATGAAGTCTTTGGTCTTATTAAATGAAGAGTATTTTGAAAATAGTCTCGTTAAATAAGGCAAAGTTAGTTGAGATTTCCTTATATTTGAGACCAGAAAATAAAAGATTTTTGTTGCTTATAAGTCTGACCAGTTCATAGTTTAATCTGGTTTTAACAATGTGTGTGAGCGTGTCATTTTGGCAACAAACAAGTTGCGATTTTTACCAAAAGTCACATGGATAGGAAGAGCAATAGAAATGGGGAACAACAAACCTCTGGCGATAAATAGATTCTTGAGCTTTTCCATGTGCTGCTTTCATATGCATGTTGTGCAGTTGCCCCTTAACACCAAGCTCCTTTGCAAGGGCCTTGTTGCCAACAAGGTAGGCTTGCCGTGCCTGTTTATTATATTATGTAATTAAACTCAAGCTACAAAAATTAGGATGGGTGGACTTACATCTCTTGCCCAGCTACAGGTAGAAAGCGCAGTTGTTGAAACTCAAGTTACAAAGTTTGTAGCTGGACAAATTCCATTACAAATTTACAATGAAAGCAAAAATATAATGTTGCATAAAAAAAAACGTGTGAACAGATGGTTCTGGAAGGATCTTGCCAGTCACACAGCAAATTTTCCTTGAATTTGTTGTTTGTGCATATTCAATTTGGTATCATCCTAACAGCTCTTCCTTTAAATTTACCCACACTACCCAGATCCAACTTGATTGTCCAAATTTATATACTAGAAAACAAAAGAAATAACATAAATTATGGACTAACTACTAAAAAGAACATAGAAGACTAGAATTGAAGGTAAAGCATATGGATACAAGCCAACCATGATGTGTGTAGGTTGTAACCAAATCATTACATTGTATTCTCATTCAAATTCCCATTAACTCCTCCATCATTGCATGAAACAAAGACCCACCTGCTCAAAATATGCATTACGCAAGCGTGCATGATCACGAGCCTCCTCCCGCAGCTCAGAATACATATTTGCTGCCATTCAAAATTGTTAAAGGAAACACGGTATAGGAAGAATTCATCTCACAGTTGAAGCATATAAGCATAAATATTTACCAACTGCATCACCAGTTTCAAGCCAAACAGGAGCTGCCCGAGCAGAACCCCGATTCTGTAATCTATCACCAATGTTGACTCTCCCCTGTCCACCATTGTAGGCACTAGCCAGAGCATTTAAACTCCTACTAGAGCCGGTGGAAGCATCACCAGAACCATTTTTATCATACTTCCATATACCAGAATCCTGAGAAGCCAATTTCCTGACAGCTGAAGCAAAGTCAACAGCACCTCTAGATGGAATAGAAGACCCAGATTTAAACATGAGCATGTCTTTATCAGATGATAAGTAAGGATTGCCACTTTGTTGAACGTTATCTGCAGCATATTTTGAAGCATTCTGGCCATTTGATGAAGTAAGAGCTGGAAAGTCCATTGCACTCAGATTCGGAGATGACAGAGTCTTTGGACTCGGATTCTGATTGAAGCTACTGTCAACTTGAATCTACAAAATTGGAGGGAAACAAGTAGAGACAATAAACATAAATGTCCTCATTTAAGAAGAATGTCAGAGAAAAGGGTGCTATTCATGAGAGATGACAGTGATATCAACATAATGAAAACCAAAAACCAAAAAACATGGTTGTATTACTATATCATATACCAAGAAAAGATATATACCCAAAAAATTGCTAATAAAATTCCAATGATCCCTTGATAACATGAAGCATAAGCTATCAGGTTTCGGGAAACAGTGGTAAGAAACCAGGAACTGGATTAGAGTTGCCCCACAACTTTATGGAATGCCAGCTCTACCCTGCCAAAACAGGGCACAAATATTTCTCTACATATTTAGCTTTCATTCCTTCTGATTTAATATGGTACCAAATCATATCGCAAGATGTGCATTTCCAACATATAATTGAATCACAACATGCTAGGAAACACTTATAATTGATAAATGTAACTGATAATGTATAAAACTATACATTACATTTTTACAGGCAGTCACATGAAAATAAGCTTTATAATGAACCATAATTTAACCACAAGTCAGTTAGTACATGAAGATCAACCTACCTCTAACTGAGTGAGCATCTCAATCGTCATATGTAAATCGCATCCGTTGGCAAAGAAAACTTCAGAAAGGCTTTCTGAAGCAAAACCAGGGAATAGAGAAGCTAAAAACTCCAAAGGGTTCAAATCAGTATCATTCCCAAGAGAATTCCCAGCAAAAACATCATTTAAGAATCCATGTCCAGTGTTGTCATCATAAACAAGTGCCTCTTGCCCACTGCTAGCATGCAAATCAGTATTCCCAATTTGCCTATCCCAAGGCTTTGCTGATGAGTTCAAAATGCTTGCTGAAGATGGCTCATCCCTGTAGGTTGAATTGGAAAACCTTAATTTATCAGACAAAGTATTGCCATTAAGGTGCTGTTGAGACAGTTCCTGCTGCTCATTTAGTATATATCTAATTCCCTTGGAAGAAGGAAACATTGAGGATTCATTATCATCATTTATAGATAAGCCTGCTAAAGAGAGGTTGTTAAGACCTTGGGATTCATCCTCTCCCATGACCTTGAAGTCAGGGGTGATATCATCAGGAAGCTGACAACGCCAGTACTGGTGAGCCTCATCATCGGAATTATTCGAAATGGATGATTCTGATCGATCTAAAACTGCTTTCCCAAGAGATCCAGCAGCAGCAAACCTCACTGTTGCATCTACCGAGCTGTTGCTTCCAGATGGCGATGATCTGAGGGCAAATGGAACAAACTCTGCTGCATTTGGATTCAAATAGGTTGCTTTGTTTAAGGAGCTCAATTTTGCGTCTGTTTGGGAACCTTTCTTGGATAAGCTCATTATTGACAAGAATATGGACAAAAATGACTAAAACATAGATAGACCTTAAAAACTGTAACAGAAATATTCCAGATAGCTTCAGCCAAACCCTGCAAAATAATTCAATTTGGTCATATTAGTTGATCAACCAGACTGTCATCAAAATAACAGGAACAGTAAAAAAAATCCCAAAAAGTGTCATGCATCATGTACTAAACAAATGAATTCGGCTGTATCCTAGATCACATGATACATGAATGCAAACAAATAAACAAAACTATATTGAATTCCAGTTAAAACAATTTGCATAGTCAAATCAACAAAGAAGTGCAAGCATACATAAATCATCTGTAATTAGGTCGATTATTACTGCAACTCTGCAAGCAACCATAGGATGACCATTTTCAAAACTAAAACTTGGAAGTAAATCCCATAAAACTTAATTGGACAACAAAGGGACTATGTATTATGAATTACAGACACAACTTTTAGCTAATCATATGAATATCAAAAATGCATCGATGAACACTTATCAATTTCACACTAAGTAAGAAACAGCAGGATAAAAGCAAAAACCCTAATTTTTTTTCAGGAGCAAATAATTGCAAGTGGATAAGATGAAGTAAACAACAATTAAAAGAATTGTTCATTTGTATCTACACAGAAAGCCTATTAAAACCCAACAAAAATCCAAAAATCTCAAACCTTATCATAAGAACAACAAACAAAATAAAAGTGCGACAGATTAAAACCAGCTGAAGACAAAAAAGAAAAAAGTCAAAGCATGAGCAAACAATAACAACCTTCCATTATGAAAGCCAAAACCTTTACGAGATCTCAAGCAATTCAACCCCTTGAAGAATCAAAAAACAACACACATAAAATCAAAAACAAAAAAAAAACCCAATAATACAATTAATCAAAACAAAACAAAAGAAGGTAATTACAGAAAAAACGGACCATTTAATGAGATGGGTAAGTGAAAGATCTGAAAGTTATGGAAAGTGTGGAAGGACAATTATACCTTTGCGAATCAAATCAAAGGGATCCATGAGGGGAGATTGCATGAGATCAGAAGGGGTAAGAGAAAAAGTGAAGAAGCAAAGTTTTAATTTTTTTTT
The DNA here is from genome assembly GCA_013407115.1 of Glycine latifolia. Lineage (NCBI taxonomy): Eukaryota > Viridiplantae > Streptophyta > Magnoliopsida > Fabales > Fabaceae > Glycine > Glycine latifolia. The sequence goes on from CM023954.1 coordinate 12,102,090, forward strand.
CCTGAGAATTGGAGCTTGGAACTATCTCTCTATATCTATAGTATTGTTATCTCAGTTATCAGTCTTCTTTCTTTTCCTTTTTTTTCTTGTTTGTTCTATCTCTCTCTTTTTTTCTTCCCCTTTTCTCTTTTATCTTTCTCTCTCTTCTTTCTGAGTTTTTTTTTTGTTTGAATGGCTCTTAGCTAAAACCAGCCCCAGCACCACAAAAATTAGTATTAAAGAATATACCAAACCTTTCGCCGCTCTATTTGACCCTACTCATAGTTACATAATTTGTGAAATTCTGGTTAATCATTCATTCGATAAAGATAATGAATTGATGAGTTAGTAATTTAGATGATTTAATTTGATATATATTAAAAATTTAAAATTATATATATTTATTATATGTAATTATATAATTAATATTATTTAAATAAGAAAAATTTATTTATATTTTAAAATAATAATTGATAATAAAGAAAAATCATAGAAATGATTTATTTTTTTAAAAATAAGTTTGATCGGATAGATTCAATCAGGATTTGATGACATAACTGATCGAATTTAGAGGATCATTCAAAATTAATTACCTGACTAATTCAATATTAAAATCAATCTATTTATAAAACTAGATCCCAATTGGTTCAATCAGACCTATCAAACCAAATTTTTTTACTGACTATTCCCTTACCTATCTCTACAAAATTTCTCTCTCTAAAAACCCACTTCTCTCTACAAAATTTCTCTCTCTAAAAACCCACTTAACTATACATTGTTGGTAATTAATTAATTAGTATCAATGATTGGGATTTGGGAAGGAAAAAACGGTGGCGCAACCCTTTTTTCTTTAATTTTACTGCATTTAAGATTTTACTAGAAAAGAGTCTTGCTAAGTTTTCAAATAAAAATATTTATTATTTAAATTATAAAAAATAAAAATCATAATTAATGTAAATTTTCACTTCTCAATAAAAATATTTTTCTTTTAAATTTCTTAACCAATTACCTTAAAAAAAACTAATCAATACTTTAAGAGCATTAGTTAAAGAACTTAAAATATAAATATTTTTATTTGGAGACAAAAAATTACACTATTCATAATCTTTATTATGTTCTCCTATAATTTATATATATATATATATATATATATATATATATATTAAATATTTTATTATTTTAGTTCTTTATCTAATGTCATAAGAATATTGACTAGCAATACCCTTTTCAAAAATATGATGTCAATACTTTTATTTTAATACTTTTTTCCTACAATTTAATGTTTTTTCCTTATAAATATAATTTACAAGTACTCAAACAAAAAACATTAAATTACAAGAATTAATAATATATTTAAACCAAACAAAAAATTATACATCATCTATCCCAAAATAATAGTTGCATGTGTTATTATACAAAGATTGAGAACAAATAATAAATAAATGAAAAAAGTAATAATTTTACAAAATTAATTTATCATCATTTATTCATTTATGGATTTTATTTTTCACTATTAATATTATAAAAAATATAAATAAATAAAAAATAATTAATATTACATTCAAATTTTAAAATAATAATTATTCTATAATTTTTTTCTTACACAATAATTATAATAACACAAAGTGAACATGTCCTAATTTAATATGTACGGAATGTATAAGTCTTCTTCATCTAAAATAATATCACAAATTTTAATATATAATAATTTTATTAAATTTTATAATAATTTTCTTTTATAATATAAATTTAAATCATCATTGAATTTGAGCTGTTATAGGATTATTCTTCGATGAAAACTTTTTAAGTTTTTTTATATAAGAATATTTTTCAGAATTATAATCACTTCAGTTGAATTGTATATAAGATTCTAATTTCATATATTAACTTTTTATTTTTTCATTTATTTAACTTTTCTTTTTTCTTTTTAAAATGAAATTTAATATTTTAAAAAACTGTGTTAATAATTAAATTAAGTCTGTATCAATAATAATTTATCATGTAATTTGCACAAGATAAAAGTCATACTAGTTCATGGTATAACAGAATTATTTTTAATATAAATAAACAATTACATAATAATATGAGTTTAATAATTATGCATTAAATTATAAAATAGTTTTACATGATAATTTAATTATTAATTATTATTTGTTGATTTTAAGGTAATTATTATAAAATTTAATTAATTTATTGTATATGATGGATTATGATTAGGAATAGGTATGTGAGTCAAGGCATGTGGATCAGTCTGTTAAGTCATTGAATCATGCATATAACAAATGAACGATGTAATCCGTATCATCCATACGGATTACGTAATCTGTATGTCAGAAAAAAAAAAAAAAAAAGCTTCAAACTTCTTACCTCGCACCCACCGCTCATGATGGCCTCTCCGACGACTGTCACCAGTGAACGCCGCTATCACCACCCCTAACTACCTCCCTTGACAGCAACACCTCCAATGCACAACCTCAACATGATCCAATGAGCAATGACTACAGCAAAGCAAAAGAAGTGAACAGTAGACAAGCTTCCCATGTAATAAAGCAACTAAGGGCAATTTTGGCATTTTGAAAAAATCTTATAGTGTATAAGAAGTATATACAGTGTATTTAGTATATCTCTAACAAATATCTTTTAAAAAACTCCCATACTGCATGCAAATTTGAGTTTGGCATGTGAAACCCGCAAACTTTCTTGGCTAAATCTATGGGCTCACGAACTAGTTCGCAAAACCCGTAAAAGACCTTAATATTTAATTAGAAGATTCCTTTGTTTGATGTTGTTATAAATCTTAGTATATTTTAATTACAAATTGATATATTTTAGTTTTATACATTTTAGCCTAAAAATGAAAGGGAAAAAAATTTTAATATGATAGATTTTTTATTTTATTTCATAAAAAATTTATTTTCAAATTACTATTTGGATTTGTAGATCAATCTATTTATCTGCATACTTTGCATATCAAATAAGGCTTAAAAAAAGATCATTTATCATGTGGACTAAATTTATTTGGTCAGCATAAAATGTGGGTTGAGCTTTAAACAAGGCAGACCAATTTGTATATTCATTTCCGATTAAATAATAGTGTAAAATTATTTTATATTATCAGTACATAATTTTTTTTATAATATAATGATTTTGTTAACATTTACTATATTAATTATCTTTTTTAATAAATTATAATAATTATCTTAAATAAAAACCTTAAAAATGATTTTTTTTATTAATTAACTTTGAAAATTTAATACTGGAAATGTATTTCTATTGAACTTTTTTAATATTGTTAATTCTTTAACTAATAGTAGTTTTTGACGACTCCTTACTAGGACCCTTTTTTTTTTCTTTTTATTTGTACATCTTGCATTAGACAAACGTGTAATAACCAACAATTAACGTTAAACATGAGACGATGTATTGTCTAAATTCTGATGAACCTCTGAAGCATAAAGCCATGGGCATCCAAAATTATTTGTCCCTGATGAAAATGTCTAATTGCCTTAAGTTAGTATTTTTATTATTTTATCTTTTGTTCTTTGTTTTTGGAGATTCCATATTAATAAGGTAAAACGCCCTGAACAAACTGAGCATTAATGTTAACATTTATTTTCTTTCATCCAAGGGATGCAGTGTGCCCATAGTTTTTTTGGCATTGAACTCGAATCATTAGGTGGCATACTTCATTTTTATTACTTTCATGATGAGACCAACTATATTTTTAAGTTTTGGTTCTTAATTTATCATTGTGTGTTCAAATTCAGTGGAACTACTTCAGCTTAATGATAATCTTTCATTAGAAAGCTTTAACACAATTAAGAAAAACGGAGAGGGTATATGAAATTAATGGCAAAGGTTTCACGTTTTATTACTGTTTTCTCTTTGTTTGTCACTTCTTCATGTTCCATGGGACTTGGAAGTATGTATCATGCATGGTTATTACAATTATAATAACTTACAAATTATGAAGGATTATATATAGAACTCAAAATATTGTGCCAGAAACTAGAAATATAAAACCAAATGAAGTAACAACATTTTTCTTTTCGCCTAAAACAAAGCATATATGTTATGGGTTTAAGTAAATAGCTATTTTTTATAGTACCTGTTGGATGGAAAAAAAATATAAAACATCATAATATTTAAATAAAAATAAGAAAATATAATAAAAAAAATTCAAATAGTAATCAACCATAAATAAAATAAATAAAAACACCATGTGGCAGTAGTAACTAAGAATGTCCTAAATTGAACCAACCATTTTAAATCATCAAACTGATCAAACGAAGAAAAATAAAAAACAATAAAAAAAACTTATAAACTAAAAAAAAAAAACTAAAAAAAAAACAAATTTTGTATTTCGATTCGATTCAGTTTTTGTTTACTGGTATTTTAGTATGTGTATTGTGATTTTATTAATGCATGACAAAGTGATTTTAATTAAATGGCAAGGGAAATTTAATTCATGCTTTAAAAATATAATTAAGATCAAAAGTTTCATGCTATATTGCTAAGTGACGTGTGGAGTTTGAAGATTCTTATGGGTCTTAAGAGAAGGATTAAGAAAGCTAAAAATGAATGAGAGACTTAGATGATTTTAGAGATGGGTCTTAGGGTTTGATAAGAAAAGCTCTTTTTTTTTTCTTTTCCTTTGCCACACTTGGTGGTCAAACTGTTATTTTCTCTCATTTCCCAAATGCTTTTATTCTCTTTATGCTCTCAAAGTTCTTCCATTCTCTGATTTTCTTGTCCACACACAAGGAGTTTTCTCCCTCGTTTTCAAGGATGGAGCTTGATTTCCCTTCCCTGTGCCTTTCTTGAGCTTGTAACCATTGTTGGATGGTAAGCCCTATTTCCCTCCTCTTTCTCTTTTCTATGAGTTGACCCATAATGGGCAATTGTTGGAAAACCTCATTAATGTTGTTTTTAGTTTATATATTTCATGGTTTTATGGTGAGGTGTTGTTATTAAAGAGAACCTTCTTTTGTTGAGCTCAAGACTCATATTTCCCTCTTCTCCTAAAAAGCCTAAGCTTGAAGGCCGTTTAGGTAAGAGAAACTCTTGTTTACTCTATTATTTTTGTGATGTTGAGTTGCTTATAAATGTTTGTGAAAGATGAATAAAAATAAAAAAAATGCAATCTTGGCTACTTTTGGTTTTTAAGTTTTGAAGGTTTGGATTTTGTTTGAGAATGTATGATTAAGAGACTTCTTGGGTAGATTAATCAGCTAGAAATGCAATAGAAGAGATTAATCGTTGTTTATTATGCTTGGGAAATGTTCGGAGACCATAGATGGTCATTAGAAGTATGGATTTGCGATTCTCGCAAGTTGCAATTCGTAAGCTCACACTAACCTACACACGCAGTTAGCATTACTATACTCTTCCAAGATTTCCTCTATCCGAGTTTTAATAGCCTTAGCTGCCAACCATAAGTTAGTGATTCATCAAATGGAGATGAAGACAACTTTCCTAAATAGTGATTTAAAGGAAGAGATATATATATGACTCAACTTGAAGGGTGTGAGGTTCTTGCTCAAGAAAACAAAGTGTGCAAACTTTTAAAATCCCTATATGGTTTAAAACAGGCACAAAAAAATGGCATGAAAAGTTTAATGAGAATTATGTTGGTTTTTTCTTTAGTGATGCTGATAGATGTCTATACACAAAGTCTAAGAATGTCGATTGTATCATTATATGCTTATATGTGGATGACATGCTTATCTTTGGTTCATGCATTGATATAGTTTTAAGTACTAAATTTTTCTTGGCATCTAAATTTGATATGAAAGATATGGGTCAAGCAAGTATAATTATGGGAATTAAAATCATAAGGGAGAGAGATAGTATATTACTATCCCAAGGACATTATGTTGAGAAACTTCTTAGGAAGTTTGGCTATTATGACTTAGTGAGTACCCCTTATGATGCTAATTCTCAATTGAAGAAAAATAAAGGAGAACCAATTGATCAAACTCAATATGCCCAAATCATTGGGAGCTTACTGCATTTAATGAATTTCTCTAGAATTGATATTGCATATGCAATAGGTAGATTGAGTATATACATTCATAGTCTTAATCAGGACCATTAGGATGCACTTGCAAACCTCCTAAGGTATTTGAGAGGTAGTATGGACTATGGTATTGAATATAGTGGATTCCCCATTGTACTAGAATGGTATAGTAATGCTAACTGGATCTCTAATTCAGATGAGGCAAAATCCATTAGTGGGTATGTATTTACACTTGGTGGTGGTACAGTTGCATGGAGATCAGCCAGACAAACTATTATAGTTAGATCAACAATGTAGTCTGAGTTTATTGCTCTAGAAATAGATGGTAGCAAGACTAAGTGGTTTAAAAATTTCTTGGCTAATGTTCCATTGGGAATGAAACCAACCCCAACAGTGTTTATGCACTGTGATTCTCAATCAACAATCATTATAGCTAAGAGCAAAACTTTCAATGGTAAAAATAGACATATACAATTGAGACATAATGTGGTAAAACAGTTGCTAAAGAATGAAACAATTTCCATACATTATGTGAAGTCATAAGGAAACTTAGTAGATCCTCTAACAAAAACCCTAGTGAGAAACATGATATTAGAAACATCAAAGGGACATAAGCCACTTGAAAAAAAAAACAATGATGATAACTCGACCTTTGTAATTAGAGATCACATTAAGTAGGTTCAATGGGAAAAACAAGTCACTTGTTAGTTTTACTAACACTAAAATTAATTTAACCAATTTTTCAATCTTAGTCCTTTCCTATGGTGTGAGAAAGTGTTAGATGTTGCATTACTGAAAAGGTAAGCTTTATAGTTAAGTTTTATGTGGTTATGAGAAAGCTTAACAACTTATAAAGCTTTTAATGACTTTCATATCCCTTATAGGTGATGCAAGATTTGCAACATGCACTTGATGAAATCACCTATATAGGTGTCAAGTGGGGCTACTTGCATGAGATATGAGCGAGATCTCTAAAAAACTTATGAATATCAGGCATGTGCATGACCTTGTAGGGCAACACATCGATAATGACAAGAATTGTGGGGATGTACTGTGATTGATAAACCACTAGCACACACCAAGTGTTTTAGGTTCAATAACTTGCTACAACTACTACATTGTATGTCATATGTCTTATTAGTCTAGGGCTGATTCAATAGCTTGCTATGTTAGAACTGGATGATCCATTTATTCTTTTTGTTTTGATGAATAATAAAGATAAAAATTTATGATTATTAATTATTTACATATAAGAATGCAGGACGCTTCATATGGAAGCATTATGGTAATAATTTCCTAAACATCAAGCTCTGTTGATGATTGTCATCCACAACTCAGTATCTTTTTGTAAAGTAATATCCAATGTCCAATGCGCTGCTAATAAAACAAACATTGAAAACTAGTGGTTCATCCACTATGCTTCTATTACAAGTCCAAAAGGACCCTTAAGCATTTACATAAATATTTCTATCTCTTATAAGTGTAGTCCGATAACGAGTGAATTCATTCATATTATAATCCATCTATTTTAGATTGTTCTTGATTACTTGATTTAAACTAACAGTTGAATTCAGCATGATTGAGACAAATTTAGAAACGATTTATTTAAGAACAATTTGTTACTGGAATCATGAAGAGCTTGCCTTTGTTTAGAAATATTCACCCCTCCAGCTATCAATGCACCATAAAGACTGACATGCTTTGATCCCAAAAAAATCTATTATTCCAATAGCTATAAAAGACAACTCATTTCAACGTTAAAAAAAATGAAAAGAAATGAAAAATGGTCAAGCTGAGAATTCAAAGAGAAACAAAAAGATATCATTTCAAGAGAAACACTAAGCTTAGAGAATTCATTCTTTGTCTATCTAAGTTTTGTTATGATATTAAGATCTTCATTGTAAACACACTCTATGAGTGTTAGAATCTCTTATTCTATTTTAAACGATTGTTTGAGAAAGCTAGAGTGGCTTGGTGATAAAATAATACTTAAGTGTTTTTAGATTCACAAGGAGTCTAAGGATTGTGTCAGTAGTGACTTAGAATACTTCATTGGATAGAAAACATGTTGTAATCAAGTTTGATTAGTAGAACTCTTTACTGGTTGGTAAATGAGAACTGAACGTAACTTAGATTGACTGAACCAATATAAAACTTAGTGTTTCTACTATCATTTAGCTTGTCATAGTATTTACAAGGCATATTAGTGGCATAGCTCTGCATACAAGTCTTTCATTAAAACTATTGTTTATAAATCATCGGGCAACAGTCCTTTACTACTTGGAAAAATCTTACTTGTCACTGAACAATGGTCTTGATGAACTATTTTGTTTATAAATCACTTTCATTGTGAAAAGATCCAAAAAAGTTTATCTAATACACTATTCAACTCCCCTCTAGTGTGATTTATTATATTTTATGCTACACCAAGTCCCATGCATTACATTCCATATGAACCCGGAACTCTTTTATTCTTTTCTTAAAATGTTTTCTCAAAATGTTTTATATAGTCTTTTGTAATATGTTGGAGATTGTTGTAGTTTGATGGATATCACAAAAGACAAAGTCTTGCATTGATTGGGATAACTTTGGCTCAAGTGTTTATATACTACTTTGTGATATGGACTTTCAAAATGACTAGCAAGAGATGAAAATCTCGGTTGCATGAGTTTGGGCTATGTAGGCTTGTCGTAGTGTAAATCCCTGATTTGTCCCCCATGTGCGTGCAATAATGACCCATGCAAAGTTTCACGGTTTTAATTAATTAAATTCTTTTTCAGAATTATTTTGAATTTTAAAAGTTTTTCTAGAATATCTAGATTTTAATGAGAAATAAATTGATTTGACTTAATTACAAAAATTATGAAATTTCATCATTTAGTTCTTCTGATCTTTTTATTTTATTATAATTACCAAATTAGTTATCATGTTAATTTCAAATTATATTACTATTTTTCATAAAATGTGTTTTATTGTCAGTTTGATTCTCAATTCTTTTTTTTTTCACTTTTGTGCTCCCCTCTCACCCTATAAATATCAGATTTCAGACCTTATTTTAAAACCATCATATTAAGTGAGGGAGATCATATTAATTCACGAATCTATCTATACTTTGTGCCAAATAAAGCATGCAGATTGTTTATCCATCATTGTCTCAATAAAAGAATCGAATCTAATTAAAGTGACCTTCTATACTTTCCAGCTATTGAGTGATAGATCATAGATAGAAACATGGGTCATAACCATTACGTTACATTCATGAATATATACAATAAATGACTATTGTATTCCACTGTGTTTGGTGTGGCTATAAAGTCATTTGCAAAATACTAAAACACTGAATGTGACCTTCATCATTGAAACCTGGGCGTTGTTGACACATCGTGATTGTATCCGCATGTTATTATACACTAAACTTGAACATGGAAAAGGTTAGCTTATTTGAAATTTCTCTTGTCTTAATTATCGAGATTTTAAATTAAATTATGATATATATATATATATATATATATATATATATATAATCTAAATGATGGGGTTGTTGATAGGGGTAGATTATAATAAATTAACTTAATGTTATGAATTCTTAAAATAGAATCAGCACAATAGTCAAAGTTGGTAGTATATAAAACTATATGATTTTGAAATTCATAAGCAATTACAACATGTATAAACTCAGGTAGATATAAAAAACTTAAACTAACATTTATCATAATAGATAAAATTCTTATACTTACTTAAATAATCGGATATTGAAGCAAGTAGGATGATAGTACAAAGTAGCAAAGTTCTGAAAATAAACGAGAGAATGATTGCAAGTTCCTACATACAGAAAGAGTTTTTTGATTCATAAAACTTCGGATATACTACATCAGATAAACACACCTATTTATAATACAAGCACACCTCTCCGGAATTCAATCCGGACTTAACTATATTCTATTAACAGTGAAAGCATAAAACACTTTTATCTTTAATAGACCTACTAGCTAAAGAATACAAAACACACAAACTAAAATTCAAACTATCTACAGAAAGTCTTGTCTTGTCAACAGTACTTCTGTCTTCTGCCGACACTTCTTATTGGCTTCTCTATGCTGGAAATCCGGGAAATCTTATCTTCTTATCCTACTCTTGGTCTTCCTTTATTCTGAAAATTCTTCTTTGGTAAAATAATCTAACATGTCATGGTTTTTCTGATACGGATTTGTGCTAGAACTACTTCCTTCGTCTTTTATTAACTTCTGTCCGCAACCCGGTATTGATCTCATTCTTTGTAGTCGTTCTTCAAATTCTTCTTGTGAAGAAGCTGTTGATAATTCTGCCATTATCTGTCTTTTTTGTGCCAAAAATAGGGCTTCTTTATCAGCATCTATATCTACTTGTGATCTTGGCACCTTATTCATATTGGCCCACTGAATGATTTTTTCTTTATTAATTATTCTTACATCAAATTTTTTCCACCATTTTATCTTTATTTGTCTGGAGAGGAAGTACAAATCTGTCTCATTATCAGCTCTTGAATAAGTATATGTCCATGTTGTAATCCAAGTTATTCCTTGGGAAGCTATAAAAGATAAAAACTTATAACCATCTACAAATGAAGTATTGTCTTTAAAAAACTGATATAACTCTGCGACCTCCGGAGGAAAAATCTCTCTCATGGGACCAAAGTTATAAAACCATCTGATGAACCATTTTGGGAATTTTAATGATATGCCTTTTTTGAACCATAAGAACCAGGAATGTTTATCAGGCTTGAGGTAAAACATGTTATCCCAGGCAGTCATATAATCATAATAATTATATTCTTGAGGGATAAAAGTTCTGGAAAACTTCTTGGGCTTATGCAGAGGCTGTCCCCAATCTATATCAGATAATACATTAACAATCTTTATTTTGGAGAACTGTATTATACCATCTTTGTCTTCATTATGAACCAGGTCTATAGAGTCTGTATCTATCAAAATAAATTCATAAAATAATCTGGCTTTTCTTGTATCAGGACATGGATATGGTATATCGGTAGGGAATATCTTATTAGCAAGATCAACTGGGTTTAATTTAAGCCAATGTTTTTCGGCTATAATTATGGGAAGAGAATTTTCTTTTTTAATATATTCTGGATCAGTTTCTGTATTGGTTTGGAAAGTAGGTTTTGAAGGAGAGGCTGTAGTAGTATAGTCTCTTGGGCCAACTAAGGTATTGAGGTATTGTAATGGAGTGTATTTAGGTCTTGGAGCATTTCCTCTAATGGGTTGAGATAAAATATTAGGACGGATATTGGGATTTGTTAAGAATCTTGATGTACCTGCTGTATTTTGTATCGCCATTTGTGAAGGATCATCTTTATTCGTTCCCAGTGGGGGTCCGTATTGATCTTTTGATTTTGATTTACTCATTCTGAACCCTGTAAAAACTCTCTTGTTAAAAAATCTGGTAAAAAATTCTTTTCTCCTTTAATATGTTCAATATCAAAATCAAAACAAGATAATAAAGATTGCCATCTAGCAAAAATATGTTTTGAAATAAGATTTTTAACATCTTTTTGTAAAACTGAAGGAGCTGCTTTACAATCAGTACGAATTAAAAACTTTTTATTAAATAAATCATCTTGAAATTTTTGTAAACATAAGACTATTGAAAGTATTTCTTTTTTGACGGTAGAGTAATTCTTTTGAGATGGATGCCAGATACCCGAATGATATCTGACGACTTGTTCTTTTGATTCTGGAGTGACCTTCTGTTTTAAGATACCACCATATCCTATATCTGAAGCATCAGTTTCTACTATTAAGAAAGCTAACGGATCTGGTATTCCTAGACAGGGTAACTTCTTGGTTATCTGTTTAATTTTCTTAATGGCTTTAGTCATTTCTTCGGACCACTCAGGTGGATTTTTTCTAAGTCTTTCATATAATGGAGCACACTCTATTCTTATGTTTGGTATAAAATCTGCGATATAATTTATACATCCTAAAAATCTTTGTAACTGTTTTTTATCCTTAATTTCATCTGGAAATTTATCAGTAAATTCTATAGATCTTTGTATTGGAATAATGGTTCCTTGATATATTTCGAATCCTAAAAATCTTATCTTAGTTTCAAATATTTTTATTTTTCTTTCAGATACTACCAAACCATTTTCTTTTATTATTTCTATGAATTTTTCTAAATGTTCTATATGTTGGTTAATATTTTTAGAAAAAACCAATATATCATCTAAGTAAACTATTGTAAAATCTGAATAATTATAAAATATATCATTCATTATATTTTGATATTCACTTGGAGCATTTTTTAATCCTTGAGGCATTACATTCCATTCATAATGACCAAAAGGTACTACAAACGCAGTTTTATACTTATCTTCCTCCTTGACCGAAATTTGATAGTATCCAGATTTCATATCAAATTTGGAAAATATAGAGGAATTATTTAATCGTTTTATTAGATCGGGTTTATTTGGTAAGGGGTATCTAATCCATTTTAAGACTTTATTAAGAGGTTTATAATTAATTACTAATCTGGGAGCTCCTCTTTCAACTTCTGAAGCTTTCATAACATAAAATCCTGAACAACTCCATGGGCTTTTAGAGGCTCGTATTAATCCTTTGTCTAAATATTCATTAATCTCTTTTTTACAATATTCTAAGTATTGTTGATTCATTTGTATAGGTCTAGCTTTAGTAGTGATATCTTTTTCATTAAAATTATCAATATATGGCAAACTAATTTCATATTTCTTTCTATGCCAAAAAGCTATAGGATTTGTCTCACAAATTTCCTTTTTAATTTTATTTTCAATGCTTAGTTTTTTATCTTGAATATGTTTATTAGATAATTGTTCTTCTATTCTTTTATAATGTATTTCTTTATGTAAAGAATTAATATGTCTAGTTTTATTTTTTATCAAACTGATTGATGAGCTTTTAACTATATTTAATTCTCTTGTTTTAGGAGGATTTATAAATTCAAACATTATTGTTCTTCCTATTACTTCAGTCATTAATCCTTGTTCAGTTACTTGGAAAGGATATAATAATGCTAAAAAGGGTGTTCCTAAAATAACCTCATGATGCATATTTTTTACTAATACAAATGAAGTATTATAACAGATTCCATTTTTACATATCTTAGTGTCTGATAACTTATATTTAATATGCATTTTACTTCCATTAGCGCTAGATATATTTTCTATAGATTTCTCATAATATTTAGTAGGTATTAATCCTTCTTGTATGCAATTTACATCTGCTCCTGAATCTATTAAAGCTATTAACTTAAATTGTTCTTCTCTAATTATTATATTTATTTCACAATGCCATTTATGAGTTATAATAAGAGATAATAAATTAATAAAGTTTTCTTCATTATTTTCATTTTCTGGTAAAGGGAAAGATGTACTAGGAGTGTGTTCTTGGGATCTTATCCTTTCTTTTCCTTCTAATTCTAAAATTCTATATTCTAAAGAAATATCATTATGTCTTAATTGATTAATTTCTTGTTTTAATAGTTTTACTTCTTCTTGTAAATCTTTTAAAGTGATATTTTTACTGGGTACAAATCGGTTATATATTTCTTTCATATCTACTGTTTTTACTTCTTCTCTAGAAGACTGATCTCTTTTTATTAATTCATTAAGTTGATTTATAAATTCATCTCTTATGGGTGAATCTTCTAATTTTCCTATTATGTTAATTAAGGTTTCACTTTGATCTCTAGTTAGCATATTAATACTCTTACAATTATTACATGTACATAGTTCTGGACCTAAACAAACACCTATATCTTCATTACTAGAATAACTACTACTACTAGTATTATCCAACTGATATATAACTCCATCTTCTTCTACTTCAGAAAGGCTTTCCTCAGAAGATTCATTATCTTCTGGTTTTGAATTTATCACTATTTTCATTAATTGTTGTTTTAAATTTTCATCTATTTCTAAAGAATTAATTTTTTGTTGGGTTGTACATTTATTAGCATAATGACCTATTTTACCACACTTCCAACAATGATTTTTCTTCTTTTTAGGATATGATTTCCTATAATTGTTTTTATTCTTTTTATATGGTTTTTTATAATTTTCATATCTATCAATTTTATGATCATAATGTTTTTTGTTCTTATATGTTTTAGAATATTTATAAGATTTTCTAATTCTTCTTTTATTTTCATAACTAGGGGCTTTAACCATTTCTACTCCATATTGGTGACAAAAAGTTCCTAATTCTTTTCTATTGTTTAAACTATCTTTTCTCATTTTATTTTGTAATTTAAAATCAACACATATTTGTATTCCTGTTTCTATTATTACATTATGAATTTGATCGTAAGTTAATTTGTCATATGGAACTGGGGTTTGAAAATGTCTTTCTAAATTCATTCTAGTTTTCTCTGCTAGTAATTTAGGTAATCCACTTATAAATCTCTCTTTCCAATATCCTGCATATCCATCTTCTCTTAATGTGACTTTTGAAAAGAAGACATCTTTATACCATCTATAATCAGTCATACTAGGACATCTTAAATTCATTAATTGAATACTTATTCTTTCTTTAAATATATTTGGGTCTCCTATAAAATGAAGATAAGTATAAAACTGCGTTTGTAGTACCTTTTGGTCATTATGAATGGAATGTAATGCCTCAAGGATTAAAAAATGCTCCAAGTGAATATCAAAATATAATGAATGATATATTGTAAAATATATATATGAATATTTTTAAAAGAGATGAGATCTGTTTATACCGGTGTAAGAATTGTTAGTCTTACACCATTTAATAACTTTTTTTGGATAAGTATTTTATAAAATCCACCATTAGATTGAAAGCTTATATCATATAGATCACATGTTTCAAATTTGACATTAATCCGAAATCATTTGATACCTAATTGATATATATATATAAATTAACGTAATATGTACTTCTAAAATATGTGAAAATTAGACTATTTGATTATATTCCTATTGATGTTTAAATTTTGTGAAATTTGATATATGTGATCTACATGATATAAGTTTTCAATCTAACGGTGGATTTTGTAAAATACTTATTCAATAAAAAATTATTAAATGATATAAAATTATCAATTCTTACACCAGTATAAACAGATCTCATCTCTTTTTAAAAAATTTGCAACGTATTTCAATGATACATATTTATTTAGTGATAAAAATATAAGAAAATAATTTTGTCTAATTTAAGATATATACCGTAATTAATAGTTACACTTTTCTTGAGACTGAGTAGAAAGCATCACAGTTTCGGGTTTATTTATTTACTTTTTGCTTCGGAGTTTCAGGTTTATTTATTTTATTGTTAAACAATTAATTCTCATACTTTTAATAAAAAATGAAGATTTTAATATAATTTTTTTGAAGTTTTTTTGAAATTTAATTCTAACTGTTAAATGCTAAAGTCTGAACCAGATGTACCCAGTTGATGACTTGAGACTTGAGAGAGGGAGAGTTGGCCACGCAATATATTAAATTATTCTCTTTTTTAATTAAATTGTTGACACGTACATATTCTGTATCACAACTCACAAGAAGTCGACTAGGTTGTCAGTTCAGCTGCTGCTTTCATCTATAACAATATATAAATATAGGATATCTCTTTTTCATGTCCACATTTTACATGAACGCTTTTACCTTTTAATTTTACTAATATGATATTCTCATTCAACTTTAATTGCAACATTCTTCAGTTAAAGGATAAAATAATAAAAAATGTAAAACACAAATTAAATTGATGTAAAGTTATCTGCCCACTCTTCCAAGTAGTGTTTCACGTTTTATCTTCCGTAAAACGGCCACACCTTTTCCTTTTCTATATAACCAACTCATTCGTTCTTTCTCTCTTCCTTTTATTAACTTCTCATTCATATTGTTGTAACTTCTCATTTGTAGGATGGCCTCATGTGGATGAGAGAGGCTGCAACGGTGCAACAACTAACAAAGGACAGGAGCATATACCAAATGACTGAAATAGGGATAGGCCGAATTGCATCTTTTACTTTTTCCTTTGCTCATTGAAATTTTCATAAACATCATCACAAGCATAATTACTAAAATTTCTATTTATTTGCATCTACATATATGTCTAATTGTTTTTTCTATGTGCAGATATATACTTGAACTGGATAGAGGCATTGCTCTCTCTAAAATTAAGTAACTGCCATTTCTTTACCACACCAATATTTTGTTTCATAATTAGGCTATTTAAAAATAAAATCACAACATTTCTTCAAGTTTCAACTGCAATTTTTTACCCATTTTAGTTGTTAACTGTTAAGGACACACTTGAAAGGGGCTTCCTTAAAATTAGGTATTAAAGTTTTTCTTTGTCCATTTTATTCATTCATTCAATATATATAGCAAGAGTACCTAATACATGTATTGGTCCTCTCTCATTACATGAAGGAATATTAGGAAAATGACAGAACTGGCTACCATGACAACTCATGGTCTATCCATACTAACAAACTCAAAATCTAGTAACAAACCAATAACAAACTTATATTCTTATTCTCTAAAACGTATAGGCTTGTTGATTACTCTCTTGGGCCTGCTGAAATTGGTCTCTTCCTTCCTTAGGCCCGATGTGTTGTTGTCTGTAGTCCCAGTGTTATTAGTCTCACTAACACTACCATCCCCTAGGAGAATCACGTTGTCCTCAAGGTGAAAAGTGCGAGAAAGGTCATCCTACCGTTCCCAAGTGGCATATTCAGGAGAAAGGCCTAGCCACTGAACCAATACCCAATGAATGGGAGGAGAAGCATCGTGATCCCATTTAGATTGCAAAATAGTAAGTGGTTGAATCAAGGGGTGATGATCATGGAATGTCGAAGGAAAAACTTCAGGCTGTACTAGAGGAGGACCTCTGTGTGGTTTGAGCAAAACACAATGGAATACCAAATGAAGTTTGGAGTGAGGAGGTAATGCTAGTTTGTAAGCAACAACTCCAATGCGTTCAATTATCTGATAAGGACCATAAAATTGTTTCACAAGTTTGGTATATGAAGTCCTAAAAACTGATGTTTGACGATAGGGGCGCAAACGGACATAAAACCAATCGCAAATATTATAAGATACGTCTCGGCGCTGCTTGTCAGCTTGTACTTTCATGGCAGCCTGAGCTTTGAGTAACTTTCAGTGAAGAATTTGCTACCTAGCCTGTCGCTCCAAAAGCAATTGGTCAACAGCCTTAATAGGGGAAGAACCAAGTAAATAATGAGGAATGGATGGAGGAGGTTTGCCGTAAATTGTCTAATAAGGTGACTGCCCTGTGGCGGAATGGACTATGGTGTTGTAAGACCATTCTGCTAATGCTAAAACCTTGCCTCATCTAGCAGGGTTGGAATACACAAAAGCCCGGAGGTATTGTTCCAAAATTCGATTGAGGACTTCAGTCTGTCTATCAGTTTCAGGATGGTATGTAGTACTCATTAGAGTTGAGTGTCGCTAAGTTTGAAAAGTTCCCGCCAAAATTTGCTGATGAAAATGGGGTCGCAGTCAGAGACCAGGCTGTGAGGTACTCCGTGATGTTTGCAAACAAGTTCAAGGAAGAGTTGGGCAACCTTAAAAGCAGTGAAATGGTTAGGAAGGCCGCCAAAATAAGCCGCTTTAGAGAAATGATCAACAACAACAACAAGAATAACGGTATTGCCATTGGATAGAGAAAGACCGACAATGAAGTTGAGGGAAAAGTCTTCCCAAATAGCAGTGGGAACCTGTAATGGTTGGAGCAAACTTGCGGGTCTCTTTGTTTCATACTTGGTAGACTGACAAATATCGCATTGTTCCACAAATTTTCTAACATCAACACACACGCCCTTCCAAAAGAAATTCTTTTGCATTCGAGCAAGTGTCTTGGCGATACCCATATGACCCGCGGTAGGTGTTTGATGAAATTCCTATAATAGATTGGTCTGGAATGGTGATGTAGGGTCAATCCAAATGTGGCCCTTGAAAATGACAAGTCCTTGGTGAACACAGTAATCTAAAAATTTCGAAGGGCATTCGTGAATGTTGTGAACTAAAGTTCTGAATGCCTCATTAGAAGAGAGACTACGTCAGAGCTCGTCCAGGAGGTAAACTAGGGAACAGAGAGTACCAAACATTGGCTCTCCATACTGAGGGTGGGATGAGAAAGGGCATCAGCAACCACATTATGGCGCCTGGCTCGATACTGGATCAAATAGTCATATCCCATAAGTTTTGACAAATAAACTTGCTGCTTGGGGGTCTGGATGATGGAAGTCATGAGATCCTTGGGGCTTTTATGGTCTGTGAGAATAACGAATGGGTGACCCAGTAGATATTGACCCATTTTTTGACAGCAGAAGTGAGAGCATGGAGCTCACGTTTGTAAGGGGAAGCACAAACTAAACGCGAGCAGAAGTTCTTGTTGAAAAAGGCTATGGGTGATTGGATTGCATTAGGACAACACCCATAGTGACACTCGAAGCATCGGTTTCCAAGACAAATGGTAAGTTAAATCCGGGAGGGCCAAAATAGGGGCCTCAGTCATGGCCTTCTTAAAAGAATCAAAAGCATGTTGAGCATTAGTTGTCCATTGAAAGGAACTCCGATGGAGTAATTGGTTAAGAGGATTCGCAATGGCAGCATACCCTTTGATGAACTTTCAGTAAAATCCTGTTAATCCCAAGAACCCACGAAGAGCCCAGACAAAGAAGAAGAAGGAGGCCAATCAGTCATTACCTTAATTTTGGATGGTTCCGATGTGACACCAGACTGAGAAATGATGTGACCAAGGTACTCAAGATGATGTTGGCCAATGATACATTTGGAACCTCATAAGTAGAAATCGTTGTCTTGAAGGCAAGTGAAAACCCTGGTCAAGTGGTCAAGATGCTCTGGCAAGGAGCGACTATAAACTAGGATGTCATCGAAAAAGACAACCACAAACTTTCAAAGAAATTGCGCTAATGTCACGTTCGTGGTGGCCTGAAATGTAGATGGGGCATTACAAATCCCAAATAGCATAACCTTGTATTCATAGTGGTCGTGGTGAGTACGAAAAGTTGTCTTGGGTATATCATTAGGATGCATTTGAATCTGGTGAAACCCTTGGCACAAGTCGAGCTTGGAAAACCATGAAGCATTGCCCAATTCATTAATTAGCTCGTAGATGGTTGGAATGGGAAACCTGTCTCGAACCGTAAATGCATTCAGGGCACAAAAATCTACACAACATCGCCAACTACCATATTTCTTCTTCACCAAAAGCAACGAAGATGAATAAGGGCTCTGACTTGGTCGAATAAGGCCTACACGTAGTAATTCATCAACTTGACATTCAATTTCGCATTTCTGAAAATGCGGATACCGATAAGGGCAGACATTGGTTGGTGAAGCACTGGGGTGGAGGTGAATTTGGTGGTTAGTAGGATGGTTAGGTGGAAGGCCTTTTGGGGTGATGAACAGGCGGTGAAATTTGTGCAACAAGGAAGATAGACGAGGGTCAGGGTGGTCAGGAGTATTAGGGGTAGGGAAGGAGCTGAATGTGGAAGAAGGCTGAAGTGGCTTGGGTCTGAACCATACGCTTAACTTGGCGGGCCGGGACATCTAGAGGTGGTGAATGGGGTGGGAACGAAGTTTGATGGGGGTGCCGTTTCGAATAAATGACATGGTGAGGGCCTTGTAGTCTTTCATGATTGGGCCCAATTCCTTAAGTCACTGGACGCCCAATACTATATCTGCCCCCATTGATATGAAGGACGTAGAGATCCACCACAAATTTGTGTCCTTGAATCGAAAGGGAAACGTAGGGCAAAGGTGAAGGAAATCAATGACAGTGTCGTTACCTACCATAACTCGCAAAGTCGTAATGGACTGTGAAGGAAAACCCAAAATTTTAGCGACCCGGGTCTAAAGAAAATTATGGGTGCTACCGCCGTTGATGAGGACCATAACAGAGTGGTGGTTGATAAAGCCTTGCAAACGGAGAGCCTCATAGGTTGGGTGGCTAGACAGGGCATTGAAGCTGATCTGTGGCAGTAGTGGTTCAAGGCTAGGGTCCGTGGAAGAGTCATCCTCAGAGATAGGGTCCTCATCCTCGGCGATGAACAAAAAGAAGCGTCCTTGCAATAGTGATTGTGGCCAAATTTCTCATCGCAGTTATAGCACAGACTCTTTTTGCGACGGTCGGGCATTTCCTCCTGAGATAAAGGGCGGTAACGGGGGCGTGGTGCCGCCGAAGAGGGAGAAAGGGAAGAAGAGGAGGCAAGGAAGCGGTTTGGAAAATAATGGTTGTCAGCCGATTGTGGGGGTTATGGAAGTGTAGGTTTAGGGTGATCGATGCGATGACAGTCCTCAATCTTATCCTCTTGCAGTTTTGCAAGAGCCACCGCCTGTGGTAAGGCCACTAGTTGCAAGGCCTAAATTTCTGGTTGAAGACCAGAAATAAAGTAGCTGAGCAAAAACAGGTGAGGGAGGCCAATGATTTGGTTTGCAAGGTGTTCGAATTTGGTAAGATACTCAGTCATAGTGCCCCTCTGAGTGAGCTTGAAGAGAGCACCTTGAGGGTCATCATAAAATGAAGGAGCAAAACAAGACTCAAGAACCTGTAATAAGGTTGACTAGGATGTGATGAGACCATTGTGGTACATCCACTGGTACCAACTAAGGGTGGGGCCATCCATATAAAAGGATACAACATAAAGGTGTTCGTTCTCAGGTATATCGTGAAACTCAAAAAATGGAATTATGCAATTTTCGAACTTTTGACTCATTTGGTTTATTAAAAATTGGATTTGTATTTTAATTTTGTAATTGCTATTTACACTTTTTTTATTATTAATGTACTTTACTTGTGTTATCAACTTTAATTCTTCAATTGTTATTTTGAATTTTTGAGTATGAAATTATGGATGAGCTTTTCTTAATCAAATAATGTTAGTTAATATAATTTTGAATTTCTTAATATAGACCAGGTCAAACCGAAGTAATTACTGACCCACCGGTTGAACCACTGACCCAATGACCTATTATCTCGACCAGGTTAATGATTGGGCTGATTTTCACAACTGTGTAGTGGAGAGTAAATGGTAACATTAACGCTTTTAAATTTCATTTACTTTGGAGAGTTAGTTTATAGATTTTAAAATGGTTGTGATTATATATGGCTTATTCTTGAACATGGCATATCTTACACCAAATGCATTTCTTCAAAATCTGATGTTTTTTTTTTTTTTTTACTTTTTCTTTTTGAATGTTGCAGGACCCAAGTTTGCGTTCCCATTTAGAAGTGGCATTTCCAATTCTTAGGAACGTGCAGCACAATTGCACATTGTAACTGCAATTTTCTATTTTCTAATCAGTCTCCTATCTCGCTTTGTCTGCTTTAGTTCTTTTTCCTTCATTTTTGTATATGAGTGCATTTCATAATTCATTTATTGCCACTTCATTGAGGCATTGAAATGTGGCCATAATAATTTGAATCACATTTGTAATATTTTTTATAATTCTGAGCCAGCGACTACCAGTGAGGAATTTTTTTTTACAATGTCCTCTCTCTTAATTATTACTATTTTTTACATTAAAAGCTTAATTATACTTTTTTACTGATCTGAATCATATTAAATTTTTTACATTATCCCCAAATTTTAGATGCATATATTCTCATATTAATTCCTATCTGAGTTTTATTTTTTCCATTCAAATTTGCTCTTACACCCTCAAATCTTAAAAGTATTTTTTTTTCTAATATCCCTTAAAGAATAAGACATGTATTTTCTAATTTATCTTATTAATTTTAAATTTAATCAATCATTCATATTATTTTTTATCTATCAATTATCATGTTCTTCAGATTGAGTGCTTCCACAATTTGTTTTTTTTATTAATCCTGTTATATTGTTTTTTTCATTCTTTGCGTAATTTTTGGCTGATATTTTATATTTAACGTGCATTTGAGGATTTATCTTATTTAAAATTTTCAGTTCTAAATTTAATAAATCATTCATAATATTATTGATAATTTTATTTTTTTATCTATCAATTACTCTAAATTTAAAATTTAGACAAAAATAAATAAAATCAAAAGAAAAGACGTAATAAAAATTGTTAAAGAATGACAATGAAAAAAAAGAAGAATAAATTACAATTACCCTCCTATTGTGTGAGTGACACATGGCTTTTAACAAATTTTTTCTACCGAAAATGCCATCACCCCATTCTCTCCAACAATCACCCCAACAATGAAACATTGTTGTTTACTTATTTCAGTGTTGCTTGTAGTTGTATATATCCGTTTGAAAGCATAAAGCTTATGCTAGATCCAGTTCGAAGAGAAGTTGATAGGAAACTGGAGCAATTGGGGTGAGATGATGAGAGTGGGTAACTGGGTTTGCTTACCACTTCTACGTTTTATTCATCACATTGCTGCAAAAACTCTACGGATGTGTTCATTGTTCCCGTGAGAATAAAGCATGGTGCAGGTGGTGAGGCGCGGCGGCGGGGAAGATTTTGAACCACCCTCGGCGGCGGCAACCACCGTGTGGGATGACAGATTCGACTCCCTCCCGCCTCCACCGCCGCACAAGCAACCCTCCAACACGCCACCTTCCTTTAAACCAACCTCAGCTCCGACATCACCCACGCCGCCACCTCCCTTTCTTTCAGATCTGGGGTTGCCTTAATTTTTTCACTTTGCAAATCTTCTTTTTTTTCTTTTCAAAAGCTTTTTCTAATGGCAGATCTGGTCTCAGAATCTCATTTTTGCAATTTTTTTCCCTACTATCTATCTGTTGTGGATTCAATATTTTATGTTGAGTTTATGGTTTGTTGAAGAAAATAGAAGAATTTTATATTTTCGTTTCTTTTTAACAGAGACTTAAGGCCGTTTGTATACAGCGGGTTAGAAGGAATGCAAAAAAAAGTGTCAAAAACCACACGTCAAACAAATGTTAGAATTGTTTCTGATAATTCTGTATAAGGAAACTAAAAACAATTTTTATAAAGTACAATATATGATATAAAATTTTGAGTATTAAAAATAAGAGTTCACAACAATATATAGGAAAAACATATTTTTTCCTTTTAATTATATACAATAATATTATAACAATTTTTTAATGTAAAATCGACTTTAATTATAAAAATAATTTTTTATGTTTAATATATATATATATATATATATATATATATATATATATATATAATAAACATATAAAATTTTATATTCTATAAAATATGTATGCCTTTTGTTTTCGTCTCTCACTTTTAATTTTTTCATATGAGGCTTTTAAGGAATGTTTTTCTATTAATAAATTTTCATCCCATTAATATGTTATTCATTATTTTATTTCGTTACATATTTTGAAATTTTCATTTGATTTCTTATTTTAAGGGAAACAAAAGATTAAAACCATATATCTACAAACACTAAATGAGAATATATATATATATATATATATATATATATATATATATATATATATTGAGAAAGAAAAACTCTATAGTTTATATTTAAAGAAATTAAATGGAAATAATTTAAAAATAATAGAAGACTAACATAAATACTATTTGATAAAAGAATATATTTTATACAGTCTCATTTATTATAAAAAAAAGACGAGGGTCTAAATAAGTTTTGTAATTTTTTTGGGGACTAACCTAATAAAACGATGTTTTTAATGGTTTTTCACTATAACTAATTTTTATCAATTTATTAAAACTCTAAATTTAGAATTCTCATAAAGTAAATTAAGTTAAAAAAAATTATATAATTTTAAAAATTAATTTTTAATTCATTGTCTCTCTTGATTTCACATGATATTAAATATATAAATAAACAAATATTATTGTATAAAAATTAATTAAAATATTATTGGTATAAATATATCAATATTATTAAGACTAAATTATTTTCTATATCATTAAATACCAATATTATTTTAATTAATGATATAAAAATAATTAATTAAAATAATATTGATATTTAATAAGCAATTTACATTTATCTCTTTTCAGATTAACACTTATTATAATCACACATCCTTCCCTAAAATGCATTCCTTTTGTCCTCCCTAAGCAAGAAAACATTATTATTTAAGAAGGACGAGGTGGTGGTCGCACTCGATGGAAGGTTTTTTTTGTAAGGTATTCCAATTACTAATTATTTATTTACAAAATCTACAACCCATATTTTTTTTCAAATATTTTCTCCAATGCTATCCTCTTCACTGATCATGATTATGGGATCCGTGGTCAGATTCGGATACACAGGAGCAAATTGTAAGAAGGGGTCGTGTGGATTAAATGTCTCACTAAAAACAGAAACGGGAAAGTGAGTTCCAAAGTAGATGTGGGCATGCAGGACAGGTTGCATAGTTATAACATAGCAATTTCTGTCTTCATCTATATACCATGCTATGTCTAGTGCATCAAGGAACAAGATGATTGATGCCATCTAAAATGAAACATGGAACAAATGTAGTGATAAATAATCATGCATGAAATTCCATGTATTTGCACTTGGACTTTACATCCTATTCAGGATGTAGTATCATAGGTCCATGTTTCTCAATTCTTTTGCCGAACATGGAAACATGAATCAATCTTATATCATCACATCAATAATCCAAAACTGAGTAAACGTATATTCTTTTGGAAAATATTTCCATCATATCATCTGTATCAACAGGCTTGTTATCTGTTGTAATAAACTTGTGTTGACTATAGCATGGATGGTTGTGTCCGGGTTGGCCGGGATGAGTACAACCTGGATGGCTGTAGCATGAATGGTTATGTCTGGGTTGGCCGGGATGAATACAACCTGGATGGCTATAGCGTGAATGGTTATGTCCGGGTTGGCCGGGATGGGTATAACCTAGATAACTATAGCATGGATGGTTATGTCCGGGGTAGACGGGATGAGTACAACCTAGATGGCTATAGCATGAATGGTTATGTTTGGGTTGACCGGGATGAGTACAACCTGGATGGCTATAGCATAAATGGTTATGTCCGGGTTGGCCGGGATGGGTATAACCTGGATAACTATAGCATGGATGGTTATGTCTAGGGTAGCCGGGATGAGTACAACCTGGATGGCTATAGCATGAATGGCTATGTTCGGGTTGACCGGGATGAGTACAACCTGGATGGCTATAGCATGAATGGTTAACTATAGCATGGATGGTTATGTCCGGGGGTGGCCGAGATGAATACAACCTGGATGGCTATAGCATGAATGGTTATGTCTGGGTTGGTCGGGATGAGTACAACCTGGATGGCTATAGCATGAATGGTTATGTCCGGGTTGGCCGGGATGAGTACAACCTGGATGGTTATAGCATGAATGGTTATGTCTGGGTTGGCCGGGATAAGTACAACCTGGATAATTATAGCATGGATGGTTATGTCCGGGTTGGTCGGGATGAGTACAACCTGGACGGCTATAGCATGAATGGTTATGTCTGAATTGGCCGGGATGAGTACAACCTGAATGACTATAGTGTTAATGGTTATGTCCGGGTTGGTCGGGATGAGTATAACCTGGATGACTATAGCATGGATGTCCGGGTTGGCCGGGATAAATACAACCTGGATGGCTATGGCATGAATGGTTATGTCCGGGGTGGCCGGGATGAGTACAACCTGGATGGCTATAGCATGAATGGTTAACTATAGCTATGTCCGGGGTGGCCGAGATGAATACAACCTGGATGGCTATAGCATGAATGATTATGTCTGGGTTGGCCAGGATGAGTACAACCTGGATGGCTATAGCATGAATGGTTATGTCCGGGTTGGTCGGGATGAGTACAACCTGGATGGCTATAGCATGAATGGTTATGTCCGGGTTGGCCGGGATAAGTACAACTTGGATAATTATAGCATGGATGGTTATGTCCGAGTTGGTCTGGATGAGTACAACCTGGGTGGCTATAGCATGAATGGTTATGTCCGAATTGGCCGGGATGAGTACAACCTGGATGACTATAGCGTTAATGGTTATGTCCGGGTTGGTCGGGATGAGTATAACCTGGATGACTATAGCATGGATGTCCGGGTTGGCCGGGATAAATACAACCTGGATGGCTATAACATGAATGGTTATGTCCGGGTTGGCCAGGATGAGTACAACCTGGATGGCTATAGCGTGAATGGTTATGTCCAGGTTGGCCGGGATGGGTATAACCTGGATGACTATAGCATGGATGTCCGGGTTGGCCGAGATAAATACAACCTGGATGGCTATAGCATGAATGGTTATGTCCGGGTTGGCCAATTGTCGCTAATAGAGAAATCTTACTTATCCTCTTACTTCTAAAAATTATCAAATGTAATTTTCCATAATACGAATAATTCAACTTATAAATACTCACATATCTCGGTTAAAATAACTTTATTCTCATCATAAAATATCCTTCAAACCATAAGTCTCCAGCTTTATTAAAAAAAAACGATAAGTCTGGTCAGCTAAGCATATAAATACTTAATTAGAGATAAAAGCTTAGCCTACCTCCAATAAGTCTGATGAACTGAGTAGGAAGTGGATTAAAAAGTTTTTACATGAGGTATATAAGACGGGTAAAGCTATGGTTTAGGCAGCCAAAGGTGGTGGAAAATAAAGAACTTAATGTAAAGAGTGATAAAGGCTGAGAATTTCGTGCAGAGATTTCTGAATGCAAGACTATTTATACTAGTTTATTTAGTTGGGTTTTAAATGAGCTAATTGAGTTATAATCGGGTTAGGATTTAGTTTGGTTACAAAGTAACTAACCTTGAAGATATTTATCCTAAGTTAATCATAACAAATATTCCTTCATTGATGGCTTAAGGTACGTGGAAGTTTACTAAAGATATGAACTTCAGTTGCATATATCCATATGTCTATACTATATAAAGCAAGATTCTCTTCTTCTCTTCATTTAATGCCTTTGAAAAATTATCTCTTAGTCATACGTAATTTTTCTGCCATGTGTATTTCATATTTCCTAAAAAGTTTACGTATGACTTGTGCTTGGCTGAAGGTATTCATGTTATTAAGCAAATATATCTACCGCACAAATTGTTTAATATTTTAAAGAAAGATTCCATACATTAATGACTATATAATTAGGTGGAAGGCTTAGTACAATTAACCATTTTTTTATTGGTTCTATAATATTTGGCTGAGCTTGAGTCTTTTACATGAATTTCTTTTAAATAAGTTTTTATATTTTTGTAACCAATTATTATCATATCTTCATAATTTAATTATGAATATAACTTAAAATATAATTTTGAGGATGTTACATTTTTTCTCAATCTATATTAGTTTACATGGGAAAATTCCCAATCTACACTGGTTTTGGGTTTTTTTTTTCCAAAATGCACTACTTTTGTGTGAAGTGAGGAGTTGGGGTTGGGGAACTTGATTTCTCGCGTAGCTTTATTTAAATTTAATATTTTAAAAAAATTAAATTGAATGCTGGTTAGAAGGAAGCCGAGAATTGACAACCCAACTTTCGTACTTTTTTTTAAATAATTATTTTTTTTGAAAAAAATATTTTTTTGAAAAAAATTTAAAATTTTTATTGGTTTAATAATTTTTAGTAGTATTAAAATTAATAAATATTAATGTTAAAATAAATAAAAAAGACAAATTGATTAAAAATAAAGTGGAAATATAATTATCAGATCTTAGTTATATTATATGATGAAATTAAAACATTAAAACAACAAAAATAATAACAATTAGATAGATAAACATAATAATGGAAACATAATAGAATAACAGAACGTACAAACAATAGTAATTAGAGAGAAAAACACAACAAACGAAACATTAAAAAATAAAAATAACAAAACGTACTAGCAATAACAATTGAAACATGAAAATGAGGAAACTAATCATAATTTGAAAGATGTTATGCAGCGGGGGTCTTCTTCCAGTAGTTGGATTACTGGTTTGTTAAAAATAGCTAAAATTTCTATTGGATAAAAACGCTTTCAGTAATTGGATTATGCTAACACCTTTAATACATCTTCATCGTTTTTCAGTTGTATTATTTCATATTCGATTAATTTTTCTGAATATTTTGCATGGCCTGGCTGTCAAAAGAACAATTGTCTGACCACCTGTGATTCGTGAATTTTATAAGGGGGAACCCCTAGAGGCGCAACTTGCTTGATTATATCATTGAGTGTTTCGATGTTACATTTGGAAGAAATCTCAAATCTTATTAGATTTGTTCTAGTAGAGGAGTAACCCAAAAAATTACCTTGTCGTGATATATTCCACTTGTCGTTGTAATACAACATTGCATCATGAGTAGGAGTGATGGTGGATCGAAGTAGGTTGAGTATACCATTGAGTGTTCTGCTGATGATACATAATAATTCTATAGGACCAACACACACACGTATTTTTCATTGCACATTAACATTGTGCAAACATCATCATCATTTTTCAATTGTAGAGAATGAAAAAAATATTGCTGACATGCATCTATGGATGGTTGTCGATTGTAGATTTCATGCACAGATTGATCATTGGTTAGCTGAAGGGTGTTGTGCATTCTACTCTTTAGTGTTTGGAAAGAACAGTCAGTAGAAACTCGCATTGGTATTGAGTAGGAGATTGAAAATAAGCATCAATTTTGTTGTGTATGATTGATCCATTTGGAAAAATAAATGCTAATATTGAGTTAGCAATGGTTTGAGTGCTTGTTTCTCCCAAGAATGCCATAATATGGAGATTGAATTTTGTTTGTGAAGGTATATTGTGTCAAAGTGTGTGACTGTATTGAGGGATTTTTATTTATTTATAGACAACTAAATATTTGCCACGTGATGTTATCGAATTATGATAAGGTTAGAATTGTGTATTTGGTAGAGGTTTGTATGGTATCCAATGTTAATTGAGACATGTCATTATTCCAACTTTTTCTTTAATCGATATAGTGCATAGTGTTGTCATTTTCGACTGTGATTTTCCCTTATGTGTAGTGTACCAATCCATTATTGATGTCATCCATTGAATTTAATTTGTCAGTTGTCTATATTGTATTGAGGAAGTTTTGTTTATTTATAGACAACTGCATATTTGCCACGTTGATAATATTGAACTATGATAAGGTTAGAATTGTGTATTTAGTAGAGGTTTGTCTGGTATCAAATTTTGATTGAGACATGTCACTATTCCAACTTTTACGTTTATCGATATAGTGCATAGTATTGTTATTTTCGACTGTGATTTTACCTTTTGTACGTAGTGTACCAGTTCATTATTGATTTCATACTTTGAATTTAAATTGTCAGTTTTGTATATAGAGCACTTAAACATTGATTTAAAGGTCAAAAAAGTTTTTTTTTTTACATTTTTTTGCCATTAATTTGAGGGCATTCTTGATGAAACTGTTACACAATATATTTATTTTTGGATTCTTTGAGGTGCAAACTATGAAAAAAAATTTGAAGACATATTTTTAATGTATTGGAGAAATGTTTTTAAAATTGCCTAACATGACCACTTAAACATTGTTCTAAGGGTCGAAAACATGTTTTTTTTTTTGTTTTTCTGCCTTGTTGATGAAACTGTTACACGATATAATTTTTTTTGGTTTCTTTGACGTAAAAACTATAAAATAAATTTTAAGACATATTTTTCATGTATTGGAGAATTTGTTTTTAAAATTGCCTAACATGACCACTTAATTATTGTTTTAAGAGTCGAAAACATATTTTTTTCCATTAATTTGAGGACGTTGTTGATGAAACTGTTACACGATATATTTTTTTTGGATTCTTTGACGTGAAAACTATGAAAAAAATTTGAAGACATATTTTTAATGTATTGGAGAAATTCTTTTAAAATTACCTAACATGACAACTTAAACATTGTTTTAAGGGTCGAAAACATGTTATTTTTGTTTTTTTGCCATTAATTGGAACGCGTTGTTGATGAAACTGTCACACAATATATATATTTTTTGGATTCTTTGATGTGAAAAATATGAAAAAAATTTGAAGACATATTTTTAATGTATGGGAGAAATATTTTTAAAATTACCTAACATGACCACTTAAACATTGTTTTAAGGGTTGAAAACATGTTTTTTTTTTTGTTTTTTTTCCATTAATTTGAGGTCGTTGTTGATGAAATTGTTATACAATACATTTATTTTTGGATTCTTTGACGTGAAAAATTTGAATACATATTTTTAATGTATTGGAGAATTTTTTTTCAAATTGCCTAACATGACCACTTAAACATTGTTTTAAGGGTCGAAATAATATATATATATATATATATTGCCATTAATTTGAGGATGTTGTTGATGAAACTGTTACACGATATATTTATTTTTTGATTCTTTGACATGAAAAAAAAATTGATGACATATTTTTAATGTATTGGAAATTTTTTTAAAAAGTTTCCTAACATGATGACTTAAACATTTTTTTTTGTTTTTTTTGCCATTGATTGAGGGCGTTGTTGACGAAACCGTTACATGATATATATTTTTTTGGATTCTTTGACGTGAAAATTATAAAAAAAAAATTTGAAGGCATATTTTTAATGTATTGGAAAAAAAATTAAAATTGCCTAACATGACCACTTAAACATTGTTTTATGGGTCAAAAATATTTTTTTTTTGTCTTTTTGCCATTAATTTGAGGGCATTATTGATGAAACTCTTACATTATTTTTTTTATTCTTTAACGTGAAAGCTATGAAAAAAAAATTGAAGACATATTTTTAATGTATTGGAGAAATATTTTTAAAATTACCTAATATGACCACTTAAACATTGTTTTAAGAGTCAAAAACATATTTTTTTTTGCATTAATTTGAAGACGTTGTTGATGAAACTGTTACACGATATAATTTTTTTAGGATTTTTTGATGTGAAAACTTTAAACAAAATTTGAAGACATATTTTTAATGTATTAGAGATTTTTTTTTAAATTGCCTACCATGACCACTTAAACATTACATAACATAGCATGACCACTTTAACATAATTTTGAAATCTACATCAAAAGGATAGTTAAACAAAGTTGATACCATTACCACAACAATTTATACTTTAATGTCCAAGATGATGACCAGTCCCACAGGGCGGAGGATGTCGATTACGTCGCAGATTTCTTCTCTCATGTAACACTGGTTCTCCGTCATGATGTTGTTGTTGTTCTGCCTCAGGGTTTTCATTTTGGGTTGCTATAGTTGAAGAACTTTGTCCTTGCTTTCCAAACGAATATGGTGCATCAAACTGTTGCAAAGAAGCTGAATATGGTGTCGCAGAATTTGGTGTATTTAAATCAACACCAAATAAATTGGTCATCCATTCATGGCTAGTTGCATTTACTGACTCGCGAGTCTGGCCAAAAAGTTAATGAACAGGTGATGAAGTAGAAAACATTGTTTAATGAGGTGGATCTGGGAATTGTGATTCTTCAACGGTTGTCCCTGCAACATTATGGGTAATTTTTGTGCGTGGATCATTTAGTTGTTGTGTAATCGACAATAACAAAATAGTGTTTTACCTATACCAACTAAATGATCCATGCGCAAAAACTAAATGATTACCATCCAGTCAATGGCCCTTCAACCGATTGTCCAGTGAAAACATCATTGCATTTATTTTTCCATAAATTAATTCACCTCGCATGATATTCTATCCAGTCACTGTAATGATTACCTTGCATGTCAATATAGTGAAGTCGATCTAGATTCATGGGATCAACAAGGACATCTTGATGTAAACCAAATTGTAGCTTGACCCGGTTTGTTTGATGTCATTCCACGACGGAAAAACAAATAATTGCAATGCATGTAGACCAAATGTCCATGTCTCTGTATGCATGTCTTGGTAGGTGTTATTCAAACCCTCTATATGGTACCCAAGAAAACTGGAATATATGTAAACAATGCAACATTACTAAATTGTAATGTGTGCATATTGATGGTGCGGTTGATGATAGTAATATACCTGATGGTTTTCCTTATGATCTATACGAGATCTATATCTGACCAAGTCACCATGAGGTGTGCCCTTATGTTGTAATCTACCACCACTCCATCTGAAATGTAAAAACAAAATTAAGCCATTATTCATCATAATGTTATAATGGGCTTCATTCAAATGAAAATATTTGATATCATTATTTGTAATAACCTTTTAGAGAGTGGATAAGTTGTTTCGGGTCGTAGGACTCTTGGTGCAATAAAAGGCATGCGGTACCAAGCCCATGACTGCAATAGTATGACACAACTACCCATAACTCTACCAACCTTCGATGATGCCCGACACAGTTCTTTGTACATGTTTACTAAACAAGCAAAACCCCAACTATATCTCTTTATGTTGTTGAAATCACGTAATAGGTTCAAATACATTAGATGAACTTTATTTCCAGATTTATCAGGTATTAAAGCACCACCAATGATGTACATTATGTAAGCTCTACACCTGCATTGTAGTTGTTGTATTGTTGGTTCTTCAGGTAATGGTTCACGCAAGATGCTAAACGACCATGTCAGCTTCACTGCGGCTCCTTTACATGCATTATCCAAAGGGACTTCTCCTAATAACTCGTCGCATAAATCATTTCAATTTAAGAAGCTAGGTCCTTTCACAGCACGACTGTCGACCCTAATGCCTAGAGTCAGTGCAACATCTTCGAGTGTGATTGTGCACTTACCCCATGATAGGTGAAAGGTGTGTGTTTCAAGCCCCCATCGTTCAACCAATGCAATAATCAATGCAGGATCAATTCTGCACTATTTGATTAGGGCAATATGTTGGAACCTAATAGACGATAATAATGGTATAATTTGTGGTTCTGGTTCAGGTATTGTATGGTAATACGAATTGATTAAGTCGTTATTTGTGGTACGTGAACGATGAACGTGTTGATGATGCAATAGAGGTATATGAGCCATGACAACAAGGTTTAATTGTAAAATGATAACGAATGATATAAAATATGAAGTTGGGTGATGAAAATGTGTAGTTAACATGCACCTCCCATCAATTTATAATATAAATTACCTCGGGATCTGAAACCACATTTACACTTTGGTTTATGGTAAGGCCTCGAGATTCCAAAGCACATTAAGACGACTATCATGCATTGAGATTCCAAATCACGTGAACCATGGACCTGTGATTGATGCTATATATAAAGGCATCATATAAGCACAACTTTTGCATAATTGCATCAAATAACATTGTGCACGAAAACAGAGAGAGCAAGCAAAATGAGTGCAGAGCCAATTTGTGCATATGTTTATATCAATGGTGAGGTCATCCACAGTTCTAGTGGAAATGCAGTTTTCAGAAGTGGCAAGACAAAATCCATACTGCTGAATTCAACAATGAGCCTGCTAGACATAGTCAACAGTATATAGTCATCAATTACAAATTATGGTGTTACGCCTATAGTTACTGCACTTTGGTATCGTTGTCTTCTATACCAATTCCATGGATGTGTTGAGTATATGGCAATTCAAATTATTGATGAAGAAGATGTTTTGTGCATGTTCGATACATTTGAAAAAATGATGAGTGTAATATGTATGGAACTTAGAGTTGACGTTCAAAAATCGTCATCAGCTTCTCAAGTTAATGACCTAAGCTGGGTGGAGATGGAGCGGAAGCTGGACAATTCCTGAAATTAGAATGAATAATTTCACTATTTTGTTTTTGTATTGCTTTTATCTATTTGTTAGTCTTTAAAATGTATTTGTCGTTGTTTCATGTTTTTTAGTTGTTATTTTCAAATTACTTTAATAATATGATCCTAAATGCACTGTTCACTCACATGCACATGCAAACACATCAATGCGGATGTCAGTAATTTGCGTGGGCTTTGTGATCGATGTGGAACAGTGTGGTTCACAGTCTATGACGCTACAGACAACCTGTTGCATGTGATCTGCACAGCTGCACATTGTCCACTCACATGCACTGGCAACCGCATCAATGCTGGTGTCAGTAATTCGTGTGGGCTTCGTGATTGATGCGAAACAGTGCGATCCATAATCTATGATGCGCAATGTTGAACACATGCCTAAATAACCCATCTACCTCTTTTAACTAACCCTCCCACCTAACTTTTCTACTTCCCTCCCAACTAACCCTCCAACCTAAACGTTCCCACCTAACTCTCCTACCTAACCCTCCAACCTAAACGTTCCCACCTAACCCTTCAACCTAAATGTTCCTACCTAACCCTCCCACTTAACTCTCCCACCTAACTTTTTGACCCTATATATAATCTCACCATTTCACAACATATCACACACAACATACTCACAATACAAACCTCTATTCCTAACTCTCATAGCCTTCTCACTCACATCCCTAGAACACCACCCATGGCTCCACGTAAAGAAATATCGCTTGTCATTTTTCACCATGGTCAGATATTAGACGACTCGGTTCACAGATCAAGGTACTCATGTGCGGAACCATATATTTCTATACATGAGTAGGTCTATTACGTCGACACAACTTAATCGGAAAATTAACCAACGTCTCCCTACTCGAGCAACTAAAACAGTTGTTCAGTTGTTATATCGTGTCCCTATTTCATTGTATCCTAGTCAAACATGTTTTATTTCAGCACAATTACACGACAATGACGATCTTAGAGGCATGGTGGAAAAACTTGTCCAAAATCCACGATTGGATTTTGCCGAATTGTATGTTGTTACTGAGCTTATTCCTCAACCAGAACCACCGTCTCCACAACTAGAACTACCGTCCCGTCAACCATCATCTCCACAACCATTACCGTACAATAACCTGGACCTCAATGATCCAGTGTCTTCATACACATACCTTGAAACACAAGACGTCTTTGACATTGATACTTCATACATACAACTACTATCCCAAAATGATTCTTTTTCTAATGCCCAACAAACCTCCTGTCACCAACAATACTATCATCTATCACAATATTTTACAACATCACCCCTATCACAACAACCATAAACACAAACATCAAACCCAAATGAAGATCCCATCATACGATTTCACGAAGAAAACATGGATGATTTTAGTGAGCATAAGGATCAAGAGTTGTTTCATCACAACAATAACCAAAGCGATGATCAGGGTGTTGCCGCATCAACGTCACCTCCGTTGCAATATCACCGACCAAGGTGTCCAGTGGAGTTGAACCTCGACCACCTACCACAATACACTGATCACCACCATTTTGTTCAACAAGACCGTGTACAACCACCAACTGGTGAACTTGAGGTTGGCATGACCTTTGATGAAAAAGCACAATGTATTCAAGTATTCAAAGAATACAACATCAAAAATCATTTTGACTGCAAAATAATATGTTCTAACCATAAAAGGCTAAACCTTGTGTGTAAATCACATGAGAATGATTGCATGTGGAGCTTAGGCGCATGCAATTCAAAGAAGCGTAACAAATGGATTATCAAAAGTATCAGTCGTCAGCACACTTGTCTAGCGCCAATGCTCACACAGGATCATAGGCAACTCGACAAACACATCATAGCACAAATCATCCAACCCATTGTCAAAACGAACCCAACAGTCTCCATCAAAACGTTGATTACAGAGATCAAAACATTCATGAATTATACTTCATCCTACAAAAAGACATCGTTAGCAAGCAAAAAGCGTTGGAGATGATTCATGGAAACTAGGAACAATCATATGCCAATCTGCCAAAACTTTTGGGAGCTTTGCAATCTTGTATTCCTGGGATTATTGTCGCTGCTCAAACAGAATCCGTGTTTGAAGAGGGAGAAATGGTACCTGGAAAAAAATGTTTAAACGTCTCTTTTGGTCTGTGCATTAATGGGTTTGCACATTGCAAATTCATCATACAAGTATATGGTACATGGCTTTATGGGAAGTATATAGGCACATTATTGATAGCTACAGCATAAGACGGTACTAACCATATATTCCCAATTGCCTACGCCATTGTAGAAGGGGAGACAACTTCAGCATGGGGTTCTTCCTAAAGAATTTGAGAAGACATATTACTCCACAAAGTAACATTTCTCTCATTTCAGATAGGCACCCTACGATTATAAGTGCTTACAACAACGCAACTAACTTATGGGTTGGGGACACATATCATTTTTTCTGTTTGTGCCACATTGCACAAAATTTCCTACGCGGTAACCCCAACTACAAACATATTAAGAAATCACTTATGCGAGCTGGTGAGAATATTTAATATTTTTTCCACTAAAATATATTTTATTTAAAATTTCATTACATATTAAATTTATTGAATATACACAGGGTATGCATACACGGAGAAAATGCACTGGCGACATCTTAAGGATATCCGTTCGAACAAAACAAGTGCAATTGAATGGCTTGATCAGCTACAAAAAATATATTGAGTACAATGTTTTGATGAGGGAAAACGTTGGGGACATATGACCACAAATTTGTCTGAGTCGGTTAATTCCATGTTCAAAAGCACAAAATATTTGTCGGTGTCATCGTTGGTTAAGGAGACGTATTTCAAGACCGCAAAGCCTTTTACAATTAGAGACCGACAAACCCAAGCAATGGTCAACTCTGACTCACAGTATTCCGAAGTCATCTCTGAGGCAATGAATAACAATCAGCTGGAATCAAATACGCACATTGTTAATGAATTCGACAGACACAATCACATATTTATTGTAACAGAGACCCAAGCCCCACTTGAAACACCTAGACCACCTGGAAGGATTAGAGTCATGTTATAATCCCAAAATTGTGATTGTGGTGAATATTAGGCTAAACACTTACTGTGTTCTCACGTCATGATTGTCTGTAAATCTGTCAATGTCGATCACATGAACTATGTGTCACTGCTATTTACTTTGTAGAACATATTGCACATCTACGACAATTCATTTGGTTTATTGCCACATGAATTAATGTGGCAAGAATATGAAGGAGATCAGTGGGGTCCTGATCCAAGGAAAAAGATGAGTTCAAAGGATCGTCTGGTTTCAAATCACTTTTCCATCGAAATGGACGAAAAAATTGAACGGAATACCAGAAGAAAAATGTGAAATCTGTCGACAACAATGACATAATAGAACAAATTGTCCTAACATACATTCATAATTTTTTCTTAGAGAAATATTATTCTTTATGTATTTTATTTTTGATGTTATTTGTATGTTCTATTTTTTAATTGTTATTATTTGTTGTTGTTTTAATGTTTTAATTTCATCATATAATATAACTGAGATATGATAATTATATATCCACTTTATTTTTAATCAATTTGTTTTTTTTTATTTTAACATTAATATTTATTAATTTTAATACTACTAAAAATTATTAAACCAATGAATTTTTTAAAATTTTTAAAAAATAATAATAATTTTTTTTTCCCGACTTCCTTCTAACCAGCATTCAATTTAATTTTTTTTTAGTATTAACTAAAAAAAAAAGCTACCTAGAAGTCCATTTTCCGAACCCAACTTCTCACTTCACACAAAAGTTGTGCATTTTGGGAAAAAAAAAACTTAGATTGGGAATTTTCTCATGTATACTAGTATAGATTGGGGAAAAAACCCGAGGTGGAAAGGTGATGTTTGATCTCGTTCAAGTCTTGCTCCGGCATCCCAAGCTTCCCGGCGCCAATGGTGCCGCGGAGGACCACCACTGTGAGGAAAAGGTAGAGGATGGTCACCGTGCTTTGACAGCACGCCCCTTTGCATATGCAGGACGTGTCACGTTCCCAGGCACTGCTCTAGCGTTGTTGTGCTGAGTTTACTATGTTGAATTGAGCATGTTTCTCAGATGCCGATCCAAGGGAATGAAGGAGAGAAGAACACATAATTTTATTATTATTTGGTTTTTTTCATTTGGTCATTTCTCTCTTTTCCTCACCTTTATCTGTTTTCCTCTTTTTCAAATCATTTTCCTCTTTTTCCTTGCTTGCAGGTTACAGTGGTGTGGTGCTGTGGATTTGGTTAGGCATGAGTTCAAGAAATGGACACAAGTGGTCAAATGTCTCATTAATGAAGCACATGCATTGCATGTGATGCATTTCTATTAACGGATTTAACGACTGTCCCCACATACCAACACAAGACTTTTCAGTGTGCTTTGTCCTCACTCACACACTTCCTGAGAAACTTCCCAGGAGGTCACCCATCCCATAATTGCTTCAAGTCAAGCACGCTTAACTGTGGAGTTCTTAAGTTATGGGCTACCGAAAAGTAGATGCACTTTGTTGGTATAGGTAGTACCTATTAAATCCTTTAAGGTATCCTCAACTGTACAGTCCCATACCTGCACAGCCTTTGGATCCCTCTCGTTCGGATGTGTATTCGATACATTCATGTACCCCTTCCGCTGGAAGCCTGCTAGGAGCCGCTCCTTGTCCGTGCCTCATTGCACCGGCGATCACTCCCCGCCCTCGTCAGCGCCCGGGATGTTACATGCCCACCAGCTTCCGCCTGGTTCGTCCTCGAACCACACCGTACTGGTAAAGAGGCCCTGCTCTGATACCACTTGTAACGCCTGGCCACTTGTAGGATCAACGACTATCCCCACATACCAACACAAGACTTTTCAGTGTGCTTTGTCCTCACTCACACAAGTTCTTAAGTTATGGGCTACCGAAAAGTAGATGCACCTTGTTGGTATAGGTAGTACCTATTAAATCCTTTAAGTTATCCTCAACTGTACAGTCTCATACCTGCACAGCCTTTGGATCTCTCTCGTTCGGGTGTGTATTCGATTCATTCATGTACCCCTTCCGCTGGAAGCCTGTCAGGAGCCGCTCCTTGTCCGTGCCTCATTGCACCGGCGATCACTCCCCGCCCTCGTCAGCGCCCGGGATGTTACA
>CM023954.1:12140939-12164397 GCA_013407115.1 Glycine latifolia
AGTTGGATGATTAATTTGTTGTTGTTATGAATATATAAAAAGTATATATAAATATTATTATAAAATTTTAAAAAATTAAATTGTTAAATTCATAGAAGATTTACTGTTTATATTAGCAAAATTTTCTTATAGATATCAATGTATAAAAAATATAAATTGATCCAAGTAAAATAAAATTTTAAGTAATTCCATAATTGAAAAGATAATACATAAGAAAAAAAAATAGATTTACGTAAAAAGTTCTAATACGGTATTCAAGTTACATGAATTTGGGTGAGATTTGCATGTAAAAAAGGTAGAAGAATTTTATTGCATTTTTTTTTTTTTGCTTTAATGATAAGAGAAGATTAGAAATTATAAACTTAATTTTAAAAAACAAGAAAATACATCATTCTTCAAAATGCATTAAAATATTGAGTCATTTTCAATAGGATTGGAAATACATGTTTGCAAAAAAAAAAAACATATTTAATTATTTATCTAAATATATACGCACATCAATGTGTTTAATTTATTATCTAAGATAAATTAAAGATAGGTCATTTTAATCTAAATACAGTTTATATACTCAAAGACATTTTATTTTTATAATTTTAACTATATATAAACAAACAATATTTATGCTATGACTAAAAACCTGGTTTAACTAATATCAATATCAAATTACCTCAGCTAATGCTTTTTAGGATTCAATAATATAAAATTAAGTTTTCTAACTCTATATCAATTAATTATAATTTAAAATATAAATATCAATTAATAATTGTGATACACCCCTACATACTAACACGTACGATTTTTATAATAAATATCAATATAATTTTTATTTTCATGGCATATAAATTCAGTAAAAACTAAAATTTATTCCATTGTCATGTATCATTAACGTGAAATTCAAACTTGTGATTGATAGAATTCTTAATTTATGGGATTTGCAATGATGGGAATGATTTCCTATAAAAAAATCTTTAATAGTTTTGATATAATATTCAAGTTACATGAATTTGGGCAGGATTTACATATAAAAAAAAATCATTGCAGAACTTCTTCACTTTAATAATAAGAGATTTATGAAAATAATTTCATATGATTTTTTTAATAATTTTCAAAAATATCTTTTTCATGGAAGTAGGTTTCACTTGTATAAGTGTAAACGAAATCATACATGAGTTGCAATATATGAGGTGAGAAATAAATATATGGAACGAAAAGGTAATTTTGTTGTACAATGTGCAATCAAAACATACTTTCATTGCATATTTTTTCATCTTATACCATAGTTGTGAAATCTAGTTCGATCATTGACCTGATATATATTAGAAATTCAAAATTATATATAAGTAAATGACTAACATTATTTGAGTAAGAAAGATTCATTCATACTCCAAAACCCAAAATAACAATTGATAATAATTCAAAATCCAAAATCTAATTTTTTTTTAAAATCCAATTTTTTAAAAAATAATTGTAAAATCAAACATGTCAAACTAGTCCAACCGAGATTCAGTAACCTAACCATCCAAGTTTGACCAGGTCATCCCAAGTTAATTGCATAATTGGTCCAATAGTGAAACTGATCCTGTTAGACCACCAAGTCCCAATTCGACCGGTCAGGCCAAACTGGGTTTCACAACACTACCCCATACATTGCAATGGAAGAATGCTTTTGTTGAATAGAAACATACTTCCATTGCATATGTTTGTGCCTCGTCCTCTAATTCACAACAGAAACATGATTTTGTTGTAAGAAACATGATTATGTTGTACATTGTACAACAAAACCATGTTTTTGTTGAACACCAACAATTTCAAAGTGACTTATCTTTATATTGTTTGTACTTTTTGACATCTTGAACCCACTTCAACAAATCATCCAACTTAGAAAAAACCTAAAAAAAATTCTTTAGTAACAAAACACACAAAAACATCATATAATTTTAATCATCTATTAATCAATAGGCCAAATGACCTTTTTGGTCCTTTATCATAATTTTGTTAGTGTTTGGGTTGAGACACACAACAAAATCATGATTTCATTATTCTTTTACGAAAAACAAAAAAATGAAATCATGATTCCATTGTGTTAGAGACACAATGAAATTATGATTCGTCGAGTTAAAATGAGAAAAAAAAAATCCCCACCAAATTACAGATCTAAGTGCAACTAGGGACGAATCCAGGGGGGGAGGGGGGTAAGCAGGGGGCTTAGTCCCCCTCTCCCTTAGAACCTTTTGTATATATGAAAAGAAAAAGATAAATTTTAATAAAGGGAAATATCTATGAAAAATAAGTTTCTGAGTTAATATTTATTTAAAATTTTTCTGGTAGTAAATCATATATCTAATTATATCCATAATATTAATGATAAATATTTTTCAAACTTAAAAGAAAATTTCACCCCCATTCCTCCCTTGATACACTAGATTCGTCCCCGCATGCAACAAAGGAAAAAGAGAGAAAAGATGGTGGAAGTGTCGTGAGAAAAGAAGGGGCAAGATGTTCTAGAGGCAGCGAGGGAAAGGATTTTGGGTGTAGGTAAGGGAGGAGGGGCAAGCAAGTGATTTTACAACTTCCTCGGTGAGAATAGCAGTTCTTGGAATGAGAATACCAACCCCTTCATTTTAGCATGTGTATCTCTCAAAAAATTCAAGGTTCTTGCTATTTACACCTCCACATTTCCTAAATACACCCCTATATCCCTTTCTAAGTTGTTCATTACACCCTTTTTCTTAAAGAAGTACACATTTTTTCTTTCTGGAAATGTCTTTTTAGAATTACATATACCTATTCTGGAAATGCATTTCTAAAACTATGATTCATATTTCCAGAGATATACTTTTGGAATAGGTATATATTTTTTTAATAAAATATCACTTAAGAATTAAGATGGTTGACTAGAAATAAAAAAAATGATAAATATTTATCTTATACCCATGTTTGTTAGTCTTATTTTTATGCTATCATTAGTGTTCTTTAAATCCTATTTAAAATCTTATTTTCATCTTATCTATATTATTTTTTAAGCCCTAAATTTAAACTATATTTACCATATATTCATTATATAATATTACATTTTCATCATTATTATATAATATTTTTTGTTTTCATTCATGTGACACTACGTTTCAAGTTATGTTCATCATTAACTTCATATATTATCTTTTCTTAATAATGAAAAATAATTTGAAAAAAGCGAGTCGACCGCTAGAACTACTACTTTCAAAAAAATATATAGAAATTAATAATTTGAAATCCTATTTTGAATTGAGATTTGAATTAAACATTGATTGATGTTTTGTTCAAAATTAAGACAATTCATTTTGGGTTTTTATGTTGTAAGAAAAAAGATAATAGGTAACAAAGAATAATTTTTTTATTCAGCGTGGTTGTTTATTTTGATAGCTTTATCATATGAATTTTTACCATATGATAAAGCTATCCAAATAAACAAATTTCTATTCTATACCTTCTCGGAGTAAAGTCTAAAGGGATTTTTGGTTTTTATGATATGATACACCTTAATTACAAAGCAAAGCTTGTGGCAATGTTTTTTTTCCTTTAAGTGTGTTCATTCATCTTTTAATTCAAGTCTACCTTAACAATTCATTGCCACATGATGTTAGCAATGAATGTACCTTGAAACACATTGTCACATGAAGGAAAATTAAAAATATTGTATAATAATGATAAAAAAATGTAGTATTATATAATGAATGTATGGTGAAGATAATTTAAAATTAAAATTTAAAGAATAACAAATATAAAATGAAAATAAGATTTTAAATAGAATATAAAAACATTAATGATAAAATGAAAATAAAACTAACAAACATAAATATAAGATAATTATTTAACATTTTTTATTTCTTGTCAATTATCTTAATTCTTAAATAATATTTTAATGAAATATATATATATATATATATATATATTGATTGTGGAAGTATATCCTCAAAACTATGAATCATAGTTTGGGATGATATACATTTATATAACAGGTATATGTAATTAAAGCAAAAGCCAAATTCAAAACCGCAAACCATGTGAACTAGCCTTTCCCGTGCATGGGCCTAAAATTGAAGGTCCACAACAGAATTCAACCTAATTTATAGGACATAGTGCTGGCTATTGTTTCCTGCATCTCCCAAGTTTCTTCTAACAGCTCCTTTATGGCCTCTGGAATGGTCAATCCAAAATGTAAAATTAAATTATAAAATGCACCCCTTTTTTGGCTTTCAGAATCACCAATCTGGAAGGTAAAAAAATCATTCCAGAAAGGTGCAAGAAGAACCTGGAAGGTGCAGAAAGTAAATGCCCACAGTGCTGCCTTGATTTCGAATAGGTTAGATTACTTTTTTTTTACTCTTTTTATGTGCATTATTCAATTTAATCTTTTATTATTAAAATATTTAATTTAGTCTTTTAATTTTTTTAAAAACATTCAACATTTTCTTTCTGTCCTGATGGACACAAACGACGTTAATGAAATCAAACAAAATGCAACATTGATAATTTTTTTAAAATTAAAACAATAAATTGAGTTTTTTTTTAATAAAAAGACCAAATTGAAATATAGTTCACAAAATAATTTATACCTGTGTATAATATGTAAATAAGTGTTTTTTTATTTATCTTTAAATTATTTTAGATTTAATTAAAACAAAATTAAAAAGAAATGAAAAATACCTTCTTTTTTATTTATACAAATTGTAGATTGGTTTGACTGATTCTTACCAATTCTGGGATGAAGTGAGTTTTTAAAGTTAATGGATTGATTACCAGACTCGTTGGATTGACTAGTTCAAATTGATTTTTAAAGTAATGTTTGAAATTCCAAAGATACAATGAAAACAAACTTAATGACCTTATCATAATCAGTGCAAACAACAAATTCAAATTGAGTACTTGAAATAGAGAAAATGTAAAAAACTCCCTTTCAACAGTTCTATTTTGCATGTAGGCTTAAAGCGACATGTTGGGGATAAGTGCACAGACCATTATGCAAAAATGATAATGCAGTGCATTTGGCCTTATTTAAGCTCCAAGGATGCAAATTGAAGACAATGTTGGTTGAGGAGAGCTATCTAGGGCATTGTGAGGTGTTGAGAAGCTCTCACTTGTTCTCTATGGCTTCCTTGTCAACTCTCATCATTTTATGCATAAATTGCCTTCAATTTTTGCATCTTATGAAAACACAATGAATATACTGCAAATAAACCAAGAGAGGGGGGGTGAATTGGTTTAAATCTGATATTTAAAATTTTCTAAAACTATTGTGGAATTAAAATCTTGGATCGTA
Organism: Glycine latifolia; assembly: GCA_013407115.1. NCBI lineage: Eukaryota > Viridiplantae > Streptophyta > Magnoliopsida > Fabales > Fabaceae > Glycine > Glycine latifolia. The sequence continues at coordinate 12,146,239 of CM023954.1, forward strand.
TCACTTGTTCACCTTTTTAAAATCCAAAATTTTTTCTTCAATCAAGATCAACCCTTGATATGCATGCAATGACAGAAATAGTTTCTTTGATAATAATATTTTGATTTCACAAAGATAAGCAATGAAATATACAGAATTCAAGACAAGAGACAAGGCAATTTATATTGGTTCACCTCACAACCTTGGAGGCTACATCTAGTTACTTCCAACTCACACTAGGTTAGAGTTTTCACTATATCAAAGAATCTTTACAAGCAGTTTACAATGATCACCTTTATCCACACTAGACAAAGAAACAAAAATCTAAACCCTATAGACTTCAAATGATCAAGACCCAAAGAACCCTACTCTAGAAAACCACTTTAAAGAATCAAAGATATACCAACAGAATTTTTAATAACCAGAAAAAAAATTCTAAAGAAAGATTCAAGAGATACAACTTGTGATCCTTCAAATGAATGAATGAATGATGTTACCAATCAATCAGGTTGAATGCAATTCAATGAATGAATGTATCTTAGAAGCCTTTCAACATCAAAATGTCAACTTCACACATGCACGAGGAGTTCTTAAAACATCTACTCCCCCACAAGAACACCCAACATAAGCACAAAATAACATTCAACAGATTTAAGGCATACTACATCCTATTCATAAAAGACGTAGCTTTCCTGGAAAAAACATCACATACACCAGGGACATGCAGTTATCATCATGGCTGGACTCCCTAGCCCCCAAACCGTGGTACCTAAAGCTGTTAAGAAACACGATAAACTCCCCTTACCTAACCAGGAGTTCATTCATGAGCTTCACGGTGTGCTTGTCCTAAGCTTCAGTTCCAATCACGAAGTTCCTCTCAGCGTCTGGATGTTCGCAGCAGCTACGGTGGCTCTCGTAGGTTGGAGATAACAAAGAAGGGGGTCGAGAATGAGAGGTTTCTGGGTGAGTTTTAGAGAGAAAATAGGGGAAACACAAAGGTGGAAGAAGAAAGAGTGAACTTGTTGTTGTGCCAGCCTGCTGCTTATAAACACGGCTGACACAGTATGTTCACTTAACGTGTACAACCAGCAACCACGGCACAGCAGAGTTGACTTACGTCCAATACCCATCAAGCATGCATACCAAGACAAAAGCACTCAAACAACAAGTTATAAATAAAACAATTAATCAATCAACATAACACATGTAATTTAATTAATATAATACACACATCAAGCATCCAGATTAGCAACTTATAATCCGAGTCGTTACACCATTGGTGTTGCAGCATCCTTGCAATTTTCCATTTCATACCTCTTTATCATCTCTAGATAGTACTTGGCTTGACTAAGGAAGATTTCATTCTTCAATTGCTTGACTTGTAGTCCTAGAAAGAATGTAAGCTTCCCCATCATTGACATCTCAAACTCATTCTGCATTGTTACTGAAAATTCTTTGCACATAGATTGATTAGTTGAACCAAATACAATGTCATCCACATAAATTTGAACCAGCAAGATATTATTTTCTCTTTTCTTGATGAACAAAGTTTTGTCAACTTGTCCTCTTATGAAAGATTGTTCAAGCAAAAATTTGCTTAACTTTTCATACCAAGACCTTCGTGCTTGTTTCAAACTATATAAAGCTTTTCTTAATTTGAAAACATGGTTAGGATGTTTAAAATCAATAAATCCAGGGGGTTGGTCTACATATATTTCTTCTTCAATGTAGCCATTTAAAAATGCACTTTTGACATCCATTTGAAACAATTTGAAGTTCATCACACATGCATCTGGAAGTAACAACCTAATGGCTTCTAATCTAGCTACTGGAGCATAAGTTTCATCATAGTCGATGCCTTCCTCTTGGTTGTATCCTTTAGCAACCAATCTAGGCTTGTTCCTTACTATGATGCCACTTTCATCTAGCTTGTTTCGAAAAATCCATTTTGTGCCAATAGGTTTATGAGTTGATGGTCTAGGGACTAACTCCTAAACTTCATGTCTTTTGAATTGGTTTAACTCATCATGCATAGCCATTAACCAATGTTCATCTAGCAAAGCTTGATCAATACTTTTTGGTTCAATCTGTGAAACAAAAGCCATGGTACAACAAAGATTTCTTAAAGAGAATTTAGTAGAAACTCCCTTGGATACTTCCCCAGTTATGTTGTCAAGGAAAAGATCTTTAGTTGTCCTTCACTCCTTGTGCTTTTGTAAAGTAGTTGACTATTCCAGTACGTCATTTGGTTCAACTTTTTCTTTCTCATTCAGATCATTAAGTTGCAAAAATTCTTCCTTTTGTCCTGCATCAACATCACACTCCAAATTCTCTTTAGAAGGGTTAGACTCATCACATATGACTTGGACAGATTCCTTAACACACAATGTTCTTTTATTAAAGATCCTATAAGCTTTACTTTGCAAAGAGTAACCAAGAAAAATTGCTTCATCAGCTTTAGAATCAAATTTGCCAAGAGAATCTTTACCAATATTTAAAACAAAACATTTGCAACCAAATGCTCTAAAATGAGATATGTTTGGTTTCCTTCCTTTGTATAGTTCATAAGGAGTTTTCTTCAAAATAGGCCTTATGAGAATCCTATTCAAAGTATAACAAACCGTACTTACAGCATCAGCCCAAAAGTGCTTAGGTAATTTTGTTTCATTTAGAAGAGTTCTTGCACTTTCTTCAAGTGATCTGTTTTTCCTCTCCACAACACCATTTTGTTGGGGTGTTCTTGGAGTTGAAAAATTGTGATTAATTCCAAATTCTTCACAAAATTTTTCAAAGTATTCATTTTGGAATTCTCCACCATGATCACTTCTAATTGAAACAATATTGCAAGCTTTTTCATTTTGAATTATCTTGACCAATTTTCTAAATGCTGTGAATGCATCACTCTTGGATCTTATGAATAAAGTCCATGTGTATCTTGTGTAATCATCTACAATGACAAGTCCATAGAAATTACCTCCCAAGCTCACGGTTCTTGAAGGACCAAATAAATCCATATGAAGCAACTTAAGAGGTCTAGAGGTAGAAACAACATTTTTACTTTGAAAAGAATTCTTTGTTTGTTTCCCTCTTTGACAAGCTTCACATATTTTATCCTTCTCAAACTTAAGCTTAGGCAAGCCTATGACCAAATCCTTTTTCACAAGCTTGTTCATATGATGTATATTTATATGACTTGCTCTTCTATGCCATAACCATGTTTCATTAGTTTTACTTACAAGACAACTAGTGTTATGAATGAATGCATGGTCAATGGATAGAACATAAATGTTACCCTTTCTCTTACCAACATGAATAAATTCACCACTTTGACTGTCACAAATCAAACATCAATTGTTGTTGAAAGAAACTTTGAAACCTTTGTCACATAGTTGGCTTATGCTTAGGAGATTATGTTTCAAGCCATCAACATACAAAACATTTCTGATCATAGTTTTGAGGTTGTCTCCTATGTTCCCTTCTCCAATTATCTTTCCTTTGTTATTATCGTCGTAGGTGACAAATCCTCCATCTTTTAGTATGACAATTGTAAGCATGGATATGTCGCCTGTCATGTGCCTAAAGCAGCCACTATCAAGATACCATAGTGATGATCCTGCTCTTAGACACACCTGCAAAATTCAAATCAAGTAACAAGGAAAGGTACCCAATTGAGGTTGGCTCCATAGGGGTTAGCAATTTTCTTTTTCTTTTGCACCTATATACATTCTCCATTAGGCACATAATAAATCCCGTATGCATCTGGTTCATTAACATTAAATTATGGTCATAAGCGCAGCAAAACTTAATGTAAATTAAGTTAAACACGGATGCATAAACTAATAAGACGTCATCATACATCAAACAAAACAACCAAAACATTATGTATAGAATTTGAACACAACCCAACATCTGGAAACTGTTACATAAGGTACATCATATATTAACCCATACCGGGTTACAAAATTACACAACAAAATTGAGCCAAAAAGGCTCTTAAGAAAACCGTCGTCTGCATCCTTGAACCCGTCTCAGACTTTTGTTTGGGATCCTCGATCCACAGCCAACCTGGCCTCGGCCTACACGGCCTTTCATTCGAAATCTTCGAACAACCCCTACTCGGGTCTCTTATCCCGGACCTCGTCCTCCACTTGTTGGCTACCTGCAATGAAAAAATAATAATCCCCAACCGGGGTGAGATACAATCTCAGTAAACTTAGGGTTCTTGGAGACTCACCTCCCCCAGGTTCACTTTCACAGCACATAGCATTTATATTGGCATTACATATAAACATAGTAGCCATCTCGGCCTGCCATCTCGGCTTGCCTTTCCGGCATTTAAGAAAAACAACATTATAGCCAACCCGGCCTTTATACACATCACATGTACCTAATCACACCACGTTCCATTCTGGTTGGATGCTACCAACATAGGAAATTCAGCACAAATATACAAGTTCACCAGTGCACATCTCATGCACAAATGTATATCTCCCGTGCACATCTCATGCACATATGCTCATCCCGGATGAGTCCTCCGTGCACATCTCATGCACTCGGACGTATATGAATTACCGAGAAGCTCATCTCGGATGAGTCTTACACTTTTATATATGGTCCGCTTCCCTGGCCAGAGGGCTTCCTCAATCACAATACAAACATCACAGTGCAAATCATTTACATGTATGTTTCGATCAAAAAGCAGTAACACATAATTTAAATACACGCACTGCATCATACAAGAACCATAACTCCCCAGGAGTATGGTGGAACACAATCAAGGGATACAGACTCCCAAGAATAGAGAGCTTACCTTCTCTGATTCCAGCACTGGCTCTCTCAGCCTTTTGGTCACTACCACCAATATCTTCTGTATCATGCCCTACATTAGGCAAGCAAGATATCAAAACGATTCTCAACCATTCCAAGAAAAGAACCTAGTTCTTTTCTAGGTATCAAACATAACAACCGCCAGTGACTTGTAAACCCCCACAAAGATCTTTCTGACAAAACAAAGTACCCAAAACCCAGAAAACTTAGCTTTCAAGGTTGCACTGTTAACATAGCAACCTCCTAAGCATATTTTTCCAAAGAGACACAACCAAAAACCTACTCTAACTCATGTGGGTCATTTTTCCTTTTAAAGAAACTGTAAACTTACGTGTCTTACCTTAAAATATGAAGGGAGGTTGATGGTCCACTTCTAAAAGCTTGGATGTCCTTACGGTACCTTCTAACTCTTAAAGGTTGAAACTTTAAACTTCATTTGGAGAAATGATCTACTCGTCTGATGATTCTTTCTAAGAACAAAGGGTGAAAACTAGATTATATGGTGATCCTTTTCAATCCTTACGTTGGATGTGAAGGTGTTTAGGTTAAGGGATGATTATCTAATAAGCTTTTCTCACTTTAACAATGGAGGAAATATGGAATAAGAGAGAGAAAGTGTTTTAGCAAAGACGGTGCAAATAAGGTTACTACTAAAATATCTCACTCGTGCATATCTTAAATAGACTGAAAATTAACACGTGTCCTTAAATAATAGGAGAGTCTTCCCACGTCAAAACAACCAGCAGAGAGTCAACACATGTTAAAATCTAAGTCATAGTTAAACAGTAAGTACTGACCGTTTTAATCGATTACAAATACTTATGTAATCGATCGCATAAGAACCCGTCCTTGGTACTATAGAACGTCTACTGTTCCCTCCTCCTCCAACTTCATCCGACTTAATCCAACCTATTTCGAGTTCCTACCTTGGTACTTCACAAGTCCTAGGCTCCTCCCAACTACTTGCAAAATTACTAACTCGGTAACTCTATCCAAAGGGTTGCGAGCTCTTCTGGTCTCTCTACCCGGTAGCTCTTACAAGTCCACTGAAAACGAGCTCCTCTGAGCTCAACCGAGATCACAACTCGGTAACACGTACGAGATTATTACTCAGATACACATCCGAGATCACTATTTGGACACACATCCGAGATCATTACTCCGACACACATCTGAGATCACTACTCGGACACATATCTGAGATCACTACTCAGACACTCTCTCCTTCCTTATCCGGGTCCCTCTATACCATAGCGCTTTTCTTAAGGAGTGCTATATATATATATATACACACCCTTTTCATAAGCAATAACCTGGTTTCCTTATAAAACAACATAACATCCTGATACCGGATTTGAGAAGGTGCTATCTACACCCCTCCCTTATCCAAGTTCTGAAATACACCCCCCTTAGGTGACGACCCGGTCTTACGAACCCAGATTTAATACAGGGTTATTATACTCTTAGACACACCTGCAAAATTCAAAACAAGTAACAAGGAAAGGTACCCAATTGAGGTTGGGTCCATAGGGGTTAGCAATTTTCTTTTTCTTTTGCATCCATATACATTCTCCATTAGGCACATAATATTTCCTAGCATAGCATTTAAAAGATGTATGTCCTTTCTTCATGCAATAGTTACAAGTTGCAGCTCTTGATGATCTTTCAAAGTAAGCATTTTGATTTAACTTTGATTTATTAAAACTCTTTTGATTCTTCTATTTTGGTGGTACAAATTTGGTTTTTCCACTATATTTTGAACCATGTTTGTATCCCAAACCAGAAGTATCTTCAGCATATTTTTGCACACTTAACATTTCAGCCAAGTTGCACTTTCCTCTATAAAGTCTTCTCAAAAGATCAACCAAATAATTATTTTCTGAAAGTAATAACATATACTTTTCTCCTTGGCTTCTTTTGAAAGCATCAAACTCATCTTGTAACAATTTGCATTATTCTGCCTTAGAAGAGGAAGAAGGATATATACAACCATTTGTCTTGTAACTTGAAAGAAATTTTTCATTCTCTTCTTTCAACTTACAAAGTTTACTTTGCATTTCTGCAAGTTTGGTGATGTGCCATCTTAGATCTCCTTTCAGCTTATTATTTGCCTTTGCTAGCCTTTGATCCTTATCATGCATTTCATGAAAAGCATCAACAATGTTATCATATTCTAAATTTACCTCAGATTCAGCACTAGAAAATCTTTCATCATCACTTAAGGTTGAAGTGAAGCATACATTTGCTTCTTCTTCATTCTCACTCCTTGATCCAGAACTTGTTGATTCATTATCTTCCCATGAAATGTAGACTTTCTTTGGCTTTACTTCCTTCTTTATCTTCCTCTCACCTTGTTGCTTCTTCAAGAATATTGGACATTCAGATTTGATGGGTCCAAGTTTTCCACATTCAAAACAAGTAAAGTTGGTATAGGTGTTGTTGTTGCTATCTTTGTCATTTCTCTTGTTGAACTTTGTGAACTTTCTATTTTTGTTCCTTCTCATGAATTTGTTGAACTTTTTGACAATTAGATTCATGTTGTCATCTTCATCTCTTCACTTGAGTCTTCTTTTATTTCAACCTTAGATGATACAGCTTTCAAAGCTATGCTTTTGTGCTTCTTTTCTGCATCTTCTGCATTGGTTAGTTGTGACATTTCAAGTTCATACTCAAGAAGCTTACCAAATAGTGCACCTATGGACATCTTGGAAAAATCTTTGGATTCCTTGATTGCTGTAACTTTTGGTTGCCATAGTCTTGTGAGACACTTTAGAATTTTGATGTTCAATTCTTCAGCATCAAAAGTTTTTCCAAGACCAAGAAGATGATTGACAATGTGAGTGAATCTTGTTTGCAGCTATGATATGTTTTCAGTATTGCTCATCTTGAACATCTCATATTCATGAATCAATGCATGCTTCCTTGATCTCCTTACTTCATCTGTTCCTTCATAAGTTACCTCTAACATTTCTCACATTTCTTTTGCACTTCTACATCTCACAGTTCTAAAGAATTCATCAGAAGACAAAGCAGATGTAATCATGTTTTTAGCTTTAAAATCATATGGCACAACTCTTTTTTAACCTTCTGTCATTTCATCCCATTCTTTGGGAATCAGCTTATTATCAACAATTTTCATTGGAACCAAAGGACCTTTTTCAATAACATTCCATTCACCGGGATCATTGGATTGAATAAAGATCTACATATGATTTTTCAAAAAACTAAAATGCTCACCCTCAAACATTGGTGGACAATTGAGAGAAGCTCTCTCTCTAAAAGTTATTTGAGTAGTATTCATTTTCTTTAAAAAGAAAGTGATCTTGAATAACTTTCAAGAACCAGCTTTGATACCAATTGAAAACACAATGAATATACTGCAAATAAACCAAGAGAGGGGGTGAATTGGTTTAAATCTGATATTTAAAATTTTCTAAAACAAATTACGGAATTAAAATCTTGGATCGTATCACTTGTTCACCTTTTTAAAATCCAGAAATCTTTCTTCAATCAAGATCAACCCTTGATATGCATGCAATGATAGAAATAGTTTCTTTGATAATAATATTTTGATTTCACAAAGATAAGCAATGAGATATACAGAATTCAAGACAAGAGACAAGACAATTTATACTAGTTCACCTCACAACCTTGGAGGCTACATCCAGTTACTTCCAACTCACACTAGGTTAGAGTTTTCACTATATCAAAGAATCTTTACAAGCAGTTTACAATGATCACCTTTATCCACACTAGACAAAGAAATAGAAATCTAAACCCTATAGACTTCAAATGATCAAGACCCAAAGAACCCTACTTTGTTCTTACCTCTAGAGAACCCTACTCTAGAAAACCACTTTAAAGAATCAAAGATATACCAACAGAATTTTTAATAACCAGAAAAACTTTTTAAAGAAAGATTCAAGAGATACAACCTGTGATCCTTCAAATGAATGAATGAATGATGTTACCAATCAGTCAGGTTGAATGCAATTCAAAGCTCAGAATAAGAACTCTTGAAATATTTTCTTTTCTTTTAAAAACTCATCTCAAGAATTTTACTCTCTTGATCTCATGAGAGATTTTTCACTCTTAGAACAAAATCAGTATTTTGGCTCAAAAGAAAAACTTTCTAATCTTTTTTTGTGATTCAAATAAATGCTCAAGTATATTTGAACAATTAGCTCTAAGTCTATTTATAAAGACAAGTTAAGCACAACTTTTAAAAAAAAACTGACTTAACTGACAATAATTGATTAAAACGACAAGGTAATCGATTATTTAATCGTATGTAATCGATTAAATTATCACATAATCGATTAATATGTTCTTAAGCTTCCTAGAAATGTTTTCATGAACAAGATAATCGATTAAACCAATACTTAATCGATTAAAACAGTCTTAGTATATTTAAAGCATGAAGAAATAATCGATTACATAAGACTGATACTCGATTAAATCAGTAAAGCTCAAACACGAAAAATACGAAACCAGCCTGTATAATTGATTACTGAAAATGGTAATCGATTATTCAAGTAAGGCATCATGACTAACAAGTTAAAATAATCGATTACATAACAGAATAATCGATTATTCCAGTGATGCATGATTTTCATATGTTACTATGTAATCGATTACAAGAAGCTGGTAATCGATTAAACTGTTCTTCAAAGCTTCTCTAGAAATAGTATGAATGTAATTAATCGATTAAAATGCTTGTGTAATCGATTAAAAGAGTAAGTTGTCATTTTTTCAAAAACTTAGCCATGAGAGCTTAACTTATGAAATCATTGGATTGCTTTGAGATTTTAATCAAAAACTATGTATGCATGATAATGAGAATGCAAATGAAAGATCACAAGGCAAAACACTTGAACTACTTAGACAAATTACAAATGCCTTCAAATGATTGGGCATGTAAAAAGCTAAAACATAAAGCATTCATCCTTGCTTCAATCTTCTTGCAGTTTCCCTTAAAGTCAACATCTTGTTCTTCTTTTCTTATAGTTATATAGTTATGTTTACCCATTTTTGGGATTGATGTAATTGAATCCATTCTTATGTTTACATTTTGATTATTAATCTATGTTTATTGTTCATTGTTAAGTTTTCTCTTCTATCCTTAATGCCTGTCTTGGCTTGATCACCCATTGCTTGATTTTGTGGTTTGAAGGATCATTGAGAAATGCATTTGAACTTAGAAATGGGGAAGAATACATAATCAGTTTTGTGTCTAAGGATAAAGCAAGACTTGTTAGTCATTTTTTAACTCTTGTTATTCAAGCAAGTAACTTGGCTAAGTTACTCAAGGGATTGATAATTTAGTTAAGGGACTTAAGACTCTTTCCATCCAAGGGATTGAGTTTTGATTAATTTGTGATTTGATGATAATTATTGAGTTTTGAACTAGATGATTAATTTTTGCTTGCATGAGGAGATGGTTTAGTGAAATCAATCTCAATTCTTTTATCCCTTGCTATTTTACCTATTTTTATCGTATTCCAAGTGTTTGTAAAAATTACAAAAACAATTTTTGTTTATTTATGCTATTTTTATTTACATTTTTGTACTTAAATTAAAATCACTGTTGTTCGTAGATAATGAACTTTGCTATTTTGTCGAATATTACGTGAATCCCTGTGGATACGATAATTGGACTTACATTTATACTATTTGCGTGACTTGGTATGTTTGCCAAAAAATCTGACATTAAGTAAGTGTTCTCTTCTCATAGAAGAGGAGTTGCTTAAACTTAAAGGATTAGTTCCTCGAGTCTAGTTAACTCGACAGCTTGACATGAATAATGCGCAAGCTTTCCTCGACTATCATCAGATCTAAGTGGTTGGAAGCTCTATCTAGGAAGGTTTTTTGTTTGAAGTATTCGCTTTAGAATTCTTGAACAAGGTAATATGCTTGGCTTGCTTATGAAACTAGAAAACTAGACGAGGACAGACAAGCATCTGAGTGGCTCGATAACTAGCCTCTATCTCTGAGTGAAACTAGGTTAGTCAATCAAGCTTAGAGATGATGCAATTTACCAGTGACTAGCTTCTCTATTTGCTTTCCTTGTTTTGACTAGTTGCTTGCTCTATTGGATTGGTTGTCTTCTCTGTGTGACTAGTGCAATCTTGCATGTGTTTTGCATCTGACTTTTGTTACATTTTTTTTGGATGTTATTTGTAGAGAAACAATTGAGAAGGATTTGGTTATCCTTCTTTATTGGAGAAGTCAGAGAGATCATGCTTTCAATACATCTCTCTTCTCTCAATGAATGATGGAGAATGTTCTTTCTTTTCTCATTGATGCTATTGGCAGACTAGTCTCAATCCCTTTTTTTGGTCTTCATCATAGAATAGATTAGAATTACAATCTATGTCAACCATTTCAAACAACAACAGAGTTTTAGAGTTCATGTAATTGTTTGCTAATTCTACTAAGTTAAAATTATCACTTTTAAAATTATTATGATATTCATTATCACTTTTAAAGTAAAGTATAAATATGAAAAAATTATGAAATTAGAAATATTATAGGTTAAATTTAAAATTTAAAATTTAGTTCTTTTAATTATCTGTAACGATTACAAATGTTTTGTCGAAATTCAAACTTTAAAAAAAAATATGAATGATTTGATGAAATTGAGAATAGTTAGAATTAAATAATTATTTTAAATTAATAATTTGAATTATCTAAAAATTTTATAAATTCTTTTTTAAAATTTTAAACTTTTAAAATGTTATAGATACTTTTTTAAAATTTAGAATAGTTGCTTGCAAATTAGTAATTTTAATTAAATAATCTTAATTATTTGAAAATTGTTATAAATTCTTAAAAGATGTTATAATTGAAATTGAGAATATTTTAAATTAAATAATTAATTCATATTTAGTAGCTTTGGTTGTTTTTTCACAAACTAACTTTTATTTTTTAAAAGTATTAGAAATGTTTTTCTTCAAAATTGTTTTATCAGATAAGGAACACAACATTTAATAAAATTTAACATAAATTAATGTGAACACATTATGATGACTTTTAACCATTTAATTATATGATATTAAATTTAATATTTTTCATTCATTCGTTTAATTTTTATTTAATATTATTTTTGAAAAATGTTAAATTAATGAACTTCATAGAAGTTATTATAATGAAATAATGTATTGGTTATTTTTAATAAAATAATTTTATAATTATTATTTTCATTTTGGGTTTCTTATGTAGCTTTATTTATTTATACAAAGTTCTTTGAATTCAAAATAACAATATTGTCAAAATTAATTCTATAATTATATTGAAAATTAATCACATCCAATTATTTTTTATTATTTCTCGTTGCTCTTCTATTATTTTTTATGATGAAATAAATTCTATATTGTGGACATTTAAATTGATTTTAATAATATAAAAAATTATTAGTATAATTTTTATATAATAAAAAATTTAATCCCCAAATTACCCTTGCATCGCAAGTGTGCTATCTAGTTATTTATAAAGAAAAGCATTGTTTGAGTCTGTTTTCTCTCTCTCCTCTCTAATATGTGGAATATCCTAGCTTTATCAATGATTAACCTTTTATTTTAATTTATTTCTTTAAATCTAGTTCCAACAATTAACATACAAAAAGAAAGAAATATTTTTTTTTAACAATTAAGGACACACTTATTTCACATTAAAAGTTAATTTCTTATATACTACATTAATCCTGGCCTTTGCATATAAGCATCATAATATTTGATCGTTAAAGAATATTAATATCTAATGGCTATTGGCGAATATTTTAACAAAAATTAAAAATAAAATATTAATATTTCCTATAATATAAATTATTAAATATCTTTTATGCATTATACGTACAAAAACCTAGTTTTTTTTAACAATTAAGGATTCACTTATTTTAAATTCATAGTTTCTTTTTATTTTATATATAATGTAAATTTGTTATTGAAATTATTTTAAAGCTACATATATTAATTACGTTTAATAGTTTAAAAATGTTGTGAAAAACTGTTCTAGACTTAGAAATTTATATTGTGCAAAACTAAAGAAGAATCTCTTTAATAAGAAAAGAATAAAATTAAAAAAATTCTTCTTTGTGAATTCTTTATGTCTCATAAGTATGATTTCTACAGAATTTGCATACTTATTGTTTTCTCTCAATGAATTAAATGTTAGAAATCCCTTGCATATATATATATATATATATACTAAAAACAAGCTAAACAATTATAGGAACAAAAATACTCTCACCCTTAAGCATTCATATGAGTATTTTACATTAACTAAATCATTAGTTGTTTTATGGTTTAAATCCTTTACTAATAATAGTAATTGTTATTCAAGCCACTCATAACAAAAAATAATTTTATGAAACTGTAAAATAAACAGGATATTTAATGGCCTATAATTCATGACCAACATTGTTTGACACAAGTTGTAATGATTTGTGTTACCTAACCCAAGTAGTTCAGGATTTGAATCTTGATTTTAGGTATGAAAGAAATCATGTTAAAAAAGAATATTTATTTTGTATAAAACAACTATAAAACATGTAATGTTATATGAAGTTGAATGTTGGCCAACACAAGCAATATGAGTATAAAATAGGGGTAGTACAAATAAAGATGTTAAGGTGGATGTGTGGTTATACGAAGATGAATAAGATAAGAAATGAAGATATTCGACGAAAGATAGCAGTAGTATCGGTGAGTGAAAAGATGAGAGAACATAGATTGTTATGGTTTAGGCACGTAACAAGGCGACCCCTGGATGCTCCTGTAAGAACAAAAGTTTGTTACCAAGAGTTTGACACAAAAAGAGATAAAGGTAGATCGAAACTTACCTGGGGAAAGGTACACTACTAGAAAATAGGTTTTTAACATCTGTTATTTTTGACTTTCAACATCGGTTTTTAATCGATGTTGAAACTAAAAATGCTAAAAGTATCAATGTTAACATACACTACATAACATCGATTTTAAAGAAAAATGATGTCATATAATAAGAAATAAACAAAAACAATGTAAAATATGCAAAAATCAACATCAATATTTAGAAAATTCGATGTTGTCGTACACCTGACAACATCGATTTTCCTAAAAATTGATGTTGCATTGCACACGACAACATCAATTTTTTGAAAAACCAATGTAGAAAAGAAACTTTTTACCTCAATTATGCCAAAACCGATATAGAAAAGAAATTTTCTACATTAGTTCTGCCAAAACCGATGTTGAATAGTACTCACAACGTTGATTTTGTCTAAAACCAATCGATGTTATATAGTCACTTTCTAAATCGTTTATTACATAACCAATGTAAAATGTCATTTTTTTTAAAAATGGCTTATTCTCTTTATTTCCTTCCTTGTAATTATAAAAGAGATGTGGTTTGTGAGGCTAGACTACCGAATATGAGTTCTTTATCACCAAGTAAGTTTTCAAATGCCATTGTGTTCGAGCGACAAAATGAAATTCTTTATCATTTTCGAACTCCCTTAATGGATCTTGGTCATTCAACATATTTGAAGATAACAAAGGAGAATCAGTCTTAATGATTTCATTAAGAATTAAGAATAAACTGACAATTGGCATCTCCAATGACAAACCAAACATTCATTAAAAATTAAACTGCAATACAATATGCTTATATTTTGTACATAACAATCCAAATTATTCCTTCGACAACAAGAAAGTAGAGTTCATTAATTAAAAGCTTCAAATATTTTATTCTAAAATAATACAACAATTAATTGGAAATGACCCATAACATAACAAACATACACATAAAAATGAAAATAAAAAATAAATTTGGTGATACTTAAAAATACAACAGAATTTAAATTGATAATTACCATTCTAGTAGTGTCTCATCCTTAAGAACAAGATTCTTCCATTTCTCGATTTCTTCTTCCATCCTATTGTAATATGTTTAGAATTAAAAACCTAATAAGGTATGCATCATATCTCCTGCAGTAAAACAATTGGGAAAACTTCGCTTATTAAAACACAATTATACAAAAGAAACATTGAGTTGTAGGTATTCTACATGTTTAGCAACAGGCACACACACATCTCTTCCTCCATGAAAAACATCTGAGGGGCATTAAAAAGTTTAAACTTTCCCAAATAAATCAAGGGTGGCACTAATAATTTGGAGATCTACTAGAGTTTTATTTAGGATAATGATATTTCACTACGATCATGTAGTACAACATATCAAAGCAATATAATATAATGTAATAGTATTTAAGAGAAGGAGAGTAAGAAAATCTTCATAGAAGCAAAAAATAAGAATATAAAATCAAGAGGTATAATGGCCATTTTCACCATATGTGCTTCTAAAGGAAGAGTTTGATCACTTAGACAATATACCATTAAAGAACCTGTTTAATTTTATATGGAGAAAATTGTCTCTTATTAATTACATGAGAATTTTATATGCCAAATCTTGTAGGCACTACCCATTTAAATTACAATTTTTTAGTTGGACCAGATTGGACAACTTTTAAATATTTTTCTATAAGCTTAGCAACTCAAAGGCACAATTGCTCTACTAACAACTAAAATATCATTCAAATTCCACTATAGCTAAAATGCAACTCATGCCACTTCATACAAAGTATTTAAACTACCGTATCATAAATAGCTTCACTTGTGCAGGCAGGTATATACATACAACTACTATTCATTTAAGATATAGACAACCAATTGGTGAAGAAAATCCAATGGGTGAAGCGAATATTGTCCATCATTTGAAAACAATAGCATTTGAAATCCACTCTATTCCGCCGCTCGAACAAGCAAAAAAGACTTACTAATATCCATCTCAAGGCCACCAAACTTCTCTTGTCAAGCAGTATCCTAACAGTAGAAGCAAATCTTTCCACAGTTTGTCAAGAAATCCAATGGGTGAACCTCCACTCTGATGGTCGCTATTTCAAACAAGCAAAAAATCAAGAAGACAAATAAGACAATCGAAAACAAAGATGAACATGTAAGCCCAAATTCTTAAACACAAATAACAAAGAAAGAATCATACGTTCGTATTTCTTCTCGAATTCACTGGTAAGACTCCTTTTCACAAACGTTGTCTTTCCTGCTAGTGTTCAATACAAAAATTAATAATAAAACTTGTATTTCTAAGGTTGTGCAAAAATCAAGCTCCAATCTAGATCGTTACAAAAAAAAAGTTTGAAACATAAGTACATCAATTAAGGAAAAGAGAAGAATCTGACATGTACCACCATCATCGACGATAACGAGTTTGAAACTAACGTAATCCATGATTTGCTGATTGGGAAAATCCTATAGTCACAATAGATCGAATTCGAATCATCAGAAGATGCAAGAAAAATAGAAAATAAAGTGTTTGAGCAATGAAGAGAGCGTACCAGATTGATCAATAGAGAGAGAGAAAGGGTTTAGGGCGTAGAGTAGAACTGTGTGTATTCGAGGCATTGGAGGGGATGGTGTTTGAGAGCGTGAAGAGAAGCGAGGGTTTTATAGTGGAAGGAAGGGTTTTCTAGTTTGGAGCTACGAGAGCGACTCTTCTAGGGTCAGCATGACGCAGAATTCTCTACCCTTGGATTTAATTTCAAATTTCAAGTCCTACCGTCTTTTCTACGTGACCTCTTGTTAACATCAATTTTTTTAAAAATCGATGTTAACTTCGCCACGTTAACATCAATTTTCTAGAAATCGATGCTGACATCGCCACGTTAACATTAATTTTTCTGAAAACCGATATTAACAAAATCAATTTATTTACAAAAATGTCACAGTCCTTTTGTTAACATCGATTTTATGAAAAATCAATGTTAAAGTAGCGATGTTGAAAACATTCTTTATAGTAGTGGTAGTTAAATAAGACTAAATAGAGTGAGATATAAATTGACGAATGATATGTCTTATGACAGAATGGAAAAAAATTGTAAGCTTGGTGGATGTTAGATTCGTTGTTATTTCTACGTTCCATATGATTCAGTTTTAGTCTTTTTTTCTTCATCTCTCCCTTCTTTTTTTCTGTTTCTTTTCTTTTATCTTATTTTATTTTCTTTTATATTATTTCTCTTTTTCCTTCTCCTTTATTTGTTTAACCTTTTTATATTTATTATTAGATTCATCTAATATCGAAGTGAATTAATTTAGATCAAAAGTATTATTTATATTGATGTTGATGTTCACGGTCCTCTCAATGAATATTATTAATCAATGTCTTTTTTGTGTTTCTTTTTGTTGTCTTTAGGTAGGGTCCCAATTGATTTGTATTTATATTTGAGAGTGTCTGTCCACTTGTCTAAACACTTAAAATAGTGGGCAACTATTATACGGCATTGGGCGAAGCTAATATAATAATATTCTTTTCCACATGGTTACAAAATCAGTGAAAACTGGAGAATTTGTATTTCGAGGTGCATGTTCAAGAATTTATCTTATTTCAAAAACTTATAATTGAATTATTTAAGAAAGGCTAATTGAAACATTTTACTACTAATCAGTGCATGTTTGAAAAAGTGTTGGTGAGATTAAAAGTAATTTTATCAACACATTGAAATTCTTACTTTTACGTTTATTTTGTGTTGGACTGATAGATTTACTTCAAAACACACGTAACAACAAAAGCAACTGAAAAAAAACCATATCCCAATAAACAAGGCAAAAGAACCAAAATAATACATTTTTAATAAAAAATTACGAATTTGGGGCTGTTTTGAAACATATTACCAATCTGAGGTTGTTGGTCACGCCCAGAATTGGGTATGACTGGTCACGCCCAGAACCAGGCGTGACTAGCCCCTAGTCACGCCTGGTTCTGGGTGTGACCAGTCATGCCCAATTCTGGGCGTGACCTACCTCTATATAAGCCCCCCGTTTTCACTTTTCCTTCACTTTTTCCATTTGCGCCTTCTCTCTAAAAGCTCCTCCTTCTCTCTAAAGCTTCTGAGGGATTTTTGTCTGCACCAAAACTCTGCCGAAACGCTGCCAACAAGTAAGCTAATTTATTAATTATGAGTTTTATTTAATATATTCTTTCGTTGATTTTTAAATTTGTTAGAGCCACACAATTTATTTAATGTTGTAGAAAAATGTTAGGTTTTAGCTTATAGGATTTAGTTAGTGATTATGGGTTAGTTAGTGATTAGGGTTTAGTTAGTGATTAGGGGTAAATGGTTTAGTTATTGTTTAGGGTTTAGTGAGTGTTAGGGTGGAGTTAGTGATTAGGGTTTAGCCAGTGATTAGGGGTTAGTTAGTGAGTAGGGGTTAGTTAGGGTTTAGTTATTGTTTAGGGTTTAGTGAGTGTTTTGGGCTGAGTTAGTGATTAGGGTTTAGTCAGTGATTAGGGTTTAGTTAGTGT
>CM023954.1:12165357-12224076 GCA_013407115.1 Glycine latifolia
AAATTGAAGCAGTTAATTTACTTAGTGTTTAGGGTTTCGTTAGGGTTTAGGATTTATTTGTAAAATTTAAATTATTTGACTAAATTAAGTTAGTGTTTAGGGGTAAACGATTACGGGTTAGGGGTTTAGGAATTTTTGTTTAGTTAATGGATTAGGAGTTTTTGTATTTGGGTTTAATTTAGGTATAATGATTTTAGGGTTAATGGATTAGTATGTGGGATTTTAGGGTTAATTGTTCAAATTAAAATATTTGGATTAAATTTGAAATTGTTCAGTTTAGGGTTAATGTAATTTATTTGTATTGTAATTTAATTAAGGTAATTAAGGTAATACATTAATTTATTAATTATAATATTGTTTTCATTATATTTAAATAGTCTCATAGATGGCTGATTCATCATCTTCGGCGTCTTCACATTCTGGATCCGATCACGAAGGTGACGGAAGTGATCCGACGACCCATGTTGTGCCTACCGCATATAAGTGAGGGGTGTTGCGGAGGCGTATCCAGCGAACTCACGTTTCACAGGCTGTGTGGAATGAGGACAGATGTCGGGTGTTAAAGACGCGACGTGGTAAAGTCGTAGGGGGGCCAGACTGTGACGATATTCCTGCAATCGTTGCAGTGATGTTAGGACAGGCAGGATTCTTACATGTCGCACGCATGCGACATATATAAATTTTTTAATTGAATAATGATTCATACGAAGTGATTCCTATAAATGTCGAGCACTTTTTAAGTAAGCATACGCATTAATTATTTTAAACTTGACTTTAGATCGATCCTGCGCTTATCAGTGCTCTGGTTGAGAGGTGGAGACCAGAGACACATACGTTTCACATGCCGCATGGAGAGATGACCATCACGTTGGAAGACGTGGCTGGTATCTTAGGTTTAGGCAGTGAAGGCAATGTCGTGACCGGAGCGACGTCAGATGACTGGGCCACTGTCGTCGAGGAGGTCTTCGGTCATCCTGCTCAGGAGGCTGAGCTCAGAGGAGGATTTCTGCGCCTGTCTTACTTTGACAGGAATTATGCGCATTGGGGCGAGGTAGGTGGGGATTTGATAGAAGTCATGCGGTTTACAAGGGCGCACATTGCGCATATCATTGGATCATGGCTACTATGCGACAGATCCGGCGGAAGCACTGTCGGCTGTCGCTATGTCCCTTTGCTCGCAGGAGAGATGGCAGACATAGGTAGGTATAGCTGGGGTTCTGCTGTCCTTGCACATTTGTTTAGACAAATGTGCGAATGTACAGATCCAGATAGAAGTGACATAGGTGGGTGTCACGTGCTTCTCCAAATATAGGTGTGGCTAAGATTCCCACCCATTGCTCCAGCTATACCTCAGCCTACTCACCAGGAGTGGCATTACGGCCACAGGCATGTGTTCTTATTTTCTTTTATTAACTACGTATTGATGAGTCTGATAAGTAGTCTAATGTCATTTATTTTCAAATTAGGTTTAATGCCTTAGCCAGGTTTCGTGTACACGACCTTCCCTGGTATCGGGTAAGATTAGATTCCCTTACGCGGGATGAGGTACGTGTTTTGATTTAAATAACCTTTGGTCAGTTGACTTGGATAATTTCCATTGTTTGTACTCATTGTTCTTTCCTAATTCTGTGTTTAATTGTTTTGTTCAGGTGGTTTGGCAACCATATGCAGGCTATCACTTCCTTGGTGCTACTGAGCACGAGCGACTGTTGTGGATGGCTACCAATCCAATTATATGCTTCCACACAGTTGAATATTCTCATCCTGACCGTTGCATGCGACAATTTGGAAGGGATCAGCCAATCCCACGAAGGCCAAGGAAGTTAGAGGGCATGCATGACCTATCCCTGCGAGGCAAACAAATGGATGATTGGAGTCGTAAGCTAAGACCCTATATCCATCGATGGGAGAGAAGGGACCAGCACATAGAGCTACCCCCCCAACTGACTGGGTTCATGTCACCAAGCCATAAGTACATGGTTTGGTACAGGGAGCATGGGAAACGATACGTGACGAAATTCCATGCCAGGATGGGCCGTGGTGTAAGTGTTTTTAAATTTAATTTGTAAAGTAATTGACATTTTAATGACATTATTGTTTGGGCTAATGAATTTGTTGTGTGATTGGTAGTTTGATGGCCTGGAAATGTTGTACTCTGCAAGTAGCGGTAATGACTGGCCTGGATTCAGCTTGCCATACTTGAACCAGGAGGTGGGGCGTATTATGTGCATGTTCCGAGAGAGTTGTCACTTGGAGGAGCCAGGCCCACCTGCACCCCCATCACAGCTTCAACATGACCCAGAGGTGCATGTGGTTGTTCCTCGTGGGAGACGTGAGGGACATGGATTAGAGCGTCGCCGGAAAGCCATGCCCGATGTTCGTGAGCCCATACCAGTTCCCAGGCCTCGCATGGAAGGTTGCTATAGGCCTCCGCTGATAGCACCTACATACGGCAGTCGGGCTTTCTATTATCCATCATCTCAGCAGCAATCAAGACAGCATGGGGACATGGGCCATCAGGGTTTCAGTTGGCAGGGTGACATGCAGTATGGGACAAGCAGTAACGTTCCATCCACCGGATTGACTATTGATGAAATAAACAACATCTTGGATGATGTTGGTTATACTCCGGCTGGTTGTTGGGATTGGCCAGGACCTGCAGAACATGCGACCCCATCTCCTCATTATCCCCACCCACCATCGCCATATCAGGGACATCCATATCCACCTGTAGTTGCTGACCCTCCGCAGGCAGCCCCTCCCCAGCCTGACCCTCCCTAGGCAGCCCCTCCCCAGATGGACCCTTCTCAGGAAGCCCCTCCCCAGGCAGACCCTTCTCAGCCAGGCTCTTCTGGGCAGCCTGTCAGACGGAAGTTGCCCGATCGTCAAGCGCGTCGTCAGCGGTGGCCTCCTGAGTCCTAGTTGTTATTTATATTTTTGTGTTATGTTAGTGTTTATTTAGTATTTTTGTTTGTAGTGGACTTTATTTGAGATTCAGACGTTTATAAGACCAAATTCGTGTAATGTTTATTATATTGTGATTTTTGGTACAATAATGTAGACTAGGACTCTAGCAGAAATTTGAAGCGTAAACTAAAAAACCTGGTCTCGGCACATTAAAAACTGCATATGTAAAGACACGCTTTGCTTGTGTACTTTCCTCCTTTTATCACGACATACCAACAATTAGGCCGCGACTGAACACGCCCCGATTAGGGCGTGACTAAAGACGCCCAATTTAGGCGTGACAGATAGGGGTGTCACGCCTACATTTGGGCGTCATTGAACCCTATATAAGTCAGAGAGTCCCACACAACTAACCTCCACAACAAAATTCAATTTGAATACTATGGCATTCTTAGGAGAAACAAACAGTCAGACCATTCTTAACTCCAAATTAGCCTTCCTTTTTCCAAATGGATCGATGAAACACAATGAAACAGGTGTTTATTTTGAATCCAGTTCTCCAATACCAATGCGGGTTCCCAATGAGTGTTCTTTTGAAACACTCAAGAGTAGGATGTGTGACACCCTTATGCTTAGCAGTGACCATTTTGTTGACAAAATCTACTACAAGCAGCCATCCGTACTTGCAGGTAAGCAATATTTTTTCCATTCTCTTAAACTGACCAACGATAACGATGTTTGCTTAATGTTAATGTGCAATGAACAAATGTCGAGCGTTGGGCCTATAGAAATATTATGTAGCATAAACAGAACACCCGATGGCATACTCAGCCTACTTCAATCCACCATCGTCCCAACACATGATGCAATGCTATATTATAACGGCAAGTGGAAGATACCACAGCAAGCCAATTTTGTGGGTTATGCATTCACTGGAACAAATCCAATAAGATTTGAAATTCCTTCAGGATGCAACATTGAAACACTGAAGGACCAAATCAAGCAAGTTGCACCTGTTGGGGTTCCCCTTTATGGAATTCACAATTCACAGGTGGTAAGAAAATTATTTTTTCGACAGCCATCTCATTAATCGAATATCAGATAAAAGAGTTGACAACCGATGCAGACGTGTTGAAGGTGTTAGCCGAATCCAACTACTGGAAACGTTTTTCTACAATACACATCTTAGCTGTTTTTAGCAAACCTGTAGGCGAAATGGAAGAAGGCATGTGAAACTGCAAATTAGTGTTGTTATTTTTGTATTTGAATAAGAGTGGTTATTTCAATTGTTATGATTATTTCAATTCATGGCATCATTGTTTTTTTTTCATGTCCAAAACAAATTAAACGTTTATGCGAATTGATCAACATGATAAACGGCTAAACATTTTCTGAAACGGAAATATAAAACCTTAAAATGAAATGCATTTACATACAACTAGTATTACAAACATTGTTAAAAAATCATGAAACAGGCCGACGATCAGGACAAGCTCTCCGATTATGTCCAACAGCCTTGCAAATTCCGCATCTGGGGTGTCTTTGGCTAGTTTCGACTTCGTCCATCTCGTTACATATTCTAGTGGCCTTTGGACTACCATTTCCACGCAACATTTCCCTGTTGGGTATGATAACTGGACCATCACTCGGTGGAATAGCAGCTTCATTACCTATTGGCTGCCATGGGATTGAGTAAGCCTGCACCAAATTACTTACCAGGAAGACATCATCCACATACTACAATGGATTCTGACGAATATGTAAAGCAGCAGCTACGGCGTGACTACATGGGTATTTGAAGGCCTTAAACTTGCCACATTGACAAACACGCTCTCTAAGATTAACTGAAAATAACGTCTCACAGCCCTCCGCAACCTCAAATTGGGTTTGATCAAGATTATAAGTGCGCACGTGGTGACCTGTGGCAACAGACTGATTATGCCTTATAGCATCAACCACAATCTTGCAATGCCGTGTTGAAGGCTCAGCATGTGAAATAGCCGCCAGACCCCTGGTTACAAAATATTCAACCAATCCGCTGTACGTGTGCTTCACCAGAGCAGTGATAGGCATGTTTCTTACTCCCTTCAACATCTTGTTCACTGATTCAGCCAAGTTTGTTGTCATATGGTCAAATCTCCTCCCTTCTACGTCATACGCACGTGTCCACTTTTCCTTGGGGATGCTATCAATCCATTTTGCAACCTCAGGACTGCTATCATGGAATCATGCTAACGCCACCTCAAAATGAGACATACAGGGAGTATAACCTGCAAAAACAATCATAACATTATCACTAATCGAGTTACGGATACATCCATTTAATATATTCAAATTACTTGTTAATCATACCTAAATTCATCAGCGCCTTCTTCAAGCATTGATTCTTGAACTTTTGGTTAAAATTACTGGCAATATGACGAAGGCAAAACACGTGATGAGCATATGGTGGTTGCCAGCCAGGATGATTCGCCACAGCAAATAGTATGTTTCGGTGCCTATCTGAAATGAGACATATGTTTTGCCTTTGCGTAACGTGGAAGCGAATGTTAGCAAGGAAGTATTCCCAGACTTCCAAGGTCTCCCCCTCAACTATGGCAAATGCCAGTGGCAGACATTCATTATCGCCATCCTGAGTTGTGACAATCAACAATTTCCCTGTATACTTCCCATACAAATGAGTGTCATCAATCTGAATCATCAGCTTGCGAAAATTAAATGCCTGGCAACACTGTCCGAAAGTCTAGAACATGCGATGAAACACACGTTTTCCCCGTACCAGTCGACGAGCCACAAAATAATCATTGGTTTGAATATCATAAAAAGAACCTGGTGAAAAACGAAGCATGTATCCACACCACCTGGGCAAAAATGCGTATGATTCTTCCCAATTCCCGTAAATCATTGCCATGGCTCTCTGCTTCGCATACCAGGCCTTACGATATGAAACTCTAAATCCAAATGAATGGGTGATCCTTTCCTGAACCAATGCAATCGACACAGACGATTCCTCCTTAATCATTCCTACCAATGCAAATGTAACATTCACATTAAAATGAACAACCTTAATGAACCATTATGGAAGACATATAGAGGAAATTGAAAAAATACATACCTACTACAACTGAAGCAATAACATCGGAATCAAGCTGTCTATGACCCTGTGAAATATGATCATTCAGGCAATTGTGGTTGCCACCCCATCTTGAAACAATCCATTTGTCATCGAATGTTGGTTTAATTACCCTAACCCTCCATGGGCAACCCTCGTTATGAGCAATACACCTCATGCTAAACTTATTAGGCTTGCTCTCAACCACATATGCTTGTTGATGGTCCTTCATGAGGTTCCGCTTACATGCAATTTGTGCGTCCCTTTTGGAGGCGAATTCCTGTTTAACAAACAACGCATCCCCTAATTGTCATGGTCCCTGCACTGAACCCGAACCGGAACCGGTAAAAGATTCTTCTTCGCTTGGATGACTCCAATCGATATATGTGTAATGAGGAATTCCATCCCAAAAAGGAGTCACCTCAGCACCTTCAAACACAAAATCAAATGAATAAATATAAGATGCACACTAATATAAGATGAATAAATATAAGATGCACATATACAAATTTTAGACCACTTCATTATTCATTTCAGTCATGTTACGTACCTTCAACAAGTTGTTCTGATTGTGCACATCCTACATCCGGATCATGACGGATTTCAGACGACCCCCCCACATCAGTGCCTGCTTCGAATCCAGTCGCATTCAAACCACCATCGTCGTCATCATCCGACGCGCTAGCATCCTCCTCAAGAAGACGATCTTCCATTGCAATGTTTTCATCATCGTCATCCTCTTCATCCTCATCCAGAACCCAAGTTGGGTCATGTGAATCTTCCTCAGACACGTTTACAAATGGAGGAGCATATGACGATGTAGGCATAGTAGACTTTAAAGGAACTGACCTGATGGCTAAAACATCATCTGCTACAGTAAAATCCACGTACAACTCTAGAAAATCTATCGTTGGCTACTTGAAAAATTCTTCCATTAGCAATTCTATGTCTTCATCATCCAGAAGTTGAAAACCCATGTACTGTTGACGTTGCCATAATCTTCCCGTAAGTAAACTGATACTTTGGTTGTCCTGCAGACCCAATTTTTGTTGTATCTTCTTATGTAATTCACCCATTGTTGAGCTTCGCTTAATACGTGTGTGCCTTTTCTCCCCTTCAAAAACAACACCCTGTGGCCCTTCAAATTTCCTTCCATTAAAAAATAACACAACACGGACAAACTCACCACCTGAACTCATTTCTTCCACTAAACAAAAACAATAACTTCTTCGCAAAGCTTCGCTGTAGACATCATAAATTTCAAAAAATTGTGTTACAACATCTTATTGCCATTACTGATAAAAAAGTTCGCATGCCGTTGAGACGACTAAAATTTTAAATTTTGGGTTTAAGGTGTTAAGGTTTAGGGGTTTATGGTTTAAGGTTGAAGGTTGAAGGTCTAAGGGTTAAGGTGTATGGTTTAGTTTTGAGGGTTTTGGGACTTAGGGTTTAGGATTGTTTTTAGGATATTGGGTCTTAGGGTATGTCAAGGTTATAGCTTTCACACTCCTTAAACCCTACACTCGAAACCCTAAGACCCAAAATCCTAAAAACTACCCTAAACCCTAAGACCTAAAACCCTTAAAACTAAACCATACACCTTAAACCTTAGACCGTCAACCTTAAACCTTAAACCATAAACCTCTAAACCTTAACACCTTAAAACATATACCTTTAAAAAAATACCCTACACCCAAAACCTTAAAACGTAACCCATACGCCTACAACCTAAACCCAACACTAAACTAAACCAAAAACCCTAAAAATTAAACCATACACCCTAAAACCTTAAACCATAAACCCCTAAACCCTAACACCTTAAAACATATACCTTTAACAAAACACCCTACACCCACAACCTTAAAACGAAAACCATACGCCTACAACCTAAACCCAACACTAGACTAAACCAGAAACCCTAAAAATTACACCATACACCCTAACTCTTACACCCTAAAACCTTAAACCTTGAACCCTAAACCCCTAAACCCAATACCTTAAAACGTCAACCATACGCCTACAGCCTCAACCCTACACTAAACTAAACCCGAAACCCTAATACATAACAATTGACTACAAAACTAAACTATATCCTAACCCTTAAACCCTAAAATGAACTAAATAAATTTAACAACAAAACCCTACACCCAAAAACAGTCAACCTAACCAAAAACCCTATATCGTAGACCCTCAGCCCCACACCCTCAACCTAAACCGTTCACCCTAAACCCTTCACTAAACTAAATCCTATAAGCTAAAACCTAACATTTTTCTACAACATGAAATAAATAGTGTGGCTCTAACAAATTTAAAAATCAACAAAATAATATATTCAATAATACTCATAATTAATAAATTTACTTACTTGTTAGCAGAGTTTCGGCAGAGTTTCGGTGCAGAGAAAAATCCCTCATAAGCTTTAGAGAGAAGGAAGAACTTTTAGAGAGAAGGCACAAATGGAAAAAGTGATCGAAAAGCCAAATCGGGTGGGTTTTATAGAAGTTGGTCACGCCCAGAACTGGGCATGACTGGTCACGCCCAGAACCAGGCGTGACTGCCCCCTAGTCACGCCTGGTTCTGGGCGTGACCAGTCATGCTCAGTTCTGGGCGTGACCAACAGCCCCAGATTGGTAATATGTTTCAAAACAGCCCCAAATTCGTAATTTTTTATTAAAAATGTATTATTTTTGTGCTTTTGCCCAATAAACAATCAAATACTTTAGTTAAAATATAATATCAGAATATAACATCTTTATATAAACATTTAACGAGATTGATATTTTATCATGTCATTCTATTTATTTTTATAAAAGTAATAATAAAAAATTATTTTAATACTTTCATAAAAATATTTCATATGTAAATTATATATAAAAATTTATATAAATTAAACAATCCATGGTGTGAGATGGTGCTTTTAGTTAGATGTGTTAAATCGATTCGAATCAATACAAATTATAATGATTGAATAAAAAATATGATAATTGAACAAACTAAAAAAACTAATTTTTAATTGAATTATGGATTCTATCTTGAAAGCCAATCTAATCTAAATTAGGAGTGATCATTGGTTGAATTGGTTTGAATCAATGTTAGTGGATTTGGGTTGTATTAGACTTTTCATTTTTCTTTTAGCAACTTGAATCAAACTAACTTGAATGATGTTATCAGATTTATAATTTTTAAATTTGAACCAAAACGTTAATTCGAATTAACTTGAGTTTTTCTCTTTGGTTTGGTTCAGTTGATCTGATCAATCTAGACCTTTGTCCACTTGTAATCTAAGTTGAAAAAATTCTATATAAAAAATTAATCCAAATTTAAATTGAATATTGGATCTTACGTTAAAAATAATTCAATTCAATTGATACACCAAGTTTTGGTGCTCTAGCTCCCCGTTATAACTACTGTCTCTACACACTGAGCAAGCAGATGAATAAAAAGAAAGGGTTAAAAAGAAGGAAGAAAGAAAGTTAAAAGGAAAAGTATAAAAGTGATGATGATTGAGATTCATGTGATGGAACGAGGACAAAAAAGAAGTATGTGATGTCCTTAACAATTGAGAGACCCATGGCATGGCCAAGAAGAGATTGAGTGCAAACTTCCCATCCTTTATCATACAATGTTCATAGTACTTGCTCCATATGGTCAAGCGAGCATGGTTTTGCAAGTTTAGTACAAACACACGCCCCTAGTTGCACGTTTGGCTTAGACAATCACCAAAGGCTCGTCCCTACTACACAAGGATTATTGCTAATAATTGAATTTCGATATATTACAATTTACAACAACAACAGCATAAATCACCTTATTCCACCAGTTGAGATTAACTATATAAATTACATGATGTCATTCTATTAAGTTAAAAAATTTCGAGTAATGACCAAATCTTGGCACAAAATCATTGAGTGATCAATGTATATATTTGTTATTGATGAATGAAATTGTGAATGATGTTATTGTAATGATTAGATTTTTTAAGAAAAGTCTTAATTACAGATGAAACTCTGCCCAAAATTTTATAATATATTTTTCTATTTACTTCTTTATTAAATTTTAAATGTGCATGAGTTTTTTTTGTATATTATAGTTCTCCTCTTTAATTTAGAATTTTCCTAAAATATCAATCTCGTGGCATTATGGATTGTGAATGTATTATGAGATTTGTGTTGTCTGAAGACCTGGGGAATGTGAATCTCAGACATGTGTTGTATGTATACATGTGGAATGCGATAACTTGTGATATTAATGATATTGAAATGAGATTATGTTGATGATTATATTAGTACGAGATCATGTTGATGATTATATTAATATGAGATGATATTGATGTTTATGATGATGATACTGAAATGAAATGATGTTGATGATATTGAGATTGAGATGATATTGATGTTGATGATGACATAAATGAGAGATGATGTTGATGTTGATGATATCATCGTGATAGATGTATATTGTGTATGTACATGGGGGATGCAGTGACTTGTTGGATATCCCTAGGAGAAAAGATGATGAATTTAAGAATTTTAAGCATCCTGGAGAGGGAAAGGAATTGCTTAAAATTTTTAACTATCCACAGTCAGTGCATTAATGAGCCCATGTTTCATACTTCATAATTGCATGAAAATAGAATGAAGGCAGTACATACCTATGGTTTTTCTAAGGATAAAAATGCGAGTACTTGTGGGCATGCCACTCTGTTTGAAACTCCATTTTGACTCAGACTGATCACCATGTGGTTGAGTGGCCAGTGCACGACAAGGTGACCCTGACGAACTACTGAATCATTTTCCTAAGTGAGTGTCATGTGGGCACACTTAGGCTATTTCCTGAGGTATGATACCGCATCATTCTGAATATAATTGATTTGAATTGTGGAAAAAATTAATGACTAATTTGTTGAGTGTGTGTTGAACTGATTGATTACTGAAAATGATTATGATTATCATTATTGTTTTCTTGTTAATCATTGTTATCTGATGTTTGTTGATCTTATATAATAAACTCACCCTTACAATTTTGTACTGTGTGGTTGATAACTGTGATGATCGCGAACCTTTGTTCGTGAGAGCATATGAGCAACAATATGTGACATTGAAGAGAAATCCTTTTGTTGGAGCCACTAAGCCGACGTGATAACGTTGGAATTTATTTTGGAAGAGAGTTTTCTTTTGTTATCAACTCTTTCTTAGTTGGTTCATTGTTTCTCTTTGATCGAACATGTAATCTCAAGCTTATATATATATAAAAACTAAATTATGTTCTGACATGTAAATGATATGTATTTGTTTAATATATTTATATATGTATTTATTTATGTATTTGTGCGTTTTTTATGAATGTATTATTGCGAGAAATTTACTCTTATTTTCACAATCAAATTAATAGAGTTTTCATTTAAAAATTGAAAATTATAAGTTTAGAGTGATGATATCGTAACGACGATGCATGTCATTACAATTTACTCAACAACACATATAGAAAAAAGGAAATCAAAATGAAACATTGAAATGAACCTGAATAAGGAGACCTTGAAAGCAAGATTTTGGACAATGATGGGTTCATCACCAAAGAGTTTTCCAAAACACATTAGTTTTGTCTTTCTTCAACTATCTAGCATCAATACATATGACTCGAGTGAGTATTGAACAATATTATCTAAAGAAAAAAAACAAATTGAAACCTATAGTAAAAGTTAAAACATACCTTTTGGGATGAGGCACATTGTATCAATATATGGGTACCTAATTTGTTAATCCACCATAGCATGTGAAACCTAGGCACTTTGCTCCTATCACCCCAAGGGTACCATAGAAAACCAACAAATACCCTAAACAAAAAAAAAACCAACATTATTAACTTAAAAGACAAGTGAAACATATCAAGCAACCTGGTGATTTTTATGCTAGTAAACAAGCTGAAACAAGAAAAATTATTACAACATTTCCCTTCTTTGCACCTCTAACATCTTTCACAGATAATGTGCATGCTAAAACAATAAAACATTAAATCACTCTAAAACGATAAAATATTAAATCACTCTGCCAATTTCCATTTTTTCTAATACCATTTTTCTATTAAATAAACACAATTGCAAGAAGCATCTAACTAATTTATCACATGATCACTTACAATTGCAAAGCTCTTTCATTCAAAACATAACACAGAGGAGTTTAACAAAAAAAAAATCACATAACAACCTTATTGTTTATAAAAAAAAATACAAAAATCATTTCTAAAACTATTCAGAAGAAGAAACACTAAGTGTGTGTTCAAAGACAGAGTCTAGGGTACGAGAGTGAAACATCTCTCGTACCATGCGAAAGAAACAAGGGACGTTGGATTCACTAAAATTTTCATCAAACGGTCCTAATTTTTTTCTTTTTTCTTTTTCTTTTTCTCCACCTCTATTTGCTTTCCCCAATTTGCCCTTTCCTTCTTCTACCACTACCACCGTCCACCTCCACCATCTCTCATTCATGCCTTCTCTCTCCGTCACCTTTCTCTCCATCACAAAGGCCACGTTGCTACTGATGGAACCATTGCTTCTCCATGACCATCAGTGGTGAACAAGAACATAACAACACCATGCTCTCGCTCTCCACCGCATTTGCCGCCTCCGACTGGTGGCTTAGCGTCAAATCGTAACTTCGATCCACTCGCATGCCACTAAACTCGGTTCAGCTGAACCCAATTTGGTTTCCTTATTGTTGGTGGTGGATTTGGGCTTAGTGTTGTTGGCGAGGGGTCGCTTCACTTGAAACCGAGTCTTGACTCGTTGGTGCTGAGTTTCGTTGGATGAGGCGGCGGAGTTCTCAGTTGGAGGTTGGAACGGCGAAGTCGTGCTTGAGACTGATGATGTTGTTGTTCAAGTGGGCGTCGCCGAGGAGCTTGTGAAGGAAGGGTATCCGTAAGACCAAGACGCCGATGGAGTAAGTCAGAGTGGCACAGAGGCTCGCCGGAAGTTGTTGTCGCGTTCCTCGAGCAGCCGCACCTAGTAGCTGACAGCGATGGGAGGTGCCGTGCAATGGGAGGTGTTGAGGAAGATGAGGGCGTTTTGGTAAATGGCAGCAAAAAAAGAAAAAGAAAATAAAATAAAAGACCCCAATCAAACGGCTACCATTTCCTTTCGCACATACGCAACATGTTTTGGTTGCGTATGCTAGACACCGTCGTGTTCAAATTAGTGCTTATTGTATTCAAAACAACTTGTCATCAAAATCAGTAGTGGAATAAAACATAAATTAATGTAAATAAGTAATGAGCCCTGATATCCAATAGATCTAACATCTAAGAATAACAAAATTAAATTCACATCCTAAATCCAATGCATAAGGAAAAGAGAGAGATCAGAGAAAGAAACCTTGTCATTCCGTCACAATCGGTGAAAGAAGTTTTGGGATTTTCTCTTATCCTAAACATGATTCTAATTCCTCTCCTACGAAGATTTGAGAACTTCCTGCGAGCCTCATCGGAGACGAGAAGCTTTTCCATTCCGTCCCAATCGGTGAAAGAAGCTTCGCAATTTTCTCATCCAAAACACAATTCTAATACCTCTCCTACGAAGATTTGTGAACTGCCTGCGAGCCTTATCGGAGATGAGAAGCTTCGCCATTCCATCCCAATCGGTGAAAGAAGCTTCGCGATTTTCAATTATCCCAAACCCGATTCTAATTCCTCTCCTCAATACTACTGTTGTTATATATGGCAATGTGTCGTCGTGGCGGAAACAAGATTAAAGTATTTGGATGCAATGCGACTTGAAAGTGAGAAAGGGAGTAGAAAGCGCTATTGTGGAAGAGAGAGATTGTAATCCCTATGACTAGGGTTTGAGCCTTTGAAATTTGAAAGATGCCAAGTCCCGCACATGTTGAGATAAAAAATGTTTAAAAAGCTATAGCGCATAAATTATAACCCGAGAATAAATATGTATGTCGTGAAACTATGACTCATTTGTTGCACTTAATTTATTAGCCAGAAATAAAACATTTCTTGCAATTTCTGTAGCCGCCAAAAATAAACCGCCGGGAAAGACATACTTTTTTTAAGTGAATGATTAGAAATCGCAATACACAATATTTAAAAGAAAAATAAATTTTGTAAACAAATAAATACCCACATAAATTATGTTACATAATAGGTATTATCCAATCATCTTGTCTTGTGTAATCTGTATGGAAGTATAAGTATAAATTTGTTTTCATTTCTAATTAAAATGTTCAAATTTTTTTGGCATATTTCGTCCTAAATTAATTGATTTAGACGTTTTTTTAGAGTAACTGATTTGGACTTTCAAATATACTATATTGAAATTAACATAATTTGAGTGCATTAATTCCTAATCTAATCCAAAATTCATTCCATCGTTACATTTGTCATCCCTAATTAAGTCTTAGCTGGCCCATGACAGCCCCAAATCGAAGTGATGAAAATTATCTTGTATACTCAACTCTAAATATGTATAAATGAATGATAATGAAACAAGTTTTATATATAAGTCAAACAGCTGCAGTAAAAAAAAATGGCAAACAGTTTAACAACTTCAAAATTTCTTAAAGTGAAAAAAAAAACAAAAAAAAAACTAACCGAGCATGTTCATTTAATATACGCATCTGAAGATTCGTAAATCCCAGCCCCCCTCCTATCTTATTACAAATGGTAAACCCTCTTAAAAAGGCCAAGAAAATTCCATCTATTATTTTAAATTCTCCTTAAAAAGTTATGAAAATGGTTTAGTTATTTTCTTAAAATAGAAATATTTTTAACAATAATTATTCTTATATTATAAAAGATAGTTAAATATATAACAACTTATAACACTTCTTTTCCTCAAGCTCTTTTTTAGTTGAATATGAGATATTCCTCATACGAGAGCTAATGATTAATAAATTTTTGTGCTGATAAGTTTGTCTCTTTTGTTGCTCAGAATCTTGATTTTATTTGTGGAATTCATAGTCAGTTTTGCTTTCTAATGAACTCCTTAGATATAGACAGGATACCCCTCTTGTATAAGATTAATTTACATAACTTTTGCCTTGGGTCGGGTTTGGTTTGTCCCCAAGTATTTTGTTCTATTTTCGTATATCAATATGATTTCAGTGATACAGTTTCGATCTTTTAGTGGGTGAGTGCCAACCACCTGGCTAGAATTTCTCTCTCTCTTGGTCTTTTTACTGCAGTCTTAATTTTCTTTAAAAAGCCAATGACTAATCTTTTTTTGAACAGAAGCAATTGCATATATTGGTATATAGAGATAATTATCCCTAGAAGATAATTTATTTTAATAATATTTAATATTTTTTAATAAGATATTTTTCTAAAATGAACATAAAAACTTATAGAAACAAAAAAATAATTAGTACCACTCTTTTAACACTAAATGCACCAAATTTCCAAAAAATAGCTCCATGTCGAACAAGAAAGAGAGAAAGAGACTTAGAAGATTATGATTTTTGTAAAAAACTATAATAATTTTTCATAAAAATATTATCAAATTTTTTTTGTTCCTACTATTCTTTTTATCTGAGCACTATCATTGAAGTATTGAGAATCTATTTAAGAGATTATCTATGTTAAAGTATATTTTACATCTACATGGGCTAAAGATTAAATCCTTAACCTGTTGCTTAAGGAAAAAAATGATTTAAGAAAAAAAAACTATCAATCAATTAATCATGTCATATTATATTTATAATTTTAATATCTTTTAATATTATTATTACAAAATAATCATCAATTTTATTTATAATTAATCTCGGTGGAAATATTATTATTTATCTTTTCTCATTATAATTTCTATTTTTTCTGTCTTTTTATCCCAATTATTTGCATGGATTGTTGCGTACATTTGTTGCACAAATATATTTTCTGCATTATTACAATCTACAGAGGAATATTGTCGTTTCTAGAAACCTCTTGATAAATCCAAACTAATTCTTATACCGCAGTCTCCCAAGTAAAACCACAAAAAAAAACACACGATGTTGTCACTCAGCTTACGTAACTAGGTAAATAGTAATTAAATTATCAATCGCCCGCCGCAACCACTCCAATGATTGGAAAATTCTTCCTTCTTTTCCTTTCAATTAACCTTTTTCAATATAAAAATCACAACACAGAGATCCGCATCTCAGCATCTATATCTATCCACACACAACACATACCTCTGCCTCTACTCCGCACAACTCCTCACACACACAAAACACAACACAACACACGCACATGTTGTTGATGACTGGAGGCAACAAAAAACATATATCCATCACTCACAAGACCAATTGATCTTTGTCCTTTGTACAATTCGATTCAAATTTTTCGCACTAAGGAGAGCCACTCAAGGCTCTGGGATGTACTATACGCCATTCGGGGTTCTGATTTTCGGCGGCGAGAAGGTTCAAGAGATACAGTGGGAGAAGGAGCGATAAGTAATTCATATTCCTACCTTCACACACAAAAACAACATTCTCACCATTTTTAGATCCTTCCATTATCTCTCGTAGGATCTTCCAATTTCAATTTTAATTCAATCCCTTCAGATTTTTCGGTACGTGCGTATGAAAGAATATATGATAACAAATCTTTGATAGATTTGTATATAACTTGAAATATTAGTACCTAAATCTCCGATATCTGTTTCGATTTCGATTTGTACATGTTAAAAATAAATATACTTGAGCCACTCAAGAATAAATGAATAATACTAAAATCAAATTTTTGTATTGGATTTTCAAATTAAACAAATAACATGCAAAATCCTAGCACCTTGTTCTTAATAGAAATTATCTTATTAGGTGTATTTTTTGTTTAATTTGATAAGTTGATAGCTAGAATATATGGGTTTTTTTTGTATAAATGTTGTGATTGTTGATGCTGTCGTGTGTATTACAGGAGAGACCATGGCTGGGAAGGTTATGAAAGAAACGAAGTCGCTGCCGACGGCGGAGGTGGCGGTGGCGGAGGCGGAGACGACGGTGTCGTCAGTGAAGTGCTGCTGCTGCGGGCTGATGGAGGAATGCACGCACGCGTACATTGGGCGCGTGAGAGATCGGTACGGGGGTCGTTGGATATGTGGACTCTGTTCGGAGGCTGTGAAGGAAGAGAGGGAGAGAGAGAAGATTGTGATAACAACGGACGAGGCTCTGAAGCG
Source organism: Glycine latifolia (assembly GCA_013407115.1). Classification (NCBI taxonomy): domain Eukaryota; kingdom Viridiplantae; phylum Streptophyta; class Magnoliopsida; order Fabales; family Fabaceae; genus Glycine; species Glycine latifolia. The sequence goes on from CM023954.1 coordinate 12,182,526, forward strand.
ACACATGAGGTTCTGCCAACAGTTCAAGTCTTCTGGTCCTCCAGATAACACCAACGAGGACTTCATTCTGGCAGTGAAGCAGATCCTGTTTCGCACTTTGGATTCTCCGAGGAAAGACAGTTTCACTTGTCGACCACTTGGGAGATCTCACAGTTGTTTCTCAACCATGCAAGGAACTCCCACACAGGCGGAGACAGAGTGATCCGTCCTTCTATCCTGTTTGAATAAGATTATCTTTGATGATAGAAGATATTTGTGGTCTATGAAAGACAAGAGTTATCCATCCCATATTCATTAGTACAAAACTTGATACATTTCTTTAAGTGCTTATAGTACTATTATGTGTTAGAATTGAAATTTCACTTTGATAGCAAAATTATCAAGGTGAAACTTTAATTTTAAACAGGTTAATACTAAAAACACTTAAGGAGTTATATTGAAGTATTGTATGATAAATATTAGAATGCAAATAAAATGGAAACTTATTGATTAATAATTGATAATAATAAACAATGTATAGTCATGATTCACAAGCATTGTATGTGAGTCAAGGTTGAGTTACTAAGCTCAGTTGCGTGTCTTGTTTTTGTTGTGTTGTGGTTAGTAATGGTTGGGAAAAAGGTTTAGGTTAAGGTGTTCGAGTTGTTGATTGTTTTTTTATTGACATTTGGGATTGAGTGGATGATTGTTGACAGGAGTCTTCCTTCCTTGACTTCAATCTAAATGTCCCTTTTGGTTACTAGTAATGGAATTTCAGCTTTTCTATGGTTGGCCCAAATTCAGTTTTTAAATACTCTTCCAAGTTTTCTTGTTTCTTTCTTTTTTGCACAAAATGTTTTGTTTAGTAACTAAAAATCATGTTGAAATCATTCCATCTTACCATTCATTATTGATATGATTATGCTACTCAAAATGGGATATAAATGCTTCTAATTACTTCTATGTATAACTACTTATCCTATATTAATTTTTCAATGTTGGGTGATCATCTAAATAAAATGCAGTAGAAAGGTATGCTGAGGTTGTGTATTCTTGTTTATGGTCTATAGAAGAAGAACCAAAAGCTATTATGGTTTTAATTTATAATGCCAAGCTAGTCTTAGTTATTTTTTATTTTTTGAATCCAGATATTCTTCAGTCAAGAATCAAGGACTAGTATTTCAAAATATTAAAATCTATTTAAGAGATTAACCTAAACTAATTATCAATAAATTAACTAGAGTTTGATTTGAAAGAGATTAAATAGGACTCTTGTGCCAAGGAACGGAAAAAGTCACATTGTCCTTCGTGATCCATCTTCACAAATTAATTTCAATTCACATGCTACATTCGTAGTTGTTAATTGTTCCTAAGCAAATCTTTTGTAGGAGAAAAGTGTGACATCTAAAGTGAAAGCTTTTATCTCTTAAGCCACCCAATTATCATATTTGAGGATGCATATGACAAAGATATATGTGTTGGGTAAACAAATATCTAGTGGCTAGAGCGTCCAATCCAATGCTTGTTGGTGATGGTTTTTGATCCCATGAAAAAATTGTGGTGTGTTATTATGGAGATGGCAAGATTGGGATGGAGGGTGCGAAGATGGGGCACTATGTACAATGAGAATCAGGAAGAATCCGTAGTTTGTGGTCCCACTACAGCTAAATGTTGAAAGTGCCAGACCCCTCGTGATAAGGATTTGCAAATTAAATCTTATCCCCACTCTCTCTGCATGCTATCCAACTCAAGCTTAATAGGGCGATCCCAATTTTTCTTTTATACTTCATAATTGAAAACATTATCAAAAATTTATAATAATTCATACACTTATTCAACCAATAATTAAGTTAGACTAATTTGACATCAATCTCAAATATATATTACATGCTCCTTTAGAATCAAGTTCAATTATAAAAAATTTATTATAATTTATACACACTGTTTGATCAATCAACTTAAATTTTTTATTGTATATTCTGTTATAATAAATTACTAATTTTATATTTCTAATATTATTTTTTTCTTAATTAGGTACTAAAGTAATAAAATTATATAAGTAATTTTTTAAGTATTCAATATTATCGAAATTAATATATTTTATTAACATACAATAATTAATTTAAATTTTTTAATATCTAAGAGACTATTTAACACGATTTTAAATTTTCATATTTGAATAATTAAATGAATAATTTTATACTTTAGTAATCATTTAGGAGAAAGAATAATACTTTAAAAATGAAATTGAAGATTTATGCTGCTGCTATTTGTGTTATATTTTTGGTACCGTTGTTAAGATACCAGAAACTTAATTAGTCATTAATAATGTATATTGATTGGACAAAATGTTTCACCAACCATTTGTTAGGACAATTTATAGGGTATTGCTTATTCAAAAATCAAAATCTTAGGGACATTGATTACGGAATCAAATAAATTGAAGGTTTTTATGAAATATTATGTTGGAAATGCATTTGAAATCGTAAGAGAGTACATTCCAATAAAATATTTTCATTTTTTTTTAATTAATGCCCCTTAATATTTTCTAAATACACATACACACACATGAAAAATTTTCCTAGTAAAATTTTTCTGATTTTGATATGTAAATATTGTTTTTTTAAACAAATGATATTTTTTATATAAATTCAAAACAAATTATTAATCCATTAACGGTGGATACATGCATGACATCCATTAATTGAAATATCATTAACTAGATAATGATGATAAATCTTTATGTGCGATAATGATGATAAATTCTTTTCCTACACACAAAAAAATTTGATGTTAACTTTTTAAAAAAATAATAAACAAAACGCATGCTCTCTAATAACTAATATACTTTTCAAGCTTTCGACCTTTCGTTATGCAAACAAGCAAAAAAAGAGGGTGCGAAAATTTTTAATGTAAATACTCAATGATAATGGTTGAAGGAAAGGCAATAATTAACAAAGCCTAGGAAAAAGAGACCAAAAATTAATGACCGGATACACCTAAGAGATTGGGTCACTAAAGTAGGGCAACAAAAGTCTGAACTCTAACAACGTTCAATGATTTAATTTGGGGAAGATGGTGATTATACATACAGAGGTGAACAACGGTCCGTAAGTCCGTTGAGGTTGGGCTATATTAAATTCTTGGCTTCAATTAATTTTATTTTCTCGATTATTTTAAATTTTGATTTGTTAGTCTTTTTTTTAAATAAAAAAAATTGTATTCATTTTTAGTTCATGACGAATTTCAAATGATTAATTTTAATTCCTCTAAAATATCAATCTCAAATCTATCAGTTTTAAGAAAATAGTTGAAAGAATGTGGAGTTGTTTAACATGTGGCTATTATAAGTGTAACGATATGCATAATAGTCTCACATGCTTTCTTTTGTTAAAATATTTTTTTAAGTCTTTTATGCGTTCCTACTTTGATTTTTTATGTTTTAGAATTTTCGTTTTAGACCTTTAAATTTAAAAAATAAGCCAATTTCATTCTTATATCGGTTCAACACTAATACCGTTAGCATTTTATATTTTTAAATAATTAATTTAATAAAATAACAGTTTTAACCGTCATATATTATCTTCAAACTCAGAAATCAATCTTACATTTTCATAGGAAAAAACATGAATTAAAAGATAAGAAAAGAAAAGAACAAAATGAAATTGAAATAATTGAGATTGAAATGTTAAATGAAAAGAAATGATTGAAAACTTGCTTGAAACCCAACTAATCTTGTGTCTAGTGATGAATATATTATATATAAATATATTTATTTTTAATGAAAATATAGGACTCTTTATAGCAGATAACGAATGATCAAAATACATAAATTTTAATGACAAAGTTTCAACCTTTGTTACATTATAAAGATGGGTACATACATATTTATCGATAAAGGTTCTTAACTTCAAGTAATTTCTAATAATTACTAGTAGTAACTTCTAACATTTAGTCAATACCACCTAAGACATCCGTATCTCCAATAAACATATATTTAAGTCTTTTGGGGGGGAAGAATATCTTCTATGAATTTATTACAATGCTAATAATGTGGTCAAAGCCACGATATTTTGACTGTATATTGTATATTGTTGAGTGTAATTTAAATATATCAGTTAGTTATCAACAATTAAACACTATACATAGTGTTGTCCATGCGTAATTCAGAAGGACATGTTAAATCAATAAAACTTTCACTTTTATGTAGGATAATGGCTTGTACTGTGTAGATGCATGGGATTAAGTACACAACACCCCTTATTGCAATTTAGTATCACATGCATTTACTTGCATACATCCTTGCTTGGCATATATGTGAAATCTTATTTGCTAATAATAATAATAAACTTTAACATCACCCTTGTTGATTAATGCTTTATGATCTTGATTCTCCATTGTTGATAACTTGGTCTTGATTCTTCTTATACTCAAATCTTCCTTTCGATCACAGCCCTATATCAAATTGAAATCTTTTAACTCGCTAGAAATAATTTTAAAATGAACACTTATATTATATTTATTAATGGGAAACTATATATACATGATGAGGGTCCAGAAAACTCGTGTAGTATCGATACTAATGCCTCCTTCAGAACTTTCTGTTGTTAAGGTCCATGAAGATTTTGAATCACTTATCTTTTCTTGGCCTCGGGATTTCTTAGATAAGTCATCGTTTTCATGATTATGTTTCTCATTATCTGCTCTTCCAGCCACATTTTATCATTCCTGTAAAAATGTATAGAGATTAAATACAAAAGGAAAAAATAAATGTCTCTAAAGCCTACATGCTATTTCAGAATTCAGACAATTGTTAATTTAAAGTAAAAAAAAAAGAAGTTTATTTGTTAGTTCAATATCAAGATACTGCACAAATTATTTAGGTGAAAAGAAGCGACGAAGTATTATCGAAATAACTTTATCCCCTTAATTTTAGTGTAATATATATCCCCTCTTGAGTAGAGTATAATTTCTGAAAGTTAATTTTCCAAAAAAAATAATCTACTTTTTACCATCTCGCATTATTCTCCAAACTTAATTATGTTTTAGAGCTCGCTCAGCATGCTATCTATATGCTCTCAGCAGAGTTTTCTATATTCTTCTAATTGCATAGCTATCCACAAATTCATGTTTTTTCAGTCATGTTAATTATTTTAATTTTTAACCTACACTCTATGCATTTATTTAATTAATTAATTATTTAAATTTTGACATATATATTTTTATAATTTTGTTTCAAGTATGTATTATGTATGTGTTTGGTTATTATTTATATGCATTTAATATTTTGAAATTAGTTCTTGGTAAGGACTGTAATAATCTTCATCATGTAATAGTTCGTGTTTATGATTGTTAAGCCAATAATAATGTATGTCAAAAGTAAAGCTAATAATATTTAATATAAAGTGAATTTTTATTAGAGTGTGAGAGTACATACATATAAAAAAAAAAGGCTAATAATTATAGATCATTTATTGCCACAATAGATGGCAAAGTTCAAACAATACTTGCTAGTGCCTGGTGTACGTGCTGAAGCAGTAATGGTGTTGTGTGATTGAGATAAACAAGAAATATTTTAGGACTAAAATATTTCTAAATACAATATCTAACATGAATCCAGTTTGTATATTAATAAATAAGATGATGATGTCGTAAAATAGTTATATCCTTTTAAATGTTCATCTAAAAAAAATTACCCTAACAATAATATCAATTAAATTCTTTTTAAAATTATAAGATATTATTTTAATATTGAAATTTTCATTTGTCAGTTTTGTGGTGTCTTTATGGCTTGATTTTAATGACTAAAATATCTACGGTTTAGTAAACAATTTCCATTTAATAATTTTTGGGTGTAGGATATTTTTAGCATTTTTGCAATTTTGAGGAGGTATTTCTAATTAAATTTAATTTTCATACTATAGGTAAAGATTTTGAACTTAATTTTATATACTGTGATTACTGTAAGTAGTATATCTTTACTATTTCCCTAAAAAGTATATTTATATTATTAACTAATAAAAATAATTGTAAATACATTTTTAAAAATAACTATTGTCATAAAATTAACAAATATACATAAGATATGGCAGTGTAAAAGACATCTATACTGATAATATATTCAAATTAAATTTAAAGATCTCTATTACGTCAATCAATCAAACATATATGGCATCATCTCATATTCATAAAAAGAAAAAAAATCAAACATCATAGTTACTATAAATATTAAGAAACTTATCATTAATTTCAATATTTGATTGGATGGTGGTGTAACTTTTATACTGAGAATAAATTTTAATTAAATTCTTTCTAATTTTCAATAAAAGTGAAAGTAATTAATAAAAAGGTTACCAGGATTTTCTGAGAACGTAAGACTTGTAAAAGGAGCATCGTCACAAGATAGCATAGATCGAGCTCGTGGTGGAGCCCTTGATCAGTTTGCATAGGTTCTCATCACTTTTCTTTTTCGAATTCGGAAGGTGTTCATGAAGATCATTCACTGCATCTCTTCTTTAGAGACAAAAGGAGTTCTATCGGAAATACGGCGAAACTTCCTTGACTTTAGCTTGAATTTAATGGAAATACAACGAAAACATATACTCCTATAAAGTTTTTTTTCTATAATATCATCTTCTTATAGATTGTTATATATGCTAAGTATTTTTAATATTAAAAAGAATATATGAATATTAATGAATTTTACTAATAATTATTTTTTAAATTACAAAGATGATTATTATTTTTTTATCAAAGATAGGAGTATTAAATTAAGATTTTCACTTATTATTCATGTCTTCAAGTTAAAAGTTATATTAACAATATTAGTTTAACCTAAGGCAAAAGAATTCACAAGTGGTTCTTCAATTTTAAGTGTTCCGTATAAACATATAAGAGAAAACAGATTATGTGCTTATAGTTGCAAAACAAGTTTACATTGGTATTTAATTACAAATTATTATCTATAATAAGTTTGTTGATTTTTATAATAATTATCTTAAAAATTATATCAACAATAATTTCTTATTAGTTTAGAATGTAAAAGTTTTTACACTACATAGTTGAAAGCTGAAAAGTCATGATCATGTAAGCTGAAAGTTGATAACTAATAACTAAATTCCTTTAAAATTGACTTATTAAAATTCAAAAGTTTGGTAAAATTATTGTTGAAGTAACTAATGAATATAAAATGAAAAAATAATCATATTTATATATTGTAATAAAATCTTACTTATATAGAAAGGAGTAAAAATGAAATTTAATAAATACTTCAAGAATAAAATAGAAATAAAAAAGTTATAAAACTTAATATTTTAAAAAATTGTTACTTAAAGTAATGTTTAAAAAATATTACAAGTAATTAAAAAAATTGTTTATCTAAGAGTACTACAAGATCTAATAAATTTTTCAGTTAATAAAAAAAATGTTAAAACTAACTAAAATGACATCAAATATAACTTAAAATTGAAAAACCCAAATACTCTGTACTAAGGACAAATTCATGTATGGTAGCATGCACAGGGATTGTTTCTCGCCAAACTTTTTAACCTTTATTAATATAATATACATGTACAATTATAAGTTATTACCATAATTTGAATCATGCAGGTTCAGGTTTCGCTGTCTACATTGGTTTTGGGCAACGATGAATCCAAGAAAACAACACTCATAACAAACGTCGTTCACTACCAAAGTGTTGGTTTGAGTAATACCAACCTCGTTCAGTAAGATTTCTAGTTCAATTTAAAAAACATGATTAATAAGAAAACTTATTAAAAATGATTAGTCAATTCTGAATGGATATTATTCATCAACAAAATTGGTAGATATTTCATATCAATAACTAGTATAAAAAATTGTCAAGGATGAGGAGAAATATTCAAGGAAAAAAATAGATTGAGGAAACGATATAGACAAATAGATGAGTTAAATTATAGAAAGAAAAGAGAAAAAAGAAAAGGAGAAAAATAGGATAGAAGAAAGAGTGAATGAGTATTTATAATTTTTCAGAAAATATTATAACCCTCAATTAAGGTTCAGTAATATGTTCAGATTTCAGAAGTTGAAATAAGTTGAGAAAAAATTGTTATTATTATTTTATTTTGGTTACATGTATCACTTTCACGAATTGAAAGACTTGTTAACATGAATCGATTTTTTTTCCATGAAAATCGATTAACTTCAATTCTCCTATTGTTAAATGAAAATGTTAATAAGTGTTAAGTTAAGAAATTAGAAGTATAAAGTTTTTGTTTTTGTTTTATCGAAACATATAATGTAAACAATGCACTCTTGTGTAATCTTCAACACACAACTCTATTACTAAACTATATTCAATGATAAAATAAGGAAAGTAGAAGGTATCATAAAGAAGTAAACATTTCATAAAAAGAAAATAAAAAAACAATTGTTTTATAATTTGTAATATATCTTATGAGAAATTTAATTATTAGTTAATTCCTTAATAAATGATTTTTTTTTTACTAAATTGGTCATTTAACCAAATTTTTTTGACTTGTAGTCTAAAGAAGACCATACATGAGTCATATATATATATAGAGCAGTGTTTAGTCAAATTGGATCTTCAAGAGTATCCCTCATATTACCAACTTTTGTTGGTTATTTATAAGAAAATATTAAATCAAGTTATCTAGAAATCAAATTCTGACTTTAAGTGTGAAACATACTATATTGAAAAAAAATATATTCATTTTATAAAGAACATGATTTAATATTTTCTTATAAAGATAATATTAATTCAAATGATTCAAGGATTTGAATTATAACTTTGAGCGTGAAGCATATTACATTTAGAGAAAAATATGTATCTTATAAAAAGTACATGATTTAATATTTTCTTATAAAGAGCATAATTTAATATATATTTTTTACAAATAATCAACCGTTCACATAAGTTAGTAATAATTTTTGTCTCTTAATCAAATTATTAAGAGTTTAAATTGTGACTTTGAGTGTGAAAGTGTGAAATAGATCATGTTAAAAGATAAAATACTCATCTTATAAAGCACGCGATTTAATATTTAAAAAAATTTATAAAAAGATGTGTCGTAGTTTAGATTTAGATAAATATATCAACAAATATTTATAATAAAATATAAAATAAAAGTAATATAAAAAAAGACTATATATTATATATTGATAATATAAAATTATTTATAATCATTAAATTCAAAAAAGAAATATAAAAATAAAATAATTTTTTATAAATTAAAATTAACTTATCCATAATTTTAAATTAAATTTTGGATAAGTTAAATGAGAATTTTTTTATAAAAGTATTCACATGAAATGTTAAATCCAAACCTTAGTGTTGAAAAAATATATCATTGTTATATTATAAGACAAAAGATGAACAATAATTATAAATACCTTCAATGTATGAAGAAAAATTATTTTTGATTAAGAATAATGTAATTAAATATGATTAATTAATTTTCTTAATTAGAGTGAATTAATTTTTTATATTTGAGGTAGAAGAGAGTGTATTAATTTTTTATTTAATATATTTATAAAATAAAAAATTGTAAGGAAATATATCATTGCTAGAAGAGATTGAAAAAAAGCAGGTGGTTGTTGGAAATTTTCTTCTTCGTCGCACCCTGCAACAAAACAATCAAAACCTTCGAAAATTTTAAAACTCAACGTTTTGCTTTTTTTTTTTCTCGTTGTTACGTGTCTCTCAGATATTTCTGAAGTGCGAAAATGATGCACATGACATTTTACTGGGGCAAGAAGGTGACGATCTTGATCGATTCATGGAAGACCGATTCCTGGACGAGTTACTTTCTGAGTCTACTCGCCTGCCTCGTCGCTGCCGCGTTCTACCAGTACCTCGAGAATCGCCGGATTCGCCTGAAGCTCCTCGCCGGCGACCGGAGGCCCTCGCCGGCTCCGGAGATCCGCGCTCCTCTTCTCCGGTGGGGCGTCGCCGGCGACAAGGAGAAGTTGGGGATCAAGTTCGCGGAAGCGGTTCTGTTCGGCGTTAACTCGGCGATCGGGTACTTGTTGATGTTGGCGGTCATGTCCTTCAATGGAGGGGTATTTTTGGCAATTGTGGTGGGTCTCACCATTGGTTATTTCTTCTTCAGGAATGAGGGGGAGAATGATGTGCTTGTTGTTGATAATAATTCTTGTGCGTGTGCTTAGTGCTTGTTAATATCATCTTAGGTAATGTTGCAAAAATTTTATTTTGGTAACAATTTAGTGTATTTGTCCCGAAAGGAAAGGACATAATTCTCGTATTTTTTACAGATTGGAACTAAAATCTGAATTTTCATCTTTCAGGACTACATTGTCGCCGGTTGGACCGAAATGGTCATTTACTGTGTGTAATGTAATGTAATGCATTTCATATAATGATGGTGTATTTGTGAATTGGGTTGGTCTGTAATTCTTTGAGATCCTTTGTGCTGTGTAATTTTGTGTTGATGAATGAATGTGTAGTTGAGGTAAAAATGAATGGGAGGTTTTAATTCTGGTTTTGTGTTGTTTGGGACCAATATTTTGATCTGGGGATGTGGTAGATGATATTGTGGAAATTAGAAAAGAGGAAGTGCGTTTTATTTTGTGTAAATGAATGGTAGGACTGTGTGCCAAAAGAGGTCTATTTTCCTTGCGATGGGAGATGGATTGGAAAGAGAAAGCGGTTTGGTGGAAACTGGAAATGTGAATCATGTGGTGCAGGAAAATCTTGTTCTGTTGTCCCAATTAGGAAGATCATGGGAATTTTCAGGTGTAGAATAAGGGAAGACTAGCGAAATTTAACTGCTACGAACCGATCAAAGATTCAAAGGTTCTGCATGCGTGAGTAAGCTGTGCCTCTTTGAACTAGACAGATATGAAGTAATGGCTTTATCTTGGAAAAGCAAAAGCAGTTTGTGATGAATATCATCAAAATTAATGGCCAAAACAATTTTTATTCATAGGACATAATCTCCGGCCACTACTAGAAACAGACAGGGGAAGGGCAATCCTACCGTGTGCCTCGAGCTTGTGTGTTTTTGTTAGGTCTTACAGAAAGAAAAATGTTAACGAGTGCCTATAGGGTATTAGTTAAGAAACTTTCGAAATATTTTTACTGGGAGATGAAAATTTATACTGTTTATGATTTTGTGTTCCATAATTTTCATACTAAATGTTTTCCCTTTTAGCATGACCCTCACAAAAATGATTAGTATACACTTACTCTAAATGACATTTAGTGAGAAAAAGAAAAGAAAATAGTATTAATATGTTAGATGATATAATGAGGTGATAAAAAGACGGAGAGAGAAATGATTAGTATTAATAAGGTGTTTTAGATTAGAAGGGAGTCAGCCCATCATAAGATGATGCATCAGGAAAATGGATCTCTGTAAATAAACTTCAAATTATATATGGTCGTTCCGTGGAAGATAAGAGGGCTCCCCCAAATACATGCTCTGCACAATAACTCTCCAACATTAAAGCACAAGTTATTTATTATTTCACCAAATTTTGAACCTTCATTCGCGGCTGAGGGAGGCCTGCTTTAACTTCATGACAACCGAAGGGGGGGAAAGAACAAACAAGATATGGGCAATGTATGTTTCAAACTGAAGTATATTTATAGCTCCAGAAAACCATATACACAGCAAATTTGGGAAAAGTTGTTCAGCAATTTGTAACAATCTGAAAGTGTCCATCTAACCTATACAACTAAATTTAAGAAAACATTCAATTGCAGATATTAGGACTGGATACAAGGGGGCATACAGTGATGCTCTAAGTCAAGACTTGTTAAAAAGATGAATCAAGGGAACCGCACATAAGTACGTTTTTTTACTGACAAATACCTGCACACAAAATAAAAGAGGAAATCTTTTTTTATTTTGAGGACAGATGTTAAGCCTTTTGCGAAAAAGATAAAATCACTCTTCGCAGTCACAAGTAGTCTTCAATTAGCTGAAGCAGATTTCACACGAAATGGTCCATCCTCTGATCTGCTTGAGAAGGATCATCAGCAGTATAATATTCAGTGAGTGAATGCCACAATTCACGTAATTGAAGCAGCGGAGCAACAAATAGCCTGGAATGTTTGCTGCCTACAGATCCTCTGTTGTCTATGAAAACAGCATCTCAGCAAACTAGAATAAGAAATGTCACAACATGGCATGGAGGATCACATGTCCATTCACTCTTATTGATCTTCGGTTTTGAACAAAACTAGTTCACTTTCTTGCTGTAGGTTCTTGTACTTCAAACTGTTAGGCAGCCATCTGTTTAATCTCTCAGGCCAGAACCTGGCATAAGAAAAAAGAGAGAAAAGCAAATTTGGTTATATATTTTAAACTAAATATGCTGTATAAAGCAACAAAGAAGCATCTATAATTAAAGGTGGTAAAATTGAATAAATGATAAACGTCAATTTTTGTCATTGAAAAAGGAAACAAGAACCTCATAAATTTTGGAACTTCTGCACCAACTACCCCTAAATTAAGTGCTCATCAATAGACTAATAAGTGTTAATTTATGAAGTTAGTTCCGCAAAGTCTAGTGCACACACAAATTCAGTGAACTAATTCAGCACATGTAATGTCCCGTTGGTCGAGAATTGAGTAAATTGATGGCTATGCATTATTACAAGGACCTAAACCAATGTTGCCAATCATTTTTTTTCATTTCTTCTTTCAGTCCCTTTCATTAAAGTGGATGTAACGCCTTAGGCTTCCTATGCCCAAAACCACCTTCTCACAGGTGGGCAACTTTCATGTTTGCCTCATCAAAGCAATTGACAACATATGTAAGATGAATGAAATGGATGATGCTTGATGCGAGTTTTCAAGTCTCTGGAAAGACTAAAAATACGGTATTTATTACACAAATTACTAGTACCACACTCCCACCAATGAAAGAAGTTTCATATTATCATATTCTTCAATAATTGGTTATATGAAATAAATCAAATTCTTACTTTTTTTAGCATGAAAAATACTTTTTCATAAGAACTCTTTTTAATGGTTTAGGACAACAGGTATCCACTACAGGAAACAATCTTGTTCAAGTGGGGCTAGCTATCCCAAAAAGGACCATTTTCATACACAGATCCAATTAAAGACCTTGCTTAAGGAGAATCTAACATGTACCACCTGAAGTCCTGAACCAACCACCTATTGGTCTTCTTGTCATGTTTTTTCACTTTTTTTAATTACAAAATTTATTTTGTTTCATTAATGTATTGCAAACCATTCAGTAAAGATGAGTTGTGAAGCAAAGGGTTTGCTGTTGACTATTGGAGTATTGTAAAGGAACTGCAGTTGAATATGGGTAGTTAGTTTACCTGAGTTAGTTTGCTCAATTAGTTATAGTTAGTTAGTGACAGCTGTCCTAACTAACTCCTTAGCCTATAAATATGAAGCTGTAAGCATAGAGTTAGTTGGGTTAATGAAACTGAATTTCTCCCCTTTTTCATTTCTCTGTTATCAATTCTAACATGGTATCTAGAGCCTAGTTCGATGAAGTGATCAACAATGGCAGAATCAAATAATTCCTTTCCCTCCCATTCCACATTTCCTAATTCAATCGGTGAAAAGCTTGATGACTCCAACTTTCTGTTATGGCATCAGCAGGTTGAACCAGTGATCAAATCTGTAGAAAATCAAGGACTATTAGTAGCTAACTATTAAGAATATCATTAGTTTATTTGTTTATATTGTTTCCTTTATTAGGATTAGGAAATATATGATTTGATATGTTATAATTACAGTAGGATGGGACTATTTCCCTTATTACTCATTATTTAATTTTCTTATTTTGTAAACCTCTTTTATTATAAATAAGAGTATTTCGTGTGGTCTTATATGACACACAACAGTAAATAATTTACACATGGTATCAAGAGCAGGTTTTCGTTCCTAACCTTCAAGCCTAGGCTGAAACCTGTTTCCCGTTGTCTATTTTCTTCCGCTAAAACAAACCACCCTACTGATTTTTAGCCAAAACCATCAGCTGCAAGGCTCCAATCATTAAACCAAGGACACCATTCGAATCAGCACAAAAATTCGAGCAGAACTGAGCCGATCCTGTCGCCGGAAACAAACTCACGCGCCGCCATCTTTTGGCACGTGTAGTCCACGCGCCGCCTTCCCGACCTCCGTTTTCCACGCGATTCTCCAAAAACACTGCCGCCACCTCTTGTACCTGTCTTGGGGGCGAAATCTTTGTTCTTGGTACTTTCGTTTATGGGTATTTATTCTTCATCCTTGTGTTAATGGCTTTGTCACTTTCTACTGCTACGTCCGCTACTCCCAATGCTCCATCTTTTGGTGAGAGCCTGTCTTTGCAGATTACTAGTCATCGTTTAAATGGCCGGAATTTCCTGCAATGGTCTCAATCCGTTAAACTTGTTATTCGGGCAAAAGGCAAGATGGGTTACCTCGCAGGAAAAGTCAAACAACCCGGCTGAGAGTCATCCAGATTATGATGTGTGGGAGCCTAACAATGCTTTTGTGATGGCATGGTTGACAAACTCGATGGAGCCGCAGATTAGTCGTACCTATATCTTCTTGGACATTGCTAAGGAGATTTGGGATGCCGTGAATCAGAATTATTCTGATTTGGAGAATACCTCTGAAGTGTTTGATTTGAAAAATAGGTTAAGGAATCTACATCAAGGAGGTATGTCTGTTACTGGATATTTTAATGAGTTCCAAAATTTGTGGCAGGAATTAGATCTTCACTATTCCACTGACCTTGGAGAGTTAGCTGCTAATGCGAAATTCAAGAAACACCTGGAGAAAGAACGACTCTATGAATTTCTTGCTAGTCTTAACTGAGAACTTGATGAGGTTAGAGGCTGAGTTCTTGGACAAAAGCCATTGCCCACCCTTGCTAATGCTTTTGCAGAAGTTCGGAGGGAAGCCAAGAGGAGATGAGTGATGCTCGGAGAAAAGGAACAAAGTGAAGTCAAGAAATCCACAGATGTGTCAACCTTGGTGGTTAAAGGCCCTCCTGACCGTGCTCCTAGCGACTCTGGGCAAGATGGTCGTCCTTGGTGCAATCACTGCAACAAGGTTGGTCACACACGTGAAAAATGTTGGGACTTTCATGGCAAACCAGCTAATTGGAAGCCGAAGGGGTCTAATAAAGGTCGAACTTATCAGGTTTCCGTTGAAAACAAACCTGAAGAACATCACACTACAGGGGACTCTGGTAGCATCACCATTCCTCTATCCCAATATGATCAATTCCAGCAATTCTTACATCAGTCCTCTAGCTCTCAACCTAGCACCACCACTAGCCTTGTAGCCCAACAAGGTACGACTCTTCATGTCCATAATAGCCCTTGTTAGATACTTGATTCTGGTGCATCTAATCACATGACAAGTAATCCAACATTGTTTTGTTCTTATACTCCATGCTATGAGACCTCACAGGTAAAACTAGCAGATGGTAGTTTCACACAGATTGCTGAGAAAGGATCGGTTAAACTCACCGAGAATATTATGTTGCCTTCTGTTATACATGTGCCCACTTTAACTTACAATCTTATTTCTATCAGTAAATTGACTTTTGATCTCAATTGTCATGTGACGTTCTCCATTCACAACTGTGTTTTTCAGGAACAAGAGTCGGGGGAGGACTATTGGCAGTGCTATTGAAGGAGGAATTTACTACTTTGAGGATGTGAAGTCTCAAGCAACCTTTGTGGAGAATGATTTTGTCTTTATTTTTTATTCTAGCACTGATGTAATGTTGTGGCATCGTACGCTTGGCCACCCTAGTTTACCTTATCTTCAAAAATTGTTACCTAGTCTTTTCGTTAATAAAAATATCAATTCTATATCTTGTGACATTTGTCCTCTTGCAAAGCAGTCTCGAGTCACCTATCCACCCTGAGTCTACACAACATCTTCCTCTTTCTCCCTAATTCACAAAGACATATGGGGTCCCGCCCGTGAGAAAAATATCTCCGGTACTCGATCGTTTATCACCTTTATTGATGACCATACCAGGGTTTGTTGGGTCTATCTCTTGAAGGAAAAATCAGACACTAAACATGTGTTTCGTCAGTTTCATGCCATGGTTCAAACTCAGCTCTGCAACTCTATCAACATTCTCTGTAAAGATAATGGTAAAGAATAATTGAGCTGTCCTTGGAGAATTCTTATCCCATAATGGCATTCTTCACCAAAGTTCCTATCCTCACACACCTCAACAAAATGGTGTGGCAGAAAGAAAAAATCATCACATACTAGAAGTTGTCCGGTCTCTTATGTTCACTATCAATGTTCCTAAATATTTATGAGGGGAAGTTGTCCTCATTGCATCCTATCTTATTAATCGGATGCCCTCCCATGTCCTAGGGTTCAAGTCACCTTATCATGTCTTCTTACCTCCTTTCCGTCTACTCAGTTAATCTCATCCCTTTCACCTCATGTGTTTGGTTGTGTCATTTTTGCTCACACACCTCTTCATCACAGGGCTAAACTTAACCCAAAATCTCATAAGTGTGTTTTCATTGGATATTCTCCTACCCAACGGGGCTACAAGTGTTATTCCCCAACTTTGCATCGAGTCTTTGTGTCTATGGATGTTCAGTTCTTTGAAACTCAATCCTACATTCCCCAGCCTTTTCTTCAGGGTGAGATTTTGATGGACGACGAAGATAAGTCTGCTGAACCTAAGGAACTCACAATGTTACATCATTGTCCTGAATCAGTGTTGCATTTGGATCCTTCCCTCCATCCAGAAACAGGGGGAGATGCAGAGCCACAACCACAACGACAATTAATGGTTTATAGCAGGAGACATCATCCTCAAAGTTTAACTAATCCAGAACCTATACACTACCAAGAATCCACTCTCGAGTCTAGTTCCATCAAACCAAAAGTTGTGCACTCTGATGACTTGCATCTTCCGATTGCAGTAAGGGAAGGTACTAGATCATGCACTGCTCACCCTATTTCTTACCATATCTCCTATGATAAATTATCCCTAGGTCATCGGCATTCAACGCAACATTGGATAGCACAAGGTCACCACGAAATATTCAGGAGGCACTTGATGATCCTAAATGGAGACATGTTGTTTCTGAAGAGATGGATGCCTTGGAAAAGAATGGAACATGGGAAACTGTGACACTTCCTACAGGCAAACAAACAGTGGGTGGCAAGTAGATATTCACTGTTAAATTTAATGCAGATGGTAGCATTAACGGGTACAAGGCAAGATTGGTTGAGAAAGAATTCACCCAACGTATGGGATAGATTATCAAGAGACCTTTGCACCAGTAGCTAAACTCAACACCATTCGAGTTCTTTTGTCCTTGGCAGTTAATCTTGATTGGCCTCTACAACAGTTGGATATAAAAAATGCATTCTTAAATGGTAAATTGCATGAAGAAGTATACATGAATCCTCCACCTGGTTTGGGAAAGGAGTCGGTTAAGTGTGTAAGTTGCGAAAGTGTCTTTATGGACTTAAGCAATCCCCAAGAGAATGGTTTGAAAAATTCACTCAAGCAGTTAAAGGGAAAGGATTTCTACAGGCTCAAACCGATCATACGCTCTTTCACAAACGTTCTAAGGATGGTAAGATTGTTGTTCTTATTGTTTATGTGGACGACATAATTGTTACAGGTGATGACTATGAAGAGTTGCAAACCTAAAAATTATCTTGCAAATCAGTTTGAATTGAAAGATCTTGGAGCTCTCAGGTACTTTCTTGGTATGGAGGTTGCACGGAGTAAAACTGGAATCACTATCATCCAAAAGAAATATGTTCTTGATTTACTTCAAGAAACAGGTATGTTGGGATGCAAGCAAGTAGACACACCTATGGAACCCAATATCAAGTTGGGGATTGAAGATGGGAAGGATGTGAACGAGGAGCATTATCAGAGGTTAGTCAGTAAATTGATCTACTTGTCTCATACTCGGCTTGATATTGCCTTTGCAGTAAGTATGATCAGTCAGTTCATGCACTCACCAAAGGAGAGACATCTTGAGGCTGTCTATAGAGTCTGGAGATACCTCAAAAGTACTCCTGGTAAGGGACTCTCCTTTAAAAAGGGGCAGAGCAAGAAGGTTGAAATCTACACTGGTGCTGATTGGGCAGGTTCTAATGTGGACAGAAAATCCACTTCGGGTTATTGTACCTATGTATGGGGTAACTTGGAGAAGTAAGAAGCAAAATGTGGTTGCAAGTAGCAATGCAGAAGCAGAATTTAGAGCACTTGCTCACGGTGTCTGTGAAGGAATTTGGTTGAGAAAACTTCTTGAAGAACTAAAGATTTCTTATTCTCTACCCATAAGATTGTATTGTGATAATAAAGCAGCTGTCAGCATTGCCCAAAATCCAGTCCATCATGACAGAACAAAGCACGTTGAGGTTGATCGCCACTTCATCAAGGAAAAATTGGATGATAAAAGTGTATGCATGACATACATTTCAACCAAGGAACAAACTGTGGACATCCTCATCAAAAGTCAACCTAAGCCAACATTTGAATATCTGATTGGCAAGTTGGGAATGATAAATATTTACCTCCCAACTTGAGGGGGAGTGTAGAAAATCAAGGAATATTAGTAGCTAATTATTAAGAATATCATTAGTTTATTTGTTTCTATTATTTCCTTTATAAGGATTAGGAAATATATGATTTGATATGTTTTAATTACAATAGGATGAGATTATTTCTCTTATTACTCATTAGTTAGTTTCCTTATTTTGTAAACCTCTTTTATTATAAATGAGTATTTCTTGTGGTATCATATGACACACAACAGTAAATAATTTACACAAAATCACACCGGCTTCAACATTTCGTTGCAAATCCTTTGATTCTGCCGCGATTTCTTACTGATGCTAATCGTGAAATCGGAAAAGAAAATCCAGCGTATGAAGTGTGGGAACAACAAGATCAAGTTCTCCTCACATGGCTGCAATCGATGCTCTCGAAGTCATATTTGACGCGCTGTTTGGGAAAGATACGTTCCTATCAAGTCTGGGAGAAGATTCATGAATACTTCAACAAACAAACACGAGCTCAAGCAAGGCAAATGCGATGTATGATGCTCAAGGCTAAGTCGATGCGTGTGTTTCTTCTCAAAGTTCAGGAGATCACTGATTCTCTTGCTACGGTTGGAAGTCCGATTTCTCGTCAAAGAGCATGTTGATGCGCTGCACAAAGGTCTTCCACAAGGTTATTGTTCTGTTATTTCAATGATTGAAAGCAAGTTTGAACCTCTTCCAATTGCAGAAATTGAGGCTCTTCTCCTAGCTCATGAAGCTCGACTCGCAAGTTTGATGAGATATCAGATTCATTGTCCATCAATTTGACTCATGCATATGGTTCTGATGCTTATTCAGTGACAAACAAGGTTCAGCAATCAGAATCAGAAAATTTTGCTTCTAACTTTGAAGGTGCTTTTGGCCGTGGAGGTGGATACAGTAGTGGTGACCGCCGACATGGTGGTGCCCACGGTCGCGGTGGTCGATTTGCAAACTTCTAGTATCAAGTCTGTTTTTAAGTATGGCCATACCGCTTCTCATTGTCATTATCGATATGATCAGAATTATCAACCAAACCCTAATTTGACACTTAATGATCCATCAATTCCACCTCCTAACTCATATCAGTCAAGTCAGAATTATCAACCAGCCCAAAATTACTCATTTCCGACTTATTCTTCTTAGCAAAAACACCTCTAATGCTGCTTCTAGACAGACCACTAGTGGTTCTCATCCCTCCAATGTTTGGATAAATCCTAATAGCTATAATGCTTCAACCTCTCATTCACCTAGTCCTATGTTGACAAATACTGATCCACAGTCTAATAATTCTCCCTCATTCTGGAGCATCTTATCATGTTACTGGAGAATCCCAAAATATTTAGCAATTAGCTCCTTTTGAAGGACCTGACCAAATCTTCATTGGTAATGGTCAAAGTCTGAATATTCGATCAACTGGTTCCTCTCATCTTATTTCCCCTCATAATTCTAAAGTTTCTATGTCTCTTAATGAACTTTTACATGTGCCATCTATTACTAAAAATCTTATGAGTGTAAGTAAATTTGCTAAAGATAATCAAGTTTACTTTGAATTTCACTCACATTTCTGTGTTGTTAAATATCAGGTTTCCAGTGAGATCTTATTTCAAGGCTCTAATGGACCTGGACACTATTCATTTCCGAATCTACAACTACAAAGCTTTCCAATCAACTCATCAACACCTTCCTGCTTTGTTTCCAATTCCATTGTTTCTAATTCTGTTTTTTCTACTTGTACAAATTATGTTGCTTCTGTGGAGACCAAGTCAAGCAACATATGGTATGCTAGACTTGGTCATCCAAATTTCCATGTAATGAAACTTGTACTACAACAATGAAATATACAACTATCCAATAAAAATGCTGTTGATTTCTGTGCATCTTGCTGTGTAGGAAAGTCTCACAAACTTCCTTATTCTCTGTCTAATACTGTTTACTCTGCTCCTTTAGAGTTATTTTACACTGATCTTTGGGGACCTTCTCATGTAGCTTCCGCCAATGGCTTTTTATATTACATAAGCTTTGTTGATGCCTTTTCAATGTATACTTGGATTTATCTCTTAAAGAATAAATCTGAAACTTTCAGCATTTTTCAACAGTTTAAGGCCATGGTAGAAATTCAGTTTAATGCCAGAATTAAAAATCTCCAAACTAATTGGGGAGGAGAGTTTAGACCTCTTGCCCCTTTTCTAGCTAAACTTAGCATAAACCACAGATTGATATGTCCACACACTCATCATCAAAATGGAGTGGTGGAAAGAAAACATAGACATATAGTTGACTCAGGCCTTACACTTCTCAAACATGCATCCTTACCTAATAAATTTTGGGACTAAGCTTTCACTACAGCTGTTTTCATAATAAACAGATTACCATCATCCTCCCTTAGCTTTGATGTACCCTAAACTGTGCTTATTAAACAACCACCTGATTACAATGTTTTGAAGACTTTTGGTTGTGCCTGTTTTCCCTTTCTTAGACCTTATAACAGACATAAACTTGATTATAGGTCACATGAATGTCTCTTCTTAGGGTACTCAATCTCTCATGAAGGCTATAAGTGCCTTTCATCTTCAGGAAGACTCTGTTTATCTCTAAAGATGTTGTGTTTAATGAAATCGGATTTCCATATACTGATTTGTTTGAGTCATCTTCTGTCTCTTCTACTATTCCCTCATCTTCCACTCATTTTTCTCTCAGTCCAATTCCTCTGGTTCACTCTCCACAGGTCACATCTCCTACTGTTTCTTCTCCATCTGCTTCTATTGAGAATTCTGCTTCTTCTCAACCTGTTTCTGTTGATAATTTTGTTTCTAATGATAATTTACCTTCTAATGGTGGTTCTCATGCAGGTTCTGTTGAGCATTCAGATTCCAACCCTGATGTTCATTCTCCTTTACCTACCATAACTACTAATGCTCACCCTATGCAAACTAGATCAAAATGTGGAATATTTCAACCCAGAATTAATCTTACACTTCTCACTCATTGTGAACCAAAGAGTATTAAGCATGCCATTTCTGATCCCAACTGGTTGCATGCTATGCAGCAAGAGTACTCAGCTCTCATTAACAATAATACATGGGATCTAGTCTCTCTTCCTCCTAACAGAAAGGCTATTGGATGCAAATGGTTTTTCAAGATAAAGGAAAATTCAGATGGATCTCTTAACAGATATAAAGCTAGACTAGTGGATAAGGGTTTTCATCAAGTTCAAGGATTTGACTTCAAGGAAACATTTTCACCCGTCATAAAACCTGTCACTATTAGACTCATTATTACTCTAGCATTGACTCATCATTGGAATCTCTTTTAACTATATGCCAACAATGCATTCCTTAATGGTACTCTTGAAGAATCTGTCTCTATATCACAGCCACCTGGCTTTGAAAACTCAGATCACTCTCTTGTTTGTAAGCTAAAAAGGGCTCTTTAAGGCTTAAAACAAGCTCCTAGGGAATGATTTGACAAATTACAATCCACTCTTCTTCAGTTTGGCTTCATAGCAAGCAGGTGTGACCCCTCATTGTTTGTTTACACAGCTCAAGATTAAACTGTTTATCTCCTGGTATATGTTGATGACATAATAATTACCAGCAGCTCTTCTAAGCTGATCCAGAAACTTACCTCTAAACTGAATTCCAGCTTTGCTCTAAAGCAACTTGGAAAATTGGACTATTTTTTGGGAATTGAGGTCAAAACACTGCCTGATAACTCTCTTGTTCTCATTCAGAGCAAGTACATCAGAGATCTTCTTCAAATGACTAAGATGACAGAGGCTCAGCCTATCTCCTCTCCAATGACAACTACCTGCAAGTTGTCTAAGTCTGGTAAGGACTTATTTTCTGATCATACAGTATACTACAATTACTCGACCAAAAATAAGCTTTGCAGTTAACAAAGTCTGTCAATTCATGGCTAATCCATTGGAAACTCATTGGACAGCAGTCAAGAGAATTTTAAGATATCTAAAGGGTCTCTATCAAGGACTTCAACTAAGACCAGCTATATCAGGTCAAACTATTCCTCTTAGAGGTCTTTGTGATGCTGACTAGGCCTCAGATGTTGATGACAGAAGGTCAACATCAGGAGCTGCAGTTTATCTAGGACCTAATCTCATTTCCTTGTGGTCAAGAAAGTTGTAGCCCGGTCAAGTACTGAGGCAGAATACATAAGTTTATCCCAAGTAACAGCAGAGATTTTATGGATTCAGACTCTCTTGTCTGAATTAGGTGTTCCTTTTAAAACACCAGTGGTTTTTTGAGATAACCAAAGTGCTGTAGCACTGGCTCACAACCCTGTTCTCCATACAAGGACCAAATACATGGAAATTGATGTGTTTCTTGTCAGAGAAAGAGTTCTAACAAGGCAGCTGATTGTTCATCACATTCCTGGTCTTGATCAGTGGGCTGATGCTTTAACAAAACCCTTCTCTCCAACCAGGTTTCAGTTTCTAAAAGACAAACTCAATGTGATTGATTCTTCTTCTAAGTCTCAACCACCTTCAGTTTGAGGGAGGGTATTGGAGTATTGTAAAGGAACTGCAGTTATTCAACTGCAGTCCTAGGTAGTTAGTTAGTTTGCTTAGTTTGTTAGAGTTAGTTAGTTAGTGATAGCTGTTGACAGCTGGCCTAACTAACTCATTAGTCTATAAATATGAAGCTGTAAGCATTGAGTTAGTTGGGTTAATGAAACTGAATTTCTCCCTTTTTTCATTTCTCTGTTATCAATTCTAATACTGACAAGCATATAAACAACTTATTATGCATGTACTTTTGTGATTACTTTTTGAATATCGTCTATGTTCTTGCTTAGTTTAGGAACATGTTTTCTGGTATGAAAATGTTAACACAATTATATGAGATGATGTTACTTCTGTGCTTTTTGACAACTTTTTGTTTCATTATATATTACAGATCATGCATCAGAAAAATACATTACAGACTGCTTATTCGGCATGAATGTGGGCAAAGTGATTGGGATAGGGCCTTTATATACTTGGCCCATAAATTGCATAAAGTAGGAAAGCTTATAATATTTTATCCTTATTTAAGAGATCTCTTTCCTTTTTCAGCTTTTAACTTTTTTGTGTCAATTTTTTTTCTGAACAAATTCATAAGTGTTTTGCTTCATTGTACAATGTTCTCACTCTAAGTGTTTTTGCTTAGTTTAATTTCTGTGTGAAAATGTTTACATGGGTTTAAATGTTACTTCTTAGAAATTGGGTTTGGGCCTAACTCAACCTCAAAAGCTAGCTCTTAGTGGAAGAGTTGCCTCCAACTTATATATTCTATCTTGGCCTTATTTGTAGTTTATGTGGGACTTGGATTTTTCCCAATACACCCCCTCACGTCCAACACTTTTGGGCTTGGTGCTTGGATAATATGGTGAGTGGCCCTTTAATGAATCTAGGATACCATCTTATTACTGTTATATTGTTTCACAATTCAACTAGTATTAAATACAAAACCATATATTTAAAGAACTAATCTCCTGTTAAAGAAAATTAAATCAATTTAGAAAAGACTGAGGCTGCTTGATTCCAAAGTATGAATGGTGAATATAACATGATTTGGCCCAAGAAAATAAGTAAAAAATACTAATAAATCAATAAAGTTGTGATGGTAGCACCCAATAGGTTGTGAAAATGGCCACTGGAGGTTAAAGACCTCCTCATAATTCACAGCCAGATAGACAATAGCTACCCAATGGTCTGCATTATGTGCCGAACAGGTGCAGCACATTATATATATATATATATATATATATATATATATTGATATAAATAGAAGCAGTACAAGTAGTACTGATAGGATTACGACCTATCCAAAGGACAAAAGCAGATGTGGGTGCACCATAGACTTGCCCATAATTTTTCAAACAATAAGATGACAACCTTATTATAGTTTTTGTGTGAGAGAGTATAACATCCACCAGTTTAGCTGTGTAGCCTAGAGAAGATGAGGAGTTTGTGGCAACAGGGAGAAAACAAGAGTAGCTTATACAACACAAATCATGCAGGATAGTGGTAAGACACGTACATACAAAAAAGCTGCATGGTAAAGCTGACACAATTAGATTGGCGATAGAAATACACAAGTTAAATTCAGAATAGGTGATGAAGATATTACAATTAGACTAACCTTGAAACTCAAGGGACCAAGGTAGAGATAAAAAAAATAAAAAATCAACAGGAATCTCTTCAGATGAATAGAATCAATACTTACTTGTCCAGTCTTTCACAAATTGCTCTACGAACAGAAGAATTGAGACCATAAGCAATTGAGTTAAAGAGGCCCTGCAATAAGTAGACAAAGTGACACAGCTTAGCAAGATACCATAATAATGATAATAGTACCTTACAGTTTCACAATGCTACACTTGATTCACTCATCACATGACATCAAATTTGTACCAATGGAAGCTAATTACATTTACAGGAAAAGCACACAGAATATTCCATCAAAATGGAAAGCGACTAACTGCAGGGATACAACACAATGCCCTTGTGTATAAGTTAAATATGTTTGTATGCTAATACAACAGGGGAATGTTCCACAGCATTGATGAGCTGACAATTATTTATGTTAAAATTTGAGAATAGGCTGATGATACAAAAATGTTCCTATATTGCCATATCCTCCTCTAAAACAATGGTGACTTTGGCATCACCTGCTAGTGTTTAAATTGTAAGAATTAACCTCTTGTTTTCTATGTTACCCAGAGAATAATCATTGAGCAAATACAACATGCTGCTTAAATTGGAATCAAACCACTATAAAACCCTGACAAGCACAATTAACTTATTGCACTGACTGGGATTCAGTAACCAAATACCACAAAATACCTTTTATAAGCTAGTAAACTCAGAATTATATAAGGTAGTGTTATGCACGTGGTGTCTAAATGAATATTTGTATTTGTTCTTTAAAGATGTCGAAATAACAATTTAGAACTAGTCGTATCCACATTTTTGCACCAATCAAGTCAAATGCATAAGTATATCAAATATCAATAATTTAGATGTATCTGAGATACCAGTTAGATAAAGCATTTTAATCTGTTATTAACATATTAGTAGGGAAGACAATATGTATGACTGTTCAAAAATGTAAAAGGCTCACAAGTGGGGGTGCTAGAAGATCAGTGCAGATGCCAAAAGTTTATAAGAGAATATTTATAACTAATGACAACCATGCGGAGAATCCAGAATTCCAGATAAGTTTTAGAACATTCAGTGAACCAAAACTAAAGCTAAAATTAACATGGTTACTTGTTGATACCATAAGAGCAGCTGTTCCAACATCAAGAAATGTGAGCCAAAAGATCTTATGGTTGGGTTCAAAAAAATCATGAATGCGGTTAATAGTGCCAAAAGCCCATGATCCTATCAGAATTAGTGGATAGTATCCCCAGCGGTTCAGAGCCTGCAGTGTAAAAACCAAAAAATGCTATAAGTTCAGTGGGAATGTAAATGCAACAGGTAATAACAGTTTCCTCCTAAAATCAGTTTAAGCATGAATATGAGTTACTTATGAAAAATCCAACAAAAAAACAAAGGGGTGAGCATCTCCAAACCACATTAGAAATTAAAGAACAGAGTATATTAATTTTATTTTTAATCCATGAAAATTTCCCTTTTGTGAAATACATTATAATGTACATCTCTTGTGTGAAAATTGAAAATCTCCTTTAATTCCAAAACAAACCTAGGCTAAATAAGGCATTTGCACAAAAAAGAATAGATTACAATGAATAAGCCTCATGACAACATAAACTATAAAATATCAAAGGCACTAAGGACGACTATAATAAAGTTGCTAGAAATAAATAATGCATATCTTGTATTTTCTTTTTTATTATTTTTTGGGGGAAGGGACACAGGAGAGGGGATGTTTCCTAATCCAAGTATATGGATCTTTATATATCCAATCTTGGAGTCTGGAGACAATAGAATAAATTACCCTCATGTTATCTCTTGTATCTGACACAAAAGTTTGGCCAGACATACCAACTGCCATCTGAAATTCACCAAAAACCAAGAAAAGTAAGGTCTCAAAAAGTGCCTAAACAACCATTTTGTTTTTGTTTGAGAAAGAATCAGTAAAATTAGATACATACACGGGTTGCATTATTTAGCATGCGTATTACTTGAAAGTATGTAAACCCATTATACAGAATTGCACCCCAGAGAGGCATGTAAAATGTTACAAAATGAACTGCCTGCATAGAAAAGAGAATTCACTTTTAGAGGAAAAAGAAAAATTAGTAGACTAATCTAATAAACATGATACATATACACCGTATATTAACAATGCAAAGTTGCATAAAATTGGGAGATTAATGTCATTATTCTGCTTTCTTTCTATTACTATCACCAACTACTTTTACATGATGCCATAATGACAACCATCCTAGAACCCAAACAAAAAGGCAGATAGAACACTGTATAGAATATTCACCTGCTAGTAAACATTTCTTACATAGATTTTTTTCAGCTGTTAATTTTAGCTGCTTTTATGTTAATAACTACGTATTAGGTTTTGAATAATAATGAATTCCAACAAGGAAATTATTCTTCTCACATGTAAGCAAGTCCTTACTTTTTCCAGTCCATTTGTATTTATAGGATGTCAAATTACAGAAGGAGAAAAAAAAACAGTTGACACTAAACCAGGTAATTGAGGTATCTACACCATTATTGCAAGGGGATACCCCACTTAGTATCCTTTTTACTTTTCCTGAAACACTTAATGTTATATTTTTATTATAAGTGGATTACAAAATGTCATTCCAAATTGATTGCAAAAGCTCACGCCACAATTTACCACTTCCATAACTTAAGTGCCAATCACAATTACATTTGAAGACAACTTTCATTTAATTATTTTAAAAGGGGAGAAAACTGCTTTGCATTGCAAGTGCCCCTTAAGTAAATTGAAAACCCATTTGGCTACCACATGTAATCATAAACAAAAAAGAGAAATTTGCAGAAATTTTCAGAAAATATATGAAAACAATGTGTGACATGTACTCCTACTACTACTTGCCTTCCCTGTGCGACCTGTTTGTGTCCAACACCATGCACCAAAATGTTTATGGTCATTACCAAAGGAGCGCATAACTGTCATAACCAGAGAAGTACCTAGCAAAAGTATAAAAAAATATATATCAAATGAGCTCTCTGCATTGCAAGTTGCTAATGAAATGGTTGAACTTAGACCAAAGTCGGAAGTCCTACTACTATTGATACATAACCAGGATCTGAAGCTATTCCATTCACATTAAGTTGCTCTAAAAAATAATATTCAGATTAAAAATCAAGGGATTGGGAAGTTAGAGAATGTGAAGATAAGAAGATTATTGCAAAATAGGCCATTTCTCAAAACTAGAATGTTAAAAGTTGATTTATACATAGCTGCATACCCCAGACATACAAGTGAAACATGGCCTCCAAATCTTCAACATCTGTTTTGTGTTTTACAACAGTGCGGTGCAGGGTAAAAGCAATTGTTGTAGTCCATAGAAAAGATGCCACACAAAAGAAATGTGTGCTATAGCCCTGAGCATAACAAAAGAAACCTTTGGACGGGTCCCTGTATCGAAATGAAACTCCTATCAATCACATGATAAACAACTTCAGTTGATACTTGATGCATACAATGAAGAAAATCATGCTTGATCTAGCATGTATACCCTATTATGCTGAAGAAACTGCAAAGTATATCCTGCAATCAGCAAAAACGTAATGAAAACAGCATTATGGCTCAGAAGAAGAAAACAAGGCATAAATAACCAAACAACAAATGCAAAGGAACAGACAAATATGTTTCCTGAAATGCCAAAGGACCTACTTCTTTCTGAATTGTAAAACATCATTAGAAACATAAATTAAAGTTGCCAAGGGAATAAACAAACAAAATAAAAAAGATTGCAAATGTTAGTTGCTTTACATAAAATGTTGTCTAGGAATCTAACAGTTTTCATCAACATAAACTCATAAAATACCTTTTACAATCACAATTGAATTCAATAACAAGCTGGCAATATCTGATAACCTTTACAACAAATATATTGCATGGACAAGCTTAATAGGCCTTGTTTGGATAAGAAAACAAGAAGGTAAATTGAATTAAGCTTCTCCCATAAGTTAAAAATTAGATTCTGCCTAAGCTAATTTTAACTTATGGAAGAAGCTTAATTCCTCCCTTCCTTCTTTCACCCTTCTTTTCTTTTATCTTATTTTCTTTTCTTTTGTCTTATTTCCCCTTTTTCCTCCCCTCTTTTTTTTTATTTTTTATTTTTTCAACTTCCTCGTATCTATCATTGGGTTCATCTACCACCAATCCCAATAAACTTGGGTTAAAGGTGCTACTGGTGCTGATGTTGATGATGAAGAAGCTTAATTCCTTTTATCTTCTTATTTTCTTCTTTTATAAGGCTATAAGTGCTTATGAAGAAGTTTATCCAAACAATGTCATATAATTACTAGCTCACTAGGCATAGATAAGATTCTCAAACATACTAAAGGATATTTAGACTCCTAATTATTACTTTTTAACAAAATATGTTTAACTTAACCTAAGGTTCACAATCAATTAGGTTCCTAATTCAAGACCTACTTGGAGTTGCAAGTTCAATAAATTTATTTAGAACTAACTTCGAAAACCGTTATTTTATGTTCATTGGAACCAAATCGATTAATCACGCCAATGAAAAGAAGCAACTAAAAACCGAGTAAAAAAACAAGCAATGAGGTTTAAAACACACACTCACTCACATACATATCAAAGTGTGAAATCAACCATCGTTAAATTCAATTGAAAAGGCCTAAGCGCGTCTAACCGTGTCGTTTTCGCGAATCGTGATTACTGATAAGTGTTACTAAACTAACGAATGAGTCAATTCGAAGGAACGTTAAAAAATAAAAACGCAGGGTTTTAGATCTAATGAAGAGGAACACGGAAAGAGAGAAAAAGGAACCATACAGAGAGAGCGAGGTAGAAGACGAGCTTGAAGGAGAACTTGCGGAGCTCCTTGAAGAGGAGGTAGCACACTACAATGAAGCTGGAACCGGCTAACGACAGGCTCGACGCTCCGACGTTCACCGCCGTCAGAATCCGGCGATCGTGCGCCGTCAAAGCGCCGGCGACTGCGACGGAGGTCGCCATTACACGGAAAAAGTTCGCTGTCAGCGATCAGTAGTCACTCTCTAGATTATGAGTTCTAACTCACTGCGAAATGAAGAAACAGACGTGGTAATGAAACGGTTTTGAAATTTCATTTTTGTGAAAAATAAATAAAAATTTTAATCAGATTAAGAATTTATGATTAATAATTTAGGGCTTATATGTAGTGATTTTTAGTTTTGAGTTTTAAAATTTTAAAAAATAGCAATTAATTTTAGTTTTAGTTTTAAAAAAATAAATCAGTTTTTAATAATATGTGTTAATTTCAAATAAATTTATTTTAAAAGTTTCATATTGTATTAAAATTAATTTAAGAGTACTTTTGTGTGGTGGTATCCACAATGGTGAGGTGGTGATATCAATAATAGCATAAAAGTCAGACTAAGCAATAAAATACCTCGTATTTTTTTCTCTGCAAGCGACGATAGAGATACCTGTGGTGGTGGTCATGCCAATGTCAATGGTATTGGTGGTGGTAGCAAAAATGGTGTGGTGGTGGTTGCGACGACGTTGGTCATGGTTGTGGTAGTAGTGACGGAGGTAGTATTATTGGTGGTGGTGGTGACAATGACTGTGGTCGTGGCGGTAGCATTGATGATGATGGTGGTGATAGCAATGTTGATGTGATGGTGATGTCGATGAGGACAATGGTGGCAATGACGGTGGTGATGATGATGGTAGCAGTGCTGATAGTTGTGGTTAAGAGGTTGTGGTGGTGGCAATGACGGTGGTGATGGTGGTGGTAATGAAGGTGGTGATGGTGGTGGTTGTGGTGGTAGCAATGCCGAATGTGATGATAATGTCAGTGGCGATGGTAGTGACAGTGATGATGGGGGTAGTCAATTATGATGGTGACAACGATGGTGGTGGTGGTGGTGGTGATGACATAGGTGATATCGTAGTGGTGACGATGACAATGTCAATGGTGATGGTAATGACAACAAAAAGTGTCATTATCAAATGTGGAAAATGTGTTTTTTTTAACTAAAAATCAAATTCACAAAATATCTTAAAATTATTCAATCCATCATCTATTTTCTCATTAAAATTATTGAAGAATTCTAGTAAATTGACCCAAGTGAAGTTGGATTCACATCGTTTTAGTAAGAACTTAGATTTGACTATTTGTGAAAGTAAAAAAAAAAAAAGTTGTTGGAAGAGAAAATTTGAATGAAGACAATTATGGATAATTCTTCGATGATGATTTATTATGGATAAAGTTGATAAATACTTTACACCTATAACATTGTGAAAAAATGCATATTTTAAAACAAGGAGTTGATAGTGTAATACTTGCATTTCTCAAGAAAAATGAGTATAATTTACTCAATAATATTTTTTAATAGTTTACTTACACTATAGGTATAGTTTATTTTCTCTTAATTTAAATTAATGTTCTAAATTATATATTTCAACATAAGATAAGAGGGCACTTAATACTTGTATACCTTAGAAGAGATATAGGAGTAGATTTCAAAACTTGGAAACACCTTTAAATCAAATTTTAAAAAAGAAAAAGTAGTTTTTGTTACTATTTTTTAGTTGTGTTCACTCTAGAGAACACACTTGGCGCATATTTCTAAAAGGTTGGTGTGAACTCAAGAGTCAAATGAGCAATACCTGTGTGACCAAGGTTGATCACACATATTTAACAAACATGTCTTCCTCTAATAATTATGATCTTTTTTGGAAGATGGTGTGAATGGTGTCTTAGTCATCTGTAGAAAAATCTAAAATTTGTTGTACTTAGTCCAAGGAGCTTATGGCCTACAAGATCCTCACAGACTATGAAAAGGCTTTGTAGGTCGTGAGCTCCTTATAGTTTATGAATTCTTTAAGCCATTTGTGTGTTAGGAGGGGTTAACCATGGTATTAGTTAATCCCATAATTGTAGCATGCAAGATCGCGTTGGATCCCAAATTTTGTGTTGAATTTTACTCATAACTTGATTTTATAATAAAACATCTAAAATATAAACCACACTACTTCAAAATCAATTTTACAAAATTAATTCCATTCAAAATCAATTTTGTCAACAAATCCATCCTAATACACTTAATTCTAATAGTGTTGAGATGTGGTCCCTCAATTTCAATGTGGAAGCGAAAATAAAA
Source organism: Glycine latifolia (assembly GCA_013407115.1). Classification (NCBI taxonomy): domain Eukaryota; kingdom Viridiplantae; phylum Streptophyta; class Magnoliopsida; order Fabales; family Fabaceae; genus Glycine; species Glycine latifolia. The sequence goes on from CM023954.1 coordinate 12,214,338, forward strand.
AATGCACAAAGGAGAGAAATAGAGAAGAACACCACAATCTTTTAACGTGGAAAAATTTTCCTCAATATGAAGAAGTAAGAATCCACAGGACATTAGTCCAGAATCAAACTTCCACTATGAAAAATAATGGGTACAAGATATCAAACTGCACCAACAAAATGGTGGTACACTCAAACCTCACCTACAATGGTGGTATTCGCTCAAACTTCTCTAAAGAGGTCTTACTCTCAAACTTCTTTCTAGAGGTATTCTCAAATTTTCTCTCTCTTACTTTACAACTCTTACACAAGTTATCCTTATATAGGAGAGAAAGGAAGGTTCTAGATCATCAATTATGGAGAAACATTGAACAACTCAAAGGGTGTGACCCTTGAGCCTTGCACCAAGTGGGAGTTCAAATACCTTGGAACTTTCACCAAGCTTAAGTCTTGCACCAAGCATTGAAGGAAGGAACAACTCCCAACAAATCTTCCCCTTCTGACTTCAATGTGTCGGGTTTAGAAGCCCAGCACCTTCACAGTAGTCTTCAAATTTTCTTGTTGGTATCGGCTTCGTCATCATGTTGGACCAACTAAGGTCATTGTGCACTTTGACGAGTTTGAGTTGTTCATCTTTTACCACATCCCGGATGATAGGTCGAGTTCTTTGCCAGATGAATGGCGCTTTAGGTACCACATTTCAGCTCATACTTGTGTTGTTGATGGCTGAGTTCAGAGAGAAATTTCTTCATCCACAAAAATTCCTTGCAAGCCTCAGTCGTGGCTATGTACTCGACCTCAGTCGACAATAGTGCCACACATTTCTGAAGTTTTGATTGTCAGGAGACAACTCCTCCTACAAAAGTCATCAAATAACCAGTCATTGACTTCCTTGAGTCAAAATCTCCCCCTAAGTCAACATTTGTGTAGCCTTGCAATACGACTTCCCATTCTCCAAATCGGAGGCATAATTTTGTCATTCCTCTGAGATATTTGAAGATCCAATTCATTGCTTCCCAGTGTTTTATGTTGGGATTGGACAGATACCGGCTTACCATGCCTACAACATATGCTAAGTCGGGTCTTATACAAACCATTGCATACATCAAGCTTCTGACAGGAACTGATACGAGATCTTCAGCATCTCGTCCTTTTCTTCATCTAATCTCGGACATTGTTTTTGGCTCAACTTTATGTGTTCAGATAAGAGGGTGCTTACTATTTTGGCTTTGTCCATGTTAAATCTCTTCAAAATATTCTTAATGTACTTTTCTTGACTTAGCCATAGTAAATTTGTTTGTCTGTCTTTGAGTATCTTTATTCCAAGAATTTGTTTAAAAGGCTAAGGTCCTTCATTGCGAAGGAAGAGTTCAACGCCTTCTTCAGGAAGGCTATCCTCATTTTGTCTTGTCCTACAATCAACATGTCGTTAACATATAATAATAAAATGAGAAAGTCTTTGGCCTCATACCTCTTAACAAATACGTAGTGGTCGGCCTCTGTCTTCACAAATTTGTGTTTAGTCATAAAAGATTCAAATTTCTTATACCATTGTCGAGGTGCTTGCTTTAGGCCGTATATGCTATTCTTAAACCGACATACCAAGTCTTATTTACCTAAAGCTCAGAACCCTTCATGTTGCCCCATATATATTTCTTCTTCAAAGTCACTATGAAGGAATTTCGTCTTCACATCCATTTGCTCCATTTCAAGGTCCAATTATGCCGCCATGGCTAATACAATTCAGACCAAAGTCATCTTCACCACGGGAGAGAAGATTTCTTCAAAATCAACTCCCTTCTTCTGGATGAATCCTTTCACTACAAATCTAGCCTTATATCTCAGCTTTTGGTCGTTCTCTTCATGCTTGATTTTATACACCCACTTGTTTCTTAGAGCTCGTCTTCCTTGAGGTAGCTCGGTCAACTCATTCGTCTAATTTTCATGCAAGGACTTCATCTCATCCTACATTGCCTTCTCCTATTCTTTTGAGGTTTTTCATCTTTAACAAGGATAGTGTATTCATCAAGAGGGTACCTTGTGGAAGGTCGTCTCACTCATGTAGAGTATATAGTTAGTGCTTCAGGCTGAGAACTAGGCTCATCATGGTCATCTTGGATCTTAACATCAACTTCAACAGTTGGTTCTTCTCGTTGCTAGTCATTTACTTCATTTTCATCATTATTTTCTCCCCTTACTTCAGCTGGAACAAGAGGGGTAGGTTCTTCACTTCGGACAAAAACCTGAACTTTGGGTTTTGAGATGTCTTGAATAGTCTCGTTCTCATGAAATACCACATCTCAGCTTCTCATTATCTTCTTGTTGATTAGATCCCAAAGTCAGAATCCGAATTCACATATCAGTGAACCAAGGTAAATGCACTCTTTAGTCTTCACATTAAGCTTCACCCTTTCATCTTTTGAGATATGCACAAAAGCTCGGCATCCAAATACTTTTAGGAGATCATAGACTGCTTTTCGACCTGTCCAGATTTCTTCAGGAATTTCTCCTTCAAGTGATCATGATGGTGAGAGATTTATCAAGTCAACAACAGTTCTGATAGTTTCTCCCCATAATGATTTTGGTAATCCAGCATGGGATAGCATGCTTCGAACCCTTTCTTCAATAGTTCTGTTCATTCAATCAGCAACTCCATTCAATTATAGAGTCTTGGGGGCTTCCTTTTCAAGTCGGATCTCGGTTGTTCTACAATAAGCATCAAACGGGCCGCAGTACTCACCACCATTCTCAGATCAGACACTTTCAATTTCTTAACAGTCTCCATTTCCACCATAGCATGAAATTCTTTAAAGGCTTGGAGTACTTGATTTTTAGATTTCAAAACATAAACCCACACTTTGCGGGAATGGTCATTAATAAAAGAAACAAAGTATTGAGCTCTGCCAAGTGATTTTTCAGACATGGAGCATACATTAGTATAGATGAGGTCAAGAATATATCTATGTCGTCTAGGTTGATCTGGTCTCACAAATGAAACCCTATGTTGCTTTCCAACTAGGCAGTGCATGCAGTTCTCCCACACTTGGCCCTTCAACCCTATCAAAAGTCATTTCTTGTTCAGAATCTGTATTCCTTTCTCACTTATGTGGTCGAGATGCTAGTACCACAACTCCATACTAGGTGCATTTTAGACTGAGTTGACTTCACCGCCATTGATCTTTCCTTGCATCATGTTACAAGGAGCCTTCTTTCTTTCCTAGGGCAACCACCAAGTTTCCCTTGCCCAATTTCCATCTACATCCCCCGAAGTAGTTCACTAACTTCGCATCATGAAGCTTGCCTACCGAGATTAGATTCAGTCGCATGTCTGGTATATGCCTTACATCCTTCAACACAAGTTGGCACCTGACATTTGTGGTCAGGGTTACATCACCGACACCAACAATCTTACTAGTCACCTGATTTTCCAATTTCACTGCTACGTAGTTACCACCTCGATAAGAAGAAAAGAAACCTTTGTGTGGGGTGACGTGGAAGTAGGCACCTTAGTCAATAATCCAGGTGCAATCATCATAAGCAACGTTCAAAAAATTATCTACGTCGAGGAGGAATATCTCGGCTATGACATTGGCAACCATCGCAACGGTGCTTTTATCTTCTTTCTTCTTTGGTACAATCTGATCTAGCTTCACAATGTCGTTCTTTTTGTCTTTATGTAGAATCTTGTAGTCGAACTTCTTGTGGCCAAGCTTCCCGTAGTAGAAGTATTTGAACTCGTATGTTGGCCTAGATAGGCCTCTGGACTTGTCACGATCGTCACGACCCCGACTCCTGCCACGACCTCAGGAGTTGGACTTTCCTTTGTTCTCAGCAACGTTTTCCTCAGACATGCTGATTACACCTCGTTCTCTTCTCCTGGATTCTTCATTCATGAGGTTATCAATCACGATGTCCATTGTCAACTTTCCATCTAAAGCCAAGTTTCTCAAAGTCACCACCAGGGTATCCCAACTTTTTGATGTCGAACTTAGAAGCAACAGAGCATGTACCTCATCATCGATCTTCATCTTGGTTTTTGAGAGTTGGTTCACAATGCCTTTGTAGATGTTGAGGTGTTCAATCATGCTCATGTTTTCCTCGTATTCTAGCTTCACAAGTCGGCAAACCAAGCGTGCTTTGTTCCTGAAAGTCTTCTTTTGTATCATGGATTCTAGATTCATCCACAACTCGTACACATTGGTAAACTCGACAACGTGCTCAAAGAGGCTTCTGCCGATGTATTTTCTGATTATGGCCACGACCTTGTGATTCAAGAATTTCCATTATTTTTCAGTCTTGCCTTCTAGCATCTGGGTTTGTACAATGGGCTCATACAAGTCTTTGAAGTACATATGATCTTCCATCATTGGTCTCCAATAAGTAAAGTTATTAGCAGTCAACTTGAATATGTCTCCATCATGGGCAACACCACTTGTCTCCATCTTGTCTCATCAGAACCCTTTAAACTTGGCTCTGATACCATTGTTGGGACGTGGTCCCTTAAATTGAATGTGGAAGCAAAAATAAAAAACTTACAAAAGAGAGAGATAGATAAGAACACAACAATCTTTTAATGTGGAAAAATCTTCCTTAATGTGAAGAAGTAAAAACCCACAGAACACTAGTCAAAGAATATGACCCTTAAGCCTTTCATCAAGTGGGAGTTTCAATACCTTAGAACTTTACCAAGTTTAAGTTTTGCACCAAACATTTAAGGAAGGAACAACTCCTACCAAATAGTGCTTATTTTCCTTTCAGCAAACTCCTTTTTTTGGGTTGTTCTTTTTAACAATGAAGGGAAGTTTATTCAAACTTTTTCTAAAAGGCTTGACCATTGTTTATCCTGGACACTAAGCTTTGGGTCATTTTATACCGCATGAATATGGCTTGGGATTCAAGAATAATGAAATTGATAGTGGAGTCTGATAGCCTTGATGTTGTTATACTCTTGGAAGATGATTGTTAAGCCAGTTCAAAGAGCTTTTGTTCGAGATTTGGAAAGTGGAAGATCAATTCCAACAATGCTTTTATGGTACATATTCTTAGATAAGAAGCAAAACTAACTGGCCTATTCTTTTGCCAAATTTGATTTATTTTTGTCTTATTATGTTTGTTTTTATAATTCTATTTCTGTTTTTGCTGTTAAATCCTTCATGGAAGATGTTGATGTAATTAACTCCCATTTGGTATTAATTAATTTGTGAGCGTCTTTGCCCAGACAATTCAGAAGAAGAAAAAGAAGCTAAGATTTTGGTATTGGGATGTGTATGATATTTTACCCCCAAAACAATTACCCAACTCTATACTTGGTTGCACTAAAAAAAAAACTCTATACTTGGTTTTTCAAATATGTTGAAGGAGTGTGAATGTTAAATGCATATGTTTTTGTTATTAAAAAGTAATAATTTAAAAGTAATATAATTATTTATATGTAAAATTTATTTTAGTTTAATAATATCAAAAGAAAGAGAAATAACAAATGAATTTATCTAACTCATAAAATCATAAAAATATTTTTTTACTTTTCAAAATTATCTTATCAAAATCATTTTATTATTTAATCTTATAAAAAAACATTAAAAGGACAAATATTTAATTAATTAAGATATTTAAATTTTAAATTTTAAAGGCTAATTAAAATAAGCGTGCTACTAGATATGAAAAGGTATATTTTTATTCTCTTTATTATAATAGAGAAGAATTGTAACAACAATGTAATAACAAGTGGTATCAAAATAATACTTAATTTTATAGTAATGATATTTTCATAATAAAAATATTATTACACCATCTTTGCTGGCTACTTTTCTCAGGTATACCCATTTTTTTTCTTTCTAAATGTCATAATTGTCATATTTATTTTATTTTGTCACATTTTTCTTCAAGTGTTGAGATACGTACTTTAGGAGCAATAAGGATAGAAAACATGCTGTCATGATAAATTTTTAGGTTCGAGTAATACAAAGCTTGGCATTTATTAATATTACTAGCATATGAGTGATAGTGGCTTGTCCATTGTAGTTGTTTTGTGAATGATGGCAGCCCAGTTATGGTACAAGTGATCATACATAAAAAGACAGAACTAACAAACGAGAATCGTCTTCCAACTTCGTTTCAATTCTTTTCAGATCCTTGTGAGATATTCCTTGATTCCATGCACTAATGATCGGTCCCGGCCTGCACCACTTGCTATCAAACCAATTCAGTAATTATTACTCAGATCTGCTTTTTTTTTTATTTTATTTTTATAAATATATTTGAATTCTAATCCTTTAAATTTTTTTATTAGTCTCTATCTTTATAAATTTTAAAGTGATTCCTATTATTTTTAATAACACATGTTATGAACTTAAAAGCGTCACGTCAACAACTCTTATGTGATATGTGATATAATTCTACATGTATATCATATCATGTCATATTTTTATTAAGTGGTGATAAAGATCATTTTCAAAATTTATGAACACAAAAATTAATAAAAATATTTTGTATAATTAAAATTAAATTAACAATATTTATAAAGAATATATATATATATATATATATATATATATATATATATTATATGAGATGAATGTATCTTATATGAGAATAATATGATTACAAATTTGAGTCGTATAACTAAATATGAATTATCAAGATTTAATATCATGTGATTATTTATAAAGACATATGACTTTTTGACATTAAATCTTAATCCTCCATGTAATATAATTTAAATTTAATCTTTTCATTCTCATATAAGATGTTTTTATCTCATAAGATGTCATATATATATATATATATATATATATATATATATATATATATATATATATATATATATATATATTTTTTCTTGAAGATAATAATAATAATTGCTCTTTCTTAAAAAAAACTTTTATAAAAACCATTATGAATACTCCAGTGTAATTTATAATGCATTTTAGCATAAATTTTAATAATAAATTATTTATTAATTTCTTAACTTTTACCCTTAAACTACTAGCTAAGAAAACCCTTTTCTTTATGTATAGTCTCCACAAAAAAAATGATATTTTTACCTAATTTAATTTTAAATCATCCATTTAAATTGTATTGTTGAGATTTACTCCTCTCATCATATACACTCCTCTCATCAAATGCTAATAACCCTTAATTCCTTCAGTCTTACCTAGGATCAATGGCTAATGTTGATCTTAATTTTCTCTCGAGGTACTGCTTAGTGTGATGCGACACATGGTGATACGAGAAATATGATACTTAAACACTTTTATGAAGATATTACCTCTTATATAGGATTAAATTACACTTATAAGGTGTGTTTGACAAAACTAGCTTATTTAATTAAAACTTTTATGATAGGAGCTGAAAAATTAAAAGCTTAAAAACTAGTTGATTGAATATGTTCATTTAAGAACAAATAATTAGATGAGTTAAGGTCGCACGTGATGGGATATCTCAACTAGCGTCTGAGGTTGTGATGACTCGTAGAGTGTGTTTAGCTAACCACTTTAGAAACATATCAACTAGTTTGAATAATTAATAAACTTATTTGATCGACTTATAAGGTGGTTTGATATAGAGGAACAACTATTATGTAGTCTAAGATCACTAATTGTCTATGAAAAAACAATTGGACTAACCAAACCAATAGGAGGGGTGAATTGGTGTAAAATCAAATCGTCAAAAATAGAGTTTTAAAATTTTTCTTGCCCAAAATATCGTATCACAACTTTCTTTCAAATCAATATTGAATCAATCACCCAAACATAGTACCTTTTTTGTTAAAGTGCATAAATTTAAAATATCTTTGAAACTTAGCAAATTGATAAAGAATGCAATAAAGAGATATGAGAGTTAAAGAGAAGATAGAGAACAACATTTATCTAGGTTCACTCTCTATTTCTAGAGAAGCTAATCCAATTATTTAATCTAACTCGAATTAGATTTTTACTATGCAACGTGAGTTTTACAAGCAATCACAAGCAATTTCAAAATTTACGTAGAAAATGAAACTTAGGCACCTAACCCTAGGGTCCTTAGTGAATCTATGCCTAAGAAAAACCTACTCTTAGCTTCAAACTAGAAATACTTATTCTAGCATGCAATAAAGCTCTTGCACATGCAGTAACAATGTGTAAAAAGTATATGAAACAAAATCAAGGAGAGATACAACCTTTACATTCAAATGCAAGAACAAAAGATTTGATTGAATGAACCTCTGTTGATCTCAAGGTGTTTACAACTCACTAATCACATAATCCTCAAAGAAACTTTGCTTTAGAAAGCTTAAAGAAACAAAAGCTGAAGTTTGTAAGTTGTAAAAGTTAGTTGAAAGTAATCGATTACATTTCTCATTTAATTGATTAAAGTGTTCTTCCCCAATTTTGAAAAACATTCAAGAATAATGTAATCGATTACACTCTTGATTTAATCAATTAAAGTGTTCCTGATCAGTTTTGGAAATACTTTCAAGAACCATGTAATCAATTACTATATCCTCATAATCGATTAAACCAAAGCCATGATTTCTCTGCAAGTTCTCAAAGACACATGTAATCAATTACACATAAATGATTTTTCTTATATTAGAAACCAGTGAGCTATATAGCACAAATGATTTTTCTTATATTAGAAACTATTTTCCTACTTCTATATGATGATGCATGATGTACACATAGATTGACTAAGGATAATAAGCAACAAGAAATACAAGTGCCACTCAATATGGAGTTATGCATGTGTACTGTCTAGGGTCTACAAAATACACGTGGCAAGTGACGTGGTGTTCCAGTACACACGTTAGCCCTGGCACAGGAGCACAGACACCTCGCACTTAGCAGTCGGGCTAGTGGGCCGAACAGGTTATCTCTAATACTTAATTATTTGAATATTAACGATAATGTTGCAACCTCTTTATCAAGTGACAAGTACTCAATTATCTATAAGATACACATTATCTATAAGTTACAATTATCTACTAGTTATTGTCTACAAGCCAGTAATTATTTGCAAGGGTTGTTACACCACTGTAACAACACCTACAAACATGGACCACAACTCCTACTTCACTCTATAAGTACTAGGTTTTATCTCACAATTTTCATATATCTCTCATTCTCACCTAACTCACGTACTTACTTGAGCATCAAAGTAATTTGTTTTCTAGGTCCTGTAAAATATTATGTGTCTCATGTATAAAAGTAGTGTTATTTTGATTTAATGAGAAAAGGGTAAAAAAGGTAATATTGGTATGGAAGTTATTAGAAGTTATGGAAGTTACTGGAAGTTATAAAATAGATAACTGTTGATAGGTGCAGTTATCAGAAAGTATAAAATGACATTAGTTTCTGAAAAGAAACCAAGATAGAAAACATAAAAGGCCATCATTGGCTGCCCATGAGAGTTGTATCTCATCCCTATCAAAAGAAGATACAAGAATGAAAGGGTCAAGACTCTGAGAAAGCATTCTACCATTAAAGGATCTTCCGCAATTATGGACAAAGGTATGTTTATGTAAAACTCATGAATTCTCAAGATACTTTTCATGTTCAAGATATGATTGTTATTGAACATGAAATTATAGATTAATGCTTACATGTGGTATCAGAGTATGTGTTTAGGAATTCATGTTTTTTCATGTATGGTTATGAATGAATTCTAGATTCTTGAGAAATTAAGTTTTCGGAAGTCATGATTAAGAGAAAGATATTTTCCATTAACGATGTATGGAAAATTCAATTCAACGTTTTGGTTTTCGTGATAGCATTTTTATCAAA
>CM023954.1:12224476-12277619 GCA_013407115.1 Glycine latifolia
GAATTTTACCTTGGGGTAATGGATTTGGATTTGGCTCTTAGAGAAGACAAACCTAGTGCTATTATTGATGCAAGCACTGAGGATGAAAGGGTCCATTTTAAGAATTGGGAAAGATCCAATAGGTTGAGTTTGATGTACATGCGAATGAGCATTGCAAGCAACATTAAGTCAACTCTTCCACAAACTGAAAGTGCTAAAGAAATGATAAAACTTATGGAAGAGTGCTCCCAAACTGCTGATAAGTCTCTTGCTGGGACACTTATGAGTACGCTGACCACCATGAAATTTGATGGTTTACGTACTATGCATGAGCATGTTATTGAAATGATAAACATTGCAGCAAAATTGAAATCATTGGGAATGGTTGTGGATGAGAATTTCCTGGTGCAGTTCATATTGAACTCATTACCGTCTGAGTATGGTATTTCCAAATGAACTATAATACCATGAAAGACAAATGGAATGTGCATGAATTGCATAGTATGTTAGTTCAAGAGGAAACCAGAATTAAGAACCAGGGAATCCATTCCATAAATTATGTCAAACATCAAGGAGCTGAAAAGAAAAGTGGTAAGAAACATGAAAAGAAGGGAAGATGACCATTAAAGATCAATCGGGCCTCCTCTTCTCAAATCCACTAGAAGGAACATAATGGAAAAAGATGTAATTTCTGTGGTAAGGTTAGGCACTTCCAAAAGGATTGCCCGAAACATAAGGCTTGGTTTGAAAAGAAAGGTAAGCCTTGTGCTTATGTATGTTATGAATCAAACCTTGCTGAAGTTCCGTATAATACTTGGTGGATTGATTCTGGATGTACAACTCATGTTTCTAATACGATGCAGAGATTCCTTATGACCCAAACCACAAGACCAAATGAAAAGTTTGTCCTTATGGGCAATAGAGTGAAAGTTCCGATGGAAGCTGTTGGGACTTACAGTTTGATCCTTGACAGTAGATATCATTTGGACTTATGTGAAACTCTTTATGTTCCTAGTATATCTAGGAATTTAGTTTCTATTTCCAAACTTGATAAAGCCGGATACTCTTTTAAATTTGGTAGTGGTAGTTTCAGTTTGTACAAGCACAATCATTTGATTGGCAATGGTACTTTATGTGATGGATTATATAAATTATCTCTTGACAATCTTTATACTGAAACACTTATGACTCTGTATCATAATGTTGGTACTAAACGTACCTTAATTAATGAATGTTCTGCTTACTTGTGGCATAAATGTTTGGGACACATTTCCAAAGAAAGAATGAAAAGATTGGTGAAGAATAAAATCCTTCCGGATTTAGATTTTATTGATCTGAATGTTTGTGTGGATTGTATTAAAGGAAAGCAAACAAAACACACAAAGAAAGGAGCCACAAGAAGCATTCAACTTCTTGAAATTATACACACTGATGTATGTGGTCTGTTTGATGTTAATGTTTTCAATAAAGAGAAATATTTTATCACCTTCGTTGATGATTATTCACGTTATGGTTATGTTTATTTGCTACATGATAAATCTCAAGCTCTAAATGCTTTAGAGATTTACATTAATGAAGTTGAAAGACAATTAGACAGAAAGGTGAAAATTGTCAGATTTGATAGGGGTGGTGAGTATTATGGAAGGTACGATGAAAGTGGACAACATCCGGGCCCATTTGCTAAATTCCTGGAAAAGCGTGGTATTTGTGCTCAATACACAATGTCCGGTACACCACAACAAAATGGTGTTTCAGAAAGGCGTAATAGAACCTTGTTGGATATGGTTAGGAGTATGTTAAGTAATTCTTCTTTACCCGTTTCATTGTGGACTTATGTTCTAAAAACTGCCATGTATGTATTAAACAGGGTTCCTAGTAAGTTAGTCCCAAAGACTCCTTTTGAACTTTGGACTGGAAGGAAACCTAGTTTAAGACACCTACATGTTTGGGGTTGTCAGGCAGAAATTAGATACTACAATCCACAAGAAAAGAAATTGGATGCAAGAACAATCAGTGGTTATTTCATTGGTTATCCAAAAAAGTTGAAAGGGTATAGATTTTGCTGTCCTTATCATACTACAAGGATTATTGAATCTGGAAATGCTAGGTTCATTGAGAATGGTGAAGTTAGTGGGAGTGAAATACCACGTAAAGTGAATATTCATGAAGTGAGAATACAAGTTTCATTGACTTGTATCTCTAGTAAAGTTGTTGTTCCTCGTGTTATTGAACCAATCAATAATAATCAAGAACAAATTAATGATCCCACTACTCATGATGAAATTATAGTTAATGAACCAAGTGAGCCCATAGTAGAAGAACCACAACAAATAACATTAAGAAGATCTCAAAGAGAAAGGAGATATGCTATTCCTAATGATTATGTGGTATATCTACAAGAGTCTGAATTTGACATGGGTATTCAGGATGATCCAGTTACGTTTTCACAAGCCATGAATAGTGATAATGGTGATAAGTGGTTAGATGCCATGAAAGATGAGTTGAAATCTATGAAACAAAATAAAGTTTGGGATCTTGTTGAGTTACCAGAAGGGTGCAAGAGAGTTAGTTGTAAATGAGTCTTTAAGACCAAACGTGACTCTCATGGTAACTTAGAACGGTACAAGACTAGACTAGTTGCAAAGGTATTCACTAAAAAAGATGACATTAACTATAAAGAAACCTTTTCACCTGTTTCAAGAAAGGATTCTCTAATAATCATTATGACATTGGTGGCTCATTATAATCTAGAGTTACACCATATGGATGTGAAAACTGTCTTTCTAAATGGGAATTTAGAGAAAGATGTGTACATGGACCAACCAATGGGGTTCATAGAAAAGGGAAAAGAGCACATGGTGTGCAAACTTAAGAAATCAATATACAGACTTAAACAAGCTTCAAGACAATGGTACCTTAAGTTCAATGATACCGTTGTTTCCTTTGGATTTAAAGAAAACACTGTTGATCAATGTATATATCTGAAGGTCAGTGGGAGTAAATTTATATTACTGATTCTGTATGTTGATGATATCTTGCTTGCAACTAATGGTCTTAGTCTTTTAAATGAGACTAAGAAGTTTCTCTCTAGTAACTTTGAAATGAAAGATATGGGTGAGGCATCCTATGTGATTGGGATAGAAATATATCGTGAAAGATCACAAGGATTGTTGGGTTTGTCTCAGAAAGCATATATTAATAAAGTTTTAGAGAGATTCAGAATGCAAAATTGATTATCGTCTCTAGTACCAATTCAGAAAGGAGACAAATTTACTCTCATGCAATGTTCTAAGAATGAATTGGAACGAAAGGAAATGGAAGCAATTCCATATGCATAATTTTTTGGGAGCCTAATGTATGCTCAGACTTGTACGAGACCAAATATTAGTTTTGCAGTTGGAATGTTGTAAAGATACCAGAGTAATCCTGGTATGAATCATTGGAAAGTTGCAAAGAAAGTTCTGAGATATTTGCAAGGCACTAAAGGTCACATGCTTACTTATAAAAGGTCTAGTAACCTCTATATCATGGAAAAGTGCAAAGCAGTATGTAATTGTTGCATCCACTATGAAAGCTGAATTTGTGGCATGCTTTGAGGCCATAGTTTAGTGTAAATGGATGCGGAACTTTATTTCAGGGTTTGAATTGGTCGACAGTATTGATAGGCTGCTGAAAATTTATTTTGATAATTCTGCATCAGTCTTCTTTTTTTAAAACGACAAGTATTCAAAAGGTGTTAAGCATATGAAATTGAAATACTTTGCCGTTAAAGAAGAGGTTCAGAAACATAGAGTGTCTATAGAGTATGTTAGCGCCGATCTTATGATAGCTGATCCCTTGACGAAGGGATTACCACCCAAGACATTTATTGGTCATGTCTATAGTATGAGCATTTTGTCAGCTAATGAATGTTGATCATTATTGAAATTATTGACTATTGACACTCTGAATTCAATGATGTTTAAGTTTCTGAAAAAAATTATCCTGTTTTCAAATTTATGTATACATGCATGTATGAATGATTATTTGAAAAATAGGATTTGTCCCTAATGAAGACGTAATAGCATTATTGTGGGACATTATGATGTAAACTTCCATTAAAGAATCATATTAGGAAGAAGAACTAATAAAGTGGTACATGGAAGGAACTATGCCGATTTGATAGCATAGAACCGCCATGACTCATATTAGTTTTTTATTTATTTCTGATTATGATGAATGATGAGGCCAATGTATGGAACCTTTAGCCTTATGTATGTGCATTATGATGAATTTTCATTAAATCATGAAGGGACACTTTATGACATGAGCCAAGTGGGAGAATGTAAAATATTATGTGTCTCATGTATAAAAGTAGTGTTATTTTGATTTAATGAGAAAAGGGTAAAAAGGTAATATTGGTATGGAAGTTATTAGAAGTTATGAAAGTTACTGGAAGTTATAAAATAGATAACTGTTGATAGGTGCAGTTATCAGAAAGTATAAAATGACATTAGTTTCTGAAAAGAAACCAAGATAGAAAACATAAAAGGCCATCATTGTCTGCCCATGAGAGTTGTATCTCATCCCTATCAAAAGAAGATACAAGAATGAAAGGGTCAAGACTATGAGAAAGCATTCTACCATTAAAGGATCTTCCGCAATTATGGACAAAGGTATGTTTATGTAAAACTCATGAATTTTCAAGATCCTTTTCCTGTTTAAGATATGATTGTTATTGAACATGAAATTATAGATTAATGCTTACAGGTCCCCCTTCTTGTACTCCTAACAAAGGGTGTTCATAGCTCGACATATGAGATCGTGAAGCCCATCTTGACCACGTCCATCCTGACGTGGGTCCGCTCCAAATTTTGATAAGTACAACATGTAAAAGTTAAAACTTTTCTTAGTCTTGATCTTTATGTGGCTCCCCCTATCTCTAATAGTCTATGGTCCCGAATAATATCTGTGACATATATTCAAGTTTTTTCAATTTTATGAGGAAAAAAATAATAATACGCAACTATGTGTTATATATCAAAGGGATCTAACTCAATGATTGAACAATATGCATAAGTATTATAAAAAATTTTATTTTATTATCGATTCTTACCGAATAAAAAAATGTTATATAAAAATTATGGACAATAATAATAGTGAGGCCTTAATGTAGTTACTTCTTCGCCAATTCAGTACATGTTAGAATTAGAACAGTACCCTCAATGTCCCAAGGACATAGGGAGTCATTTCCTCAGGATTATACCTAGTTCATTCCAAAACACACGTAACAATTTGAAGGCACTAAAATTAATTGACCATACCCTTTCATAGCAATGAGTCAATGACGACATTAGCTTTATGAATCATACTAGTAATATATTAATATGTGCAGATTACAGTTTACTGATTCAATGGTTATTTTTTGTCACTTTCTCTAAACTAACTTGAAATCCAAAATCATGTCCAGACACAATCCAACTATAATTTTTGCCAAATACATCACATGTGATTAAATTTTAGTTTGTGTATTCTAAACTAGAGTCTCTAGTGCTGGTACATTGTTGTGTATATCATCAAACCATAGAAAACTCAATACCACTTCTAACACCTTGTGTTCCAATGTGATAGTCCTTCTTCCAACCTAAACATCATTTTGCTGCAGCTCTCTATTTCTGGCCACAGTTATGATATGATCATAGAACTACTTGCATCCCCTTTCATGATTGTGAAGACAGAAGACCAAGCCATGCCGTCCCTTATAAAATAACATAACACACTTTTTTTACTTTTTTTTTACCTTTTGCTATCTGATATATATATATTATCTACGTTGCTGGGGAGTGTTGCTTCTATATTTTATGTTTGTCACCATTTTCACTTACGGCAACATACACAAATGGTCCAATGAAAACATCATCATAGTCCTGAAGTGGCTCCAATACCTTCACCACATCACTCATAGAGGGCCTTGCATTTGGGTGATGACTCAAGCATTTAAAAGCCAACATAGCAACTTTCATGGCTCCTTTCATGGGAAATTGCCCTTCTAGTCTACTATCTATGATGTTGTACACCTTTTTCTGATCTCTCAACAAAGGCCTTGCCCATTCCACCAAGCTCTTCCTTCCATTCGACTGAGATTTATCCACTACTCGTCTTCCTGTAAGCAATTCCAACAGCACCACTCCATAGCTATACACATCACTCTTGGTTGTAAGGTGACCTATTAAACAAATAATGAGTAATTGGTTAGCTTCATCAAATATAACTTTCTATCATTTTGGACATAAGAAATTATAGCGCGTTTGGTTGCATGATGTGGATGTGATTTTCTATCTTTAACCAGAAGCTAATAGTTGTAACTTTCACCTTTTTGGGCTGAATATTCTTTGATTTCAGAGGAGTTTCGAAACATGCACTAAATAAAGTGACAAAATAAAGGGAAGTTTAATTTCTAGTAATGTGAAAGGCACAAGTTCAATTTGCACTGCATAAGTTTTAATTGAGGCTTGTAACCTGCTTTTAGGAGTAAGAAATGAAATAGTATCCCTTCCCCCCTTTACTTTTATGTGCCAATTCATGCTAGAAACTTGGTAAACATTTTGTATGGTAGTGCATATACCTGTCATGATGTACTCAGGAGCAGCATAACCTTGTGTTCCCATTATGCGTGTTGTTACGTGTGTGTCTTCCCCTTCAGGGCCATCCTTAGCTAGCCCAAAATCAGAGAGTTTAGCTGTGAAATCCTAGATTTGGAAAAGATAAAAATGAAGAGTCTAAGTTAATTTATTGATATGACCCCAAGGAAGATGATGCAAGAGATATAACATGATTCTTCAGAAGAGATCAAAGAACATACTGAGTCTAGTAAAATGTTTGAAGCTTTGAAATCGCGGTATATTACAGGCTTATCTGCTTCGTGTAGGAAGGCCAGACCCTTGGCAGCTCCTAATGCAATTTTCATCCTAGTTGACCATGGCATGGCGGCAGAGTATCCTGTTCGTATTAGAACAAAAGAAGCTGTTATTAAACCTTGGTTTATGGTAAGACACCAATTTTTTGCATTAATATGATGGATTGTCAATTTGTAATCATTTTCATCAGTATGCAAAGAAAACATAGAGGTTTGAAACAATTAGGTGTGCTAGACCATATAGAATAGAACATCCAAAAATCTAAATCATTTGATAATCATTATTCAGCTTGATCTTGTAATCATGTTTGACTTTGAGTGAGTTACTATTGATATAATCAGAGATACAGCAACAAATGACCTTATGAACTTCATGTACAGTCCTACCCTTTTGAGTAAAGAATGAGAAAATTAAAAGAGGATAAGTAGAAGAGAGAAAGGAGACATACTTCTGAATAGTTGATTCTCCAAGCTGCCTCTTGGCATGTATTCATACATCAAAAGCCTATGTTCATCCTCATAACAGTACCCAATTAACTTGACAAGATGTGGATGCCTTAGTTGTCCAAGAAATATAATCTCTGCCTAGAAACGCAAAATATGTTCAAAACAACAGTTTTTCATGAGATGTTGCTGTTCAATTAATTCTTATAAGGTATTTATTCATAAGTGTTGTAGTATTTTGTCAAGAAAAGAAATATGTTGGTATATTAAATTGATATGTGACAACCAAATAAATGGGGTTTTTGTGGGAGGGCTAATCATGAAAAAAAAGTTAAAAAGGGCGCTTGAGAAAGCTAACTAACCAGCCACTCCCTGTGACCTTGCAAGCCATCCAAGTCCAACCTTTTCACAGCTACAGTCTGAGCCTTCAAACCAGACCTAAGTTTGTCATCAACAAAACCCTTGTAAACAGGTCCAAACCCTCCTTCACCTAGCATGTTACTCCATGAGAAACTGTTTGTTGCTTCCCTTAGCTCCTCAAGTGTGAATGCATAGAGCTTTGAGCCAGCAAATGAAATTGAAATATCTTCAATGGCCTGCGTGGAGCTTGAATTGCTCACATCAGATAGACATAGCCTCTGGAAAGAACCTTGTTTTAAGACCTGTTTCTCTGATTCCTCCAAGGAACACTTAACCTTGTAACAACTTAGGATCAAGATCACAGACTTCCACGTGTTCCTTTTAGTACTCATTTGGTTCCTATGTGCAATTGCAATAACCTTGTTGTGTGTCTATAATTTTCTTTCACAAGCTACTACTTCTGATTCTAAAATATGAGAAAGACGACATAAAATTGGGAATAATTGATGCCGCTGGAAAAAAAAAAGTGTAAGCTAATGAAATTTATAAGTACATATTTTCACCTACTACCTTAGAAGAAAAATTGTGGGGAGATTCCTTGACTTCTAGAACTCTTGAATGTGGATGCTAATCATACTATAACTATACCAACGATGTGCATAATTGGTTTCTATTTTATTTTATTTCATTTTTAGTGACTTTTTAATTTTATAACTACAATATTTGTGATATATATCTTCAATTAATTATAGGTCAAGTAACTTGCCTACCTATTATTGACTTCAATGTTACACTAATATGAATGCATCTCTATCTATCTATCTATCTTGCATCCCTTGCCGTCCACTTATTTTTTGTGTTTAGCAATTGATGTACATTCGCCGGGAAGATCGGAAAATGAAAGAGGTGTAACAAAATTCCATTAGTGCCAAACCAACAATTCCATGGTCTAATTTGTTGTTGCACACGTCAAAGGGTTTTCTTTAATCGTTCGATGGGTTATATTGCAGACACATGCCTTATTATAACAATAGAAAAGGGCAATGTGGATATAGAGTACTATTTTATGTTTAATAGATATGTCCCAATATTTGGTAGGTAAGGTTCATCTACGTTATTGTTGTTAGGATGTCATGATCATACAATAGCAAGACGACGATGAAACTCTCCTTTAAAATTCTTATATGATCATCAAGGACAGCTTCTAGAATTTAGAAGTTACGGGATTTCTCTTACATAATTTATTTATTCTTATATTGTTATTTTATTTTGGATGAATGAATTTGTGTTCATAGAATTGCAATAAAGCCATCAAATGTGTGCAAGTCAACACGGCCAAGGACTTTCACGAGGGTTAGATATATGGAATCCATGTATTGAAAGAAAATTTTAATTTTAAAAAAGTGGAAAAAAGTGATGAAGGTTGGGAAGGTCAAAGAGAAAGGGTGAACCAATTAATCTAACCCACAACCACTTTCATCGCTCATGGAAAATGTTGCAAAACAGAGATGTAATCATTTGGAAAATGGATTGCATGCAACGGCTTAAAGGGGTAATCATTTAATTAGTGTTTGACAATTGCACTGCCCTTTCAAGTTTCAAAGTTAATGTTAAGAACTACTAATTGGTTTTTCATATAAAAGTTAGAGAAAGGGGTATGGGGCGGCTATTACATTTTGAGTTTTTTTTTTATATTAATAAATGTGAGTTGCTAGTTTAATTTTGTTTGTGGGAGATTTCGAACCTAAGATCTCAGTTTTTTCCCTCTTTCTTCGCCACTAATCTAATTTTATATCGTTCTGTTACATTTTGAGAATTTTGAGGTGGAGGGGTATTTTACAAAAGTTGATGATGCTCCCTACATAGGAGAAATGTTGGTAGTGATTATGATTTTTAGGGGTTGAACAACTTTCAATTGAATATTATAAGATTGATTTGATGATAATAAAAAAAAAAAGGAGAAAAAGATCATGAGTTCAATTTCTCCCATTAACCGATTAAATACTAATAATTAACTGCTAGCATTTGTGTATAAAAAAATTGAGACCTACGCCCAAAGAAAAGAAAAATACACTTGATTATCATTTCATCGTGCACTGGCAAGAACCTAAAATCAAACGAAGTTTCGTTTATAATAACAAAACGTATGTACAATTTCTTAAATTTTTTGTTATTTTTTCATTAAAATTAGTTTTATTTGAATGATTCATGTAATAAAAGTTAAAAATTAATTAGTAATATTAAAATATTGTTGAATGTTTTTCAGCTCAAGGCCTAATGACCTATTCTATGACTGACTCTGACTGATGTATATTGATTAGAGCATCGAAATTCTTGCAGGCACATATACCTCCTCTGATGCGGAATACTTTAATCACCATTGTCCTCCTCATTCTTCTGCAATTTACTATTGAAGAACCATTGCTTTCTCTTAAGATGGTGAAATACGTGATTGTGCCTCTTTTTGAACTTGTGCTGAACAAGTATAAAGATTTTTACATTACCAATTGATTTATATATATATATATATATATATATATATATATATATGATAAGATTAATAACTTTTAAAATATCTTGAGCTCAAAAATTATATCTAAAATATTTTCTAATTAATTGATAATATAAATAATATTTACAGCCAATGAAAATTAAACCCATAAAATTTTGCATGATAGTTATGTATAAGTTACAAATTTATGTTTTTTTATGATGATATTGGTGTGAAGTAGATCTGTCCAAAGTGATGATTAATTTTTATTGGAAACTATAAATGCATACAAGATACATATTTTTCTTTTCAACATAATTTATTTCCAAATGATCAAATAGAATTTAAACCCAAATTGTGTTTTTTAGCGGGGGGATATCAGCAGGCTTCCCACGCGTTATATCATAGCTCTTAAGCTTCTAATGATATGCACGGCTTATACTTTAATTATTTGGAACGATGCATTAGCGTTAATTAAATATAGTCAGCAGCAATAGTTTCAACCCAAGGTACGTATTCAACAATTGAGGTCACCCTAAAAATGATATACAATAATCATTAATCCCTTCTTCATATCCTACCCTTTTATTTGGACTTCTTATTTACTAAGTGGGTTATTTCTTAAAAGTATTTATCATAGTGGTAGAGTTTTAAAACTA
The DNA here is from genome assembly GCA_013407115.1 of Glycine latifolia. NCBI lineage: Eukaryota > Viridiplantae > Streptophyta > Magnoliopsida > Fabales > Fabaceae > Glycine > Glycine latifolia. The sequence goes on from CM023954.1 coordinate 12,235,305, forward strand.
TTTATTTATTAGAGATGATTTTTGTCATGTAGAATGTAAAAGGCATCATCTTAAATAACATCTTGTTTGGCTTCTTCTTTTCATATATTGGATCAGTAGACGTACGAGGCGTTATCCTGTGTATAGTCAACAAGAAGCACCACCCTGAATAGTTCCTTATGCGTGTTGTCAGTGTCACTCAATACTGGCTGGACCTGATGTGGAAAATAGGAGTGGAGTTTCACGTTTTATTTCCTGACCCCTGGACATGTTTTTGCTTCCTGGACGTGTTTTGCTGAAGGTTTCGTCCAAGTGATGGTTTTTTTTTAAAACAAATTATTATATTGTTTTTTGACATATAAATATATATTTTTTTAAGCTTATTTTAGTTACTTATTACATATTATGTTTTGACCCTTTTTTATTTTGCATTTAAATGTAGCATGAATGTATTTTGACGGAGGCTAACATACGAAAGTTAAACAACTTTCTACCGTGCGCAAGTTTAGAAAAATAAAAACAAAATGCTATGGACCATCTAGATATAATAATAATTAATTGGATGTACAGGGTTTGTTTTTGTTACCGGTTTTATCACTTAAATTTAATGAAGATTTGGTAAATAAAGTGTTGACATTTTTAAAAAATAAAAATATTTATAGCTTTATTATTTAAATTTATGAAATATTTGGAATTTTTAAAATCATTTGATTTAATTCTTCTGTTACGATAATCAATATAATAATATTTAGTTAATATATTTATTAGAAAATAATATTTTCATTCTTTGTTATAAGAGAACCAAATATAATTAATTTAAATTAATTTATTAAAAATATTATAAATAAAAATATTATTGCATCTCATAATAGAGATGAAAATAAAAATTAATTTATAAAAATGATTTTTTTTACAAAAAAGTTTTAAATTACTTACTCACTATATCATAATGTAATTTAGTTTTAATTTCATTTTTATGATACAAATTGTGTTAATCATTTATGGAAAATAATGTTACTGTAGGCCATCATGGGTGAACCATTACGAGAAAAAAGTTTCTTTTAAAAAGGTATTTAACATAGTTAAATATCATACAATCAACAATATTTAACTTTATTAAATATATTATTTATTTTTAAATACTTATAGTAAAAAATAATGGATAAATAATAGTAAAATAAAGTGATAACATTTTAAAAAAATACAAATATTTAGAGTTTTACTATTTATATGTATTCAAGATTTTAGAATTTTTAAATTTTTTTATTTAATTCAATTTTTACGATAACCAACATAATAACATTTAACTAATATATTAATTAGAAAATAATAATTTAACTCTTTGTTATAAGACAAACAAAGTTAATTAATTTAAATTACTTTATCAATAATAGCATAAATAAATATATTTTTGAGTTATGATGGAGATAAAAATCATAATTAATTTGTAAAAATGATTTTCGTTAGAAGAAAATTTTAAATTACATACTCACTATATAATAATGTAAATTAGTTTTCATGGCCAACCTTTTATGATAGAAACTATAATTATCATTTATGAAAAATAATTATTCTTTGCATCATCATGAGTGAATCATTATGGGAAAAAATTTTAAAAATTATTTAACACAATTACATATAAAAAAATCAATATTTATTTTTATTAAATATATCATTTGTTTTTAATTTTTCATCATATAAAACAATGGGTAAATAACATTAAAATGAAATGGTGACATTTTTTAAAAATAAAAATATTTATATTTTTTTAAAAATTTTATCAAAATTTGAAATTTTTAAACTTTTTTTTTAATTCAATTGTTACGATAACCAATATATTAATATTTAGTTAATATATTTATTAGAAAATAAAAGTTTTATTCTTTGTTATAAGACAATTAAAATTACTTAATTTAAATTACTTTATCAATAATATTATAAATAAAATTATTTTAAATTATGATAAAGATAACAATTAAAAGTAATTTGTCAAAATATTTTTTGTTACAAGAAATTTTTAAATTATTTATTCACTATAACATTTTGTTACTATTTTTCTTACTTTATAAATAATAAGATTCATATTATTATTAAACTGAGAACTTTTTTAAAAGTTAACGAAACCGGTAACCAAAAATAAATCCAGTGCATCCAATTAATTATTATTATATCTGGATGGTCCATAACATTTTGTTTTTATTTTTCTAAACTTGCGCACAGTACGAAAGTTGTTTAACTTTCGTATGCTAGCCTCCGTCGAAGGTTTCGTCCAAGTGATGTTTTTTTTTTTAAAACAAATTATTATATTGTTTTTTGACATATAAATATATATTTTTTAAGCTTATTTTAGTTACTTATTACATATTATGTTTTGACCCTTTTTTATTTTGCATTTAAATGTAGCATGAATGTGGTCGTCTGTATCGTGTTTTAACATTTGTGTCATGTTTTCTAATATTACAGTAAAATATGTAGTGAAAAATATTTTTGATTGAAATTATGATATTTAATATATCTTTCCTCATATAATTTTTTTTGTTAATATTAGGCTCATTTTTAAGATCTTATTTAGAATAGTTATTTTATAATTCAATTTTTTTAAATAGATATGTAATATATAGAGTGTTGTTTATGAAACTAAGTAAAATATTTATTTTAAATAGTTTTTAATGGACCTTTTAAAAAACCTTATGAAGTTTTTGAAAATGTAATCAAGTTTACTTAATATAGTATAATTATAAAAAATAGTATAAATTTTTATTCCTAGATTATATTTTTTTAATGATAGATTTCATTTTGAGATATTAAAAAAAAAAATTCTTTTTTAATAATGTGTTTTTTTATTCAGCTTAAAAGGCTTTCCTATTCACCTCCTTTAGTAAAAAAAATTATTCTTTTTTAGGAAAAATCTTAAAGACTTTTCTATTCACCTCCTTTATTAAAAGATTTAGTTAAAATAATATCTTAAACTCAAAATTTTTTTTCAAGATTTTACACCAAAGATCTTCTTAAAACAATAATACAATATGTCACTTAAGATAGCATTTCCTGTAATTTACGTTACAAAAATCACCCATAAGTAAATAATTTTAAGATTACATCGCTTTCATAAATACTTTTAAGATATAATTCCCTTTAATAATAATTAAAAAAAAGTGTTTCTGTGTATCTCACGCATATATGCACGTCACTTTAGACCTCAATTCCATGTCCACAAGAAAGACATTTAAGAAAGGATAAAACATATTTTATGTAATTTAAATTTAAATTAAATTTTCATTTTGATAATTATGAACTGACCTTTAATGTTTATTTCCATCACGGAAATTTTTTTTTGACCATTTATTACAAAAATTATTAAGATAATTTCAATTAAAAAATAGCACTAAGTACTTAACGCCTTGTTTGGGATAGTTACAAGTTTCTATTTTTTTATTTTATTTTCAAACTGATGTCAACGTCCAAAGTGTATTTTTAATTTAAAAATTTCATATATAACACCTTTATATTTCAGAAGACTAACTCAAAATGTAATTTTATATTCCAACTACTTTTCAAAGCAACCTTATACATTAGATTGTTGTATTCTAGAAACTACTTTTCAAAATACAAAATCTAAAATACCATTAGAGTATGATACACAAAGCACAATGTTAGTGTAACTTTTTCTCATAATATAATTTATTTTACTATTTTAAATAATACATTTGATCTTGAATTACTTTTTATAAAAAGATTAAAATATTTATTTGTCAACATTCCACACCATTATTCATTTTAAGTTAAAATTCGGATTTAAAATTCAAATGTTGCGAATTTTTATTTTTGAAATTTGATTATTATAGAACTAGAATACTAAAATAGAAGTGTTTTATTTTCTTTTCTTAATAGACATATGAACTATTTTATTATGATGTTTTCATAATAGGCATTATTTATATTCATTTTTCCTAACTTCATTATAAGTCAATTATCTATATTAAATTTTCTTAGATTATTATTTAAATTTATCAATTTAATATTTAATAATTAAATTTATACAAGGTAATTAAAAAAGAAGCTTAAAAGGAAATATATGAAATTAAAAAAAGATCTTCACTCTTTTACATAATCAAGTGACAATTGTATATAAAAAAATAGTGGTATCTTAAAAAAAGTTACATTATAGTACACATTTATATATGTAAGCGCATATTTTTTCTTATAATATAATAAATTTTACTATTTTTAAAAAATATATTTAATCTTAAATTAATTTTTATCAAATGTATGATATATAATTAATTTATCAACTAGTGCATCATATGAGAACACATAAGTAACTTTTAATTAATTATTAACTTTTCATTATTGTATATGTTACACTAAAGTCATATTAGATCTTATTGGGCTTTAATCATTTAAATTGAAAACTTTCAATAATTCATCCTTAGTGTGAATGAATTCATTTAAATTGATTTTATAAAAAAATTGGAATTACTTTAAAATATTTAATTTAGAAAATCATTTTACATTTTCAAATAAAATTTATTATTCTGTAGAAAATATTACAAAAAATCAATAAAACAAAATAGCATGTCCGATGGAGTATTGGACTCAATTGTTTGATAATAGAAATATTTTTATATAATTTACTTTGCTAGTATCGGTTAAATTACTTAATGATACATTTTTTTTACAAAAAAATACATAGTATTTATTTAAGAAATTATTTACTATGTTTTCAAGAATACATTATGCGAAATTATGATATGATATTAAATATTAAAATTATCATACAAAATAAATATTAAATAAATTTTTTATTTTTTATATATCAAATACTTTTTCTGATTTTTTTTATTTTAATCTTCTTGACACACGATAGAAAAAAATCTTTATGTGATTGTCAACTATTAATTTATAAGTGATTTTATAAAAAAAATTGGAAAATATGCTCAATCGAATAAAAAATATCAATAAAAATGGAAAGCATGCTCTCAATCAAATAAATGCAAAGTAAAGAGTTTATATAGTTTTCAAAAGTGTTAATAACAAATTTTACCACACTTATGTTAAAAAAGTTATATTATTAATTAAAATTTATTATAAATGATACAACATAAGTATAAGTCACTAAATAAAAAGTGAGACTCATAATATGTGATTTCTAATAAATATTAATTAATAAAAAGTATATTAAAGAGTATATTGGTAATATTTTTCTATATTTTACACAAATACTATTTTCAATATTATATATATATATATATATATATATATATATTTATGTAATTATATATACTTTTACATTTTTATTTACTTTTGAATTCTTATAATTTTATTTAAGGAAATCAAATGTTTTTTTAAAAATAAATGAATTTTTAATAATTAAAATGAACAGTAAAATAGAAATTATTTTTAGAAATATTTAATATTAAAAGAGGAATTAAATTAGAAATTTAATTATAATATTGGGAATGACAATAGATATTGTAATAAATTATAGGTTCAAAATACTATTTTGAGTATTTTTATAAACTAGTGACATAAATTTATTTATTAAAGACTTTATAACCATGGAATAAAAGTCTATAAGATAGGTAACTAATATATTATAAAGTACTTATTTTGTCTATGTTTGATAAATAATCAATTAATTAATTGAAAGATGAAAAATTTATTTTCAATTGTTATTTATTAAGTTGTTAGCTTATAAATTAAAAATTGTTTGATAAAATTAGTTGTTGAACAAACTCTTAAAATGTAAACTAACAAAACAAAACAAAATATATTTATAATTGTTTTTATATAAGTACTAATTTTATTTTATTTTACCTAACTTTGAAACTCTTATTAATATTTCAATTCGTGGAGAGGTAAAATATTTTATTTAAATATTATAGTAATTAAATTAAATATTACTTCAATACATTTTTTATCTTGTGCATTAATTATTTTTTAATAAAATATTATTATTTATTTTAATTTATAATTCAATGCTACTTCAATTTTTTTTCAAATTTTATTATTTTATGTTTGAATAAAAAATATCAATAAAAATGAAAATCATGCCCAATCAAATAAATTCAAAGTAAAAATAAAGAGTTTATAAATACAAAATAAAGAGTTTGATACATAATTCAAAACATTTACAATGGAATATTTTCCATCATAATGAAATATATTCCATGGGAAAAATTCATCGATAAATAAATATTTCTGACGGAAATTTATCCACGAAAAATATTTTGTCGAAAATTCAATAATTTCTAATAGAATTTTACCCACGGAAAGTTTTCCTTGAAAAATATCCGTCTATTTATCACATATTTTCGACATAATATTTTCTATTCCGTCTTAATTCCAAGATATTTTGTAGTGGTAAAAAAATGGATTTTTAATTCTCAAGTCTTTAGAAATTTTCTGGTTCCTTTTTGATATATCCTTTCCTTCACCCTTATTCATCTCCTATATCTAGTCTTTTTTTAACTCCCTTTTAGTCTTCAATAAAGGTGACAAAATGAACTAAGAGGATCAATCCAATAAAATACAGGACTTAAGCTTCAAGTGCAATTTAAATTTGAATCTTTTAACTCAATTCAATCATATACACCCTAATTTGGATTATCCCACAATGCCCTACAAAATTTGGCCTTCATTAGCTTGATCCTAATTTTTGAAAATTCAAATTGAAACTAGGCTTTTGTCCTAATCCACTATAACCTATGACCCGCATCAAACTACAATTAGTCCGACCTAAACTTGCTTGATAAAAAGTTAGGTTTAAGCTTTAAATATTGAACACAAATTAGATATTAACATTTTTAACTGACATAAAGCTCATACAAACTTGGCTATCACAGGCTAAACCCTCTTTTTGAAAACATGAACTGCATCTTTTTTTTACCTAACCGGATATACTAGTGACTTGCATCAAGCCTACAATCAGCTTGGTCTAAACTATTCCAATGAAATATAGGATTTAGATTTTAAATTTTAAGCACAACTAAAATTGGACGTTTTAAACTTGATCTAGTTATGGCTCAGTATAGGTTAGCTTGCAAAATGTCTAAATAGGTCAAGCTTTCATCCACACCATTTATAAGGATTACTGATAATGTTAACTACCTACTAACTAAATTCCTTAAAGATGTCAATAAAACTTTGATTCATAATTGTGTATGAATCTTTTTGGGGGGAAAGGTAAAATTCATTTGGATGATTTTTATGGCCCGTAAGGTTAGTCTCTCGTTAATTGGAGAATGCTTGTATTTAAATATAGGATTTATTGTCTTTTTATTCTCTAAATTTATTAGGTATCAGCTTTGGCTCTTTGAACATCTTTTTACTGATTTTAATTCGTTAATTTTTTTTAGTCTTGTTAGGGTGGGAAAAAAATTAAGAGACTGAAAGTAAAAAAAATTAAGGAACATTGATCAATTAAAAAAATTCAAGGACTAAAAACAGAAATCTTAAAAAATTTAAGACTTAAAAAGATAGTCAGCCTTTAAATATATTGAAGAGTGTGTGAGGTAGTTACAAAATTAATATTTCATAACTTACCAAGACTTAAAAAAATAGAAGCCACAATAAAATGAAATTTTAGTTGAAACCATCACAAAACTAGTAATAACATGAAAAAGAAAAATGCTAGAAACACACTTTTAGACATACCATTTTGAATACACACTTTTTATAAGTTAAAATTTATTAAAAATGATAAAATTTTGTGAGTCTCATGTCATATTTAATTATTCTTTTTCTTAATATTATGATACATTCGAAAGTGTTTGAAGAGTAATTTATAAAGTGGGCTCTTAATTCTCTTCACAAAGGAAATGAGTACAAAACACTTCTGTGTCAGGTTTGGAAATATGAACACCTTCCCCAAAAGAACTAGAAAAGATCTAAGACACATCAAACCAAAATTGATTGATGAATAAAGGGAATAGGAAAAGGTCTTCATCCACAAATTTAAACAACGTGCATCAGTCTATAGGAGTCATTATCAGAAGCACATCAAGAATAAGGTGCTTATAAGTTGTGGTAGGTGAAGATAAATATTTGAAACAGTAGTCTTTCCTCCACTGTCGTTACTTTACTATACTCGTTACCCACTTTGGACCGCCGAATTACGCAAGTGGAAACGTGCATGTTATGTTATATTGGTGGATTTCAGTTAACATGCGTTTGGCACATATAAATTTATTTGTTAAAACTGATTTTTTTAAATTAATTTGTTAAAACTGATTTTTTTTTAAAAAAAATAGATGTTTTTTATTTTTTATGTGTTTATTTAAATTGTTTTTTAAATATAATATTTTTTATTTTTGTAAGAAATAAATTCTATCTACTTATTAAAAAAGTATATTTTAAAATTTTTTTAGGAGCACTTTTCTAAATTTAAGCGAACGAACCCAAATCCCTATGGTTATATGAATGTGGGTTGAATTTTTTATAAAAGTATTTGGAATTTTTTTTGGCGATAACTTCTTTTAAAGGAGTAAATTACACTGTCCGACACTATGTGGTTTTATCAAGTTTCTTTTCACACTGTTCATCAATTGTTTGAAAAATTACATCGTGTATTACACCATTTTTTAATTATTTGAAAAACATTACCATGTCTACCTTTCTATTGTAAATATTAAAATTAAATAACAAGAAGTTGTGTACAGTTTTCTTAAAAATCACTGAAAGTGTAGGTGTATTTTTTTTTAAAGAAATTTCTTAATGCTTAGTAACTAGTTGAGTATTTAAATCATGGATAATAATGTTTGCTCTCTAGGTTCTACAGTAAAAAAATGTTTTTGGAAAATCCTATTTTTTGAGTTCGTATATTTGTACGGAAACATTTATCACTGCAACCGTCATTAATTAATAATGTGTTTGGTTTGGTAGAAGCCAGAGAATCACATATTTTACATCAAAATTTGGAAGTAGGTAAGGTGTTGCTGCAAAGGCACAGCGGAAAAAAAAAATCGATTTTGGACAGTTAACTGCCACCCCCAAACACCCACTAAGTAGCAAGAGTTTGTTCGAGTCCGGTTTTCATGGTTCTACTCCCCCAACATAGCTGAAGACCAATGATTGGAATAGGAAGTGGGAAGCATTACAACAATCTTGGGACTAGTCATTGCTGAAGTGGTGGCGTGGTAAGGGATAATACAAATTTAACAGGTAGTGAATACTTTATTATAAGATAATACTGTGTGACGATGAATTCATTTTCTAGAAGAGACCATGACGCCAATCTCAATCTTTGACTTTTTGGCCACCATGGTGATTCTACTTGAACCATTCCATTTTCGTATAGAAGAAATTAGGTAATTCATCCTAAGCACATATCCACGTGCCAGGAAAGAACTTTTTGCACTGTCCTTACTCATTTGGTAAGGTTGTTAGATACTAGTATTCCTCAATTCTAAGACGAAAGCAACCAGTTTCTACATGAGCCGTATCTCACGGAATCCTTCTATGGAGCAACTTATATTTTTTAATTTTCTAGATACTTTGGCCCGTTCAGAGAATTTAGTTTTAAGTTATTAATTTTTTAATTAAAAATCTTATAATTTAGGTTAGAATCTAATGTAACCTCACATAATCAGTTTTGAAAATTCACATCTACGAGTGATCCAATAAAAGTATTGTTAAACTTCAAGTGTAAATAAAAATCCCACATTAAATTAAAAATAGATAAGTTGAGTAACATATATGATAAAAATCTATAAATATTATGCCTTAAGATTTCAAATTAAAATATGATGTCTAAATTACTTATGTAGTATGTTTGTTATTCACTAGTGAAGATTTCTTCGATGTTTTATCTCCTCGATTTCTCAACAATTGGTTGAAATATCAAGACTCACACTAGAAGGGAGTTGAATAGTGTCTTAATCTAAAATAATATATTTCCAGAAAAGAAGGTTTCTCATCAATAGATTTGAAAAACACAAAACTGGTTGTATTGTCCAATAATTGTAAATAAGTTTTTCATAAGTTTGCAAATAAACACTTGGTGAACATGTGTGTCAAGATTACTTTAAAAGAATACTTAACAAATATCTTAAGAGAGAAGCAGAAATACTTAATTTATACTAATTCACTCCAACAAAGTTATGTCTAATTCTCCTTTACAAAATTGCAAAGGTTTCCACTAATCGTAATTTGATTACAAACAAGTATTTTATCTTGTCACTCTTGGCTATACAAGTATTTTCTAGGTCACTACTAGCATATCCTTAGACTTCTTCTGAATCTAAGAACACTCAACTATTATTTTGCACCAAGTCACTCCTGGTTTTCATAAATAAAAGTTTGAATGAATATAATGATTCAATAATACTTAGAGAGTGAATACACAATAAAGCTCAAATACAAATAAACTTTTCTCAGTAAAGGATGAACAAATTAAGTGCAAGTGTATTGTCCACTGATTTTAACACAATTTCGCTTCAGAGAACTTTGCTCATTTTCACTTGATGTATCTTCCTTAATTCCTGAGCATGATATGCCTTTTATAGACTTTAGTAAAGGATTTGTTATGAGATCAACACTAAGTCTTGAAATGATCATTGTCTCATAGCTAGAGGCGATGCAACGTGGCACACTCTAATTAGAGGGGAAATAAATTAAAGTACAGATAACTGCATGTGCTCCTTTTCCACAACAAAAGTGACCCTTAAGGGAATATTATGCAAATTCCTTTTATTCCTTTATATTTTGTCATTTCCTTAAATTTAAATGTTAGCAATTCAAATAAAGAGAGACAAATATGAAATTTAAAAAGCAACTTTGTGCACTTCCCTTTGTGGTTAACATAGTCCTTTCATTATTTGTTGGTAGTCACTTGTAATGATATAAAATAAATTGTATAAGTGATTTAATTCCAGTGGATAGGAATAAAAACAACTCAATGTGTAAACACTGATTTTCTCACTAGGTGGACGCGATCAATTTAACAACATGTTGGACATTGAATATATCTTAATAAAATAGTTTTCCACTTATGGGTGGACGCATACTTATTGGAGCTGTAGGGAATGATTTAATAACATGTTAGTTCATTTATATAGTGGATCATGTTCAATTAACAATAACTCATTAGTCCATCAATAACTTATATATATCTTTGTAATCATCAAAATCCAAGGTAGGATGGGTCGTCTAGAGGTCAGCGAACCCTCCAAACCTAACATTGGTATTAGATTTGATGGTTCAACCAAGTGACTGACTCATGCGAGTATAATGGAATTGACAGTGGATCCAAGCGTGGGAATTCCTTGGTAAGTCCATTAGTGAAAGTGAAGTCTCACATTGAGTAGAAATGAACAAGTTTGGTAATATTTAGATTTTAAATTGAAGATTGTGTCAAGCTCACTTATTTTGTTTGCTTGTGACTCATTGATGAAGATTTCTCAATATTTTATTTCCCTTGTGGATTCTCAACAAGGTTGATAATGAGTGGTTCAATAAGTCCCATAACACTCCTTATGATAGGTTTTGGTACTATAGGCAACCTAACAAAATCAACTTATAAGATAAATCTTACACCCCACTTGTATACTATTGGACATATCGGTAATGTAAGTTCTCCAACATACCATATATTTCAAGGACAAGGTTATATGTAAACCATAACACACCATTTTGGTATACTAAATACTCTTTTAACTCGAACTAGTTCTCTCTTTTGTTCATCTTATCTATAAAATCAATTATCAATAAAATAGAACCAAATCAAACTGAAAATTGTTCCCTCTATATTCTTGAATTTTTTTATAATACTATAGTAAGCAAATCTTTAAAATTAAGTCTTCCCAAAATAAAAAAGAACCTAGTAAAATTACCATGTACCATAAATACTCGCTAAGTTTTGTCCAGTGATAGGAAATTTTAGTGATTTATAACAAACTGCTACGGGCCATAAATAGATATCTATTTAGGATTTTCTTTAAAAAAAAGTCCAAACAATGAGTAATTTCACATAGTTTATAAGAGTGAAATTTGATTGTCAATATGTTAAAAAATATGAAGATTATTTATTAAAAAATAATGATTATATATGAATGAAAAACACTAAATACATCTCCTAAAAATTGTTACTCATTTCTAGAAAATCACAAATAAAAAATATATTTTTTTAGTTCCTTCAAAATTGTTGTAAATGGTGCAAGATAATTTATCTCAGATTCTTTTAAAAATATTTTTCAAATGTAATACTGATGGCATGACCAAAGGTGCTCCGAAGCTTGTAGGTAGCGGAGCAATTTTTAGGAATCATAGGGTCGATTTCCTAGGTGGGTTTTCCTCTTATGTTGGCTTCCAAAATGTTTTCTTTTTGCTGAGACTATGACAGTGGCGTTGGCTATTGAGATCACCCACAAAAAGGGGTGGCGGAGACTTTGGCTAGAATATGACTCTCTTTTTGTCATTAAAGCTTTTAAAAATGGGCTAATGGTCCTTTGTCACCTGTGGCGTTTAAGGAAGAGGTGGAAAAACTGCATTAATCTTATTAAAGGTTATGCTGATAGATTAGCGGCCTATGGCACTTTTGTACATTCTTTTGGTTGACATTGTTTGATGCTTTTCTATTTTGGTTGTAATGGATTCAAGATGTCTGTGCTTGGAAGGGGGTGCAAGGGGTGCCAGCCTACTGGGCGATGGCTACTCTCAGTTTCAAGATGACATAATTTTAATTTACACAATTTGATTTGATTTAGTTTTAATTTATTTTCAAAATCTTTTTAGGTCCCCGACAACAACAACAAGCCTTTGAGAGCAATGAGTACTTAACAAATATGTCGCCCATCTTGGTTTTTCCCAATATGTCAAACATTGGTATTTCCCATTATGACAGAGTAACAGGTTTTCATTAACAATTTTTCTGCCTTTTTCCTTTTGCATCCTAGTAATTGATTGCCTTTTCCAAATAATAAATCTAATGGCACATATGTAATTTTCTTTTCATCTACTTCTGCAAACACAAGTGCGATATTTTTATAGATTATAAAATTTATATGTATTTATTTATATTTCTATTATTATATTTGTGTATAGTATTTCTTAAAAGTTACATGTGTCTATCTTCTCTAAGAATTTTTTTTTCTGGTCTTATCGTCTACTCCTACAAATACACACATACAACATTTTTATAAATCATAAAATTTATATGTATTTTTTTGTTTAATGTCTAAGCATTGTCATTGTAAATTTTTTTACACTTTATAACTCTTTTTCTCTTCTTTTTTTTTTATATTTCTATTATATTATTCTCATATAGTCTTCCATAATTTACACGTGTCTATTTGTTTTAATTTTTTTTTACACGTGTCTTCCATAAATTTCTAGTAAAACACATTTTTGAAAAAAGACAACAAAAATTAATTGCGACTAAGCTTCTGATTAATAATTAATATATATTAGTAATTTATAGTTGTGTATTATATTGATAAATTTTGTGTGTATATAAAAACTTATTAGTAATATATACATAAATTATGTTAAAACATGTATGAAAATCAATGCTCGCATGAGTACCTTGCTAGGAGGTTAGTTCTAATTACTATCCTCTATACTTTATACCGGGTGCGATTTTTTTGGTTTGATTAAATTATAATTTTTTATATTTGTACTTATTATTATGTGAATTTAGTAGTATTATTTTAAAAAATGTAAATAAATAAACATATAATTTTTTATAATATTTACTATCATGTTAACTATAATTACAATAAAATTGAGTAAAAAGATTAATTGTATTTTCATTGAGCAGATATTATCTTTAAAAATATTAAATTTATTAAAATTTATCATGATTTTTCTTTCTCCAAATAATAACAGTGATATAAATTTATAATTATTTAAATTATAATTTACTATATCCGAGTTTATTCAAATATAAGAAGATAATTTAAATATATAAAATATTTTAAAAATAAATTTTTATTAGTTTATAATTGTTCATAAAAATATTCATTGTAAATGGAGATTTTAAGTATTATCTATATATATTTTTTAAAATTAATCATAATGATTTTCAATTTTTTCATACTATGAATACTATGTTTACATATACATAACTATTTAAATTTGAGTATTCATTTTTTTTAATTATGAATACTATCTTTACATGTACATAAACTTTATGTTTATAATTAATAATTTTTTAAAAATTTATTATAACATTTAAAATTTATTTTAAATTGACATTTTAATAATTTTTAAGATATTAATTTCAATGATGTAATATTAGTTTTTTTTATACTTTTTTTTAGAGAAATATTAATTTTTACTATTACTATTACTACTTGTTCTTTGATTCTAATTTCATTACTTACTTTTTAAAGATTTTTTTTATATATTTGAGAATTTATATGTTTTAATGTACTTATTATTAGAATTATTTATATATATATAAGAATTATAATTTGTATGTAGTCCTAACTATTTCATATTATTATATTTTACTTTTATATTTTATTTTTTCACTTTTAGTAATTTCAGAAAATAATATTAATTAATAATTATAACTATTTTATTATTGAATACTTTAGAACTATTATAATTATTTTTAATGATAATTATAATAAATATTTTTTATAATGATCAATTATAAGACATTATGATTTTTTATTCATATAAATTTCAATATGAAAGAATAATAAATATTCATTATGTATCATAAATATAAAGAGATATTTGTTATTATTATTATTATTATAATTACTATTATTATTATGTTATTTGTATATTTTTTATATATTAAATTTAGTTAATATTATAAATTATTTACTATTTACATAATTTTTCCTATAATATACTAGTGAGATTTTTGCATCAATTTAATTGTCATTTATTGAAGTACTATATATACACGTACGGAGAAAATAGTTTGAAACACGTGAACCTACTATTATTGCACTACTACTCTAAATATTATCTATAATAAGGTCTCTTCATGTTATGTTAAAAAAATAATTTTATAAATTGAAGGTATAAATTAAAATCAAATTAATTATTGACTCTTTGTTGCTAAAAATGAGAAAGGTTAAAAAATTGTATAATTATTTGTTTATAATACAGAAAAAGGAAAATATAAAAACATATATTAAATAGTTGAACGATAATGATCAAAATATTAATTAACATAATGGTAAAAAGAAACGAAAAGAAGAAAAAAAAAAATGCAAAGTTACATATGTGCAAACAAATAATAATAATAATAAAACACAAATTTGTTATATAATGTTTGATTATCAATTTTCGCTTCACATGCTTTGCCAGATTCAATTCCTTGGATGATGATTTTTTATCTCTTATCCATATAAAAGTGTTGCAAGCTAATTAAATAAGACATTGAGTGACATTCTCATTCTCTCAAATTGTAATAGAAAAAATGAGGGAAAAAAATATTAATTAAGCAAAAAAAGAAACACAGGACAAATAAAAAGACAAAAAAATAGAAGAATACACTTGCTAATTGATCCTTAATTAAAAAGATAATAATGAAATAAAACTTTCAATCTCTTTACATGAAGGAAGTATGCAAAAAGAAAAGTGTAATTTTTACCAAATAGAAGATAAATAGGAATTTTACATCGGTCATATATACATGTGTCATTTTTTATACTGATTATGCATATAAATGATATAAAATGCAACACTTTTTTACATCAATTTTGCACATAATTGATTAAAAATGTCATGCAAGTAGGATCGAATGATTGCTTTGAGCCAAAAAACACACATTTTAATTTATCGATGAAAAACGTATCAAAAAATATTTTGGGATGCCATTTGAACATTTTCATATTTATGAACATGAAAAACATATTTTAGCCCTGTGATAATAATGAGGCCAATTCATGTTTTTTAATAAAATTTGAAATGTTTTTTAGAAAGTCACAAAATTTAAATCAATTTTATATGTTAATTTAAACATTGAATTAATTATACTTTGCCTTCAAAATCAACGGAACAAAATAATCAGGAAAATGAATTGATAATACTCTTAGCATTTAACCTCATGCTGAAAATTCTTATATACCTTTAAAAGTAACCAAAATTTAAATACATATCAATACAATTTATTCAAAATTTAATCATATGTCTATTTTTTTTACTAAATCATATGTTTACAATTAGTTTCATCAAAGCATTTTCTCACATATTTTATTTTATAATATAATAAGTATAATTTTATTGTAAATTACATAGATATAAAAGTATACAATATTTTAAATATGTGCATAAAATTTTAATATACATATATTAAATTAAATATATTTATAAATATTAATTTTTTAATTTAAAAATAAATTATTAGTTTTAAATTAAAACTACACTATCTCTTATATATTTGGTTTTTTCTATTTCTATTTAATTAATAATAATAATAAATCATTGTTTTAAAAATTCATAATCTTTTAAAATGTTTCGATCTCACGATTAAAATATTAAACTTAATGAATCAAATAAAATGTTGTTACAAAATTAAAGTCTTGATCTAATGCTCTAAAAACTTCAAGTGAAATTTATTTATATACTAGATTTTATAACTGTGCGATGTACGGACCTGATTAAATTATATATTTTTTATATTTGCATTTAGTATTTATATAAAAATATATATACATTAAAATAATTAATTTTTAAAATATTTAGTAGCATATTAAATATAATTATATTAAAATTAAGAAAGATAAATAGTTATATTTTAAATTCGAAAGATGTTGCCTTAAAAAATATTAAGCTACTGAAATTCACTTTGATTTGTTATTTTTATATGTATTCTTTAAAAAAAAAATTAGTGATGCAATACGTATATCAAATCAAATGTATAAATTAAAACATTATAATAATATATATTTATAGTTATTTAAATGGTAGTGTTCATTTTGTTACTACATAAAGCTAAAGTGAAGTTATAATTCATGGGTTCCATCTCGCTGCACCATTGTTGCGTTGTCCTCTACGTGATACCGTCGCGCTGTCCCATTGCAACACTGTTGCAACTTTGCACTTCTCGAACCACTTCATTCAGGTATTTCCTTTGGTTGCTTCTATAGATCCTTCTTATCTAAAACCACTAAAATTAGAACCCTTGAATTCTCTCTGTGTTTTATGAATGTGTGTGCCTGATTCCTTTATGTGAGTCTTATTTTTTGCAGTAACATCATGTTTACAGGTGAAATTTTGTGATTACTTTCAAGTGGAATACCAAAATTGGTTAAAGATTGAGTTTTGGGTTTTGATTTTTTGTCTTTTTCTTATGTTTGAGTATTGGAATGCTAGGACAAATAATATAACCCCTATAAATAATAATCATGTCTCTTCTAGTCGGGAAAACTCAATTGCTTTGGTCACTCACCTTTTTTTTTCCTAGGTGTGATGGATATGTGTTACATTAAAGAACAATATCAAAGGGAACATGCCTTGAATGATTTTTCTTTATGTTTTCAATTACAATTGGAAAAACATTCAAATAATCTTTAATTTCTACACATTTTTCTTACATTTACATTGTCATGCAGTTTCGAATCAAATGGTGTAAATAATTTAACTTGCATTTCATTTTATAAAGATTTTGTCTTGGTTGGATAGAATATTAATAACGATGAGGACAATGACAATGAAAACAATAGAATGGTGGCGACAACAATGGTGGTGGTGGAGGTAATAACGGTGAAGTATAGTCGCAAGGGGCATTAGCGTGTGGTAAAGTGATGATGGTTAAAATATGTTTTTTAAAATTAAAAAAAAAATTAAAAAAACCTTTTTCTTGGTTTTGATAATGAACTTAAAACGGTTTTGAAATTGAGTTCAAAATCAATTTAGGTCTAATTTTGTCAAAAACGTTTTGTTTTAAAAATTGCATTTGAGAATAAAAACTAGAAATTTGCAACAACCCCCAACGGGCCCTAACTGATGGTTAGTCAAGTGTGTCACACTGCTGCTACTTTGCAACCCTAATGGCTAACGGGAGTGTGTGTCTGCCGCTGTTTTGCAACCCTAGGACCTAAACGTGACGGCGGCAAATGAGAGATCAAAGAAGTTGCGATTATCGGAAACTGCTTACGGAGGAGGAAAATTAGATTTTCTTGCTTCGTAGGGGATCACAGATCCCACAATTCCACGCACTTCATCGCAATCTAACATCGATCTCACCCTCTAGCGATCATAGGCACGATCCATATCACAAGGAGATGAGCAATGCATGTCTATTAGCGCTGATTTTCTTTATGCATGGTAATTGAAATGTTCAGAATATGTAGTCTTTGTTTTACTAATAAGCCCTGAATCCATCTAACCCAACTTGCTTTTGAAATTTAAATTGGACATTATGACTGAGTAGATAGATGGCTTAATGTTCTTTTGATTAATCATCTGAAAGAGGGCAAGGGCTTAACATCGCATGTTATTTTTCTTTGATATTTTTTGCTACTATTTTTTCTGTTGGTAGCAAGTTCTTTTTCTTTTTTTTTTTTTATTGCAAAGAACAAGTGCTAAATTTATTTGCATGGATAATATGTATGAAGTGTGAAGTAGCATTTTTAGCTGTTTGTTTAATCCTTTGAAATATTCAATATAATGATTTCACTACCAACAGATTTGAATTGCTTGTTTGTTTTTTAATGCGTGCTAACAGAAAGTTCTTTGCAGATGATTTCAAACAAGTTCACTAGAGAATATGCTGGTTTCTCAAACCTCCAGATGGCTCACGATGGGACTGTATGGATGAGGTGACTCGAAGTCAGAAGACTAAAAGGGGAGTTGTTGATCAGTTTCAAAGTATTAATTTTACCAATCATGAAAACAAAAGAATAACTTAATCATGAAATACATATAGTACTTCCTTGTCAGATGACTTGGCAAAATTAGTACTTTAGTTTGGACTTGCTGAGGCAAATTGGAGCTTCCAACAATGTTAATTTCAGTTTAGTTTTCTGACTTTGAGTCATCTCATCCAAATTCTCAACAAAATCATTGTTATTGTCATTTTTATTTTGGGTGTCATGGGAGGGATACAATTCAACTGCTTAGAAATTAAAGACCGGATAATGAAAGAGAATTAGAAGAAAAAGAAAAGAAAAAGTTGGTGATGAAGCTAATGAACTCGGAGACACCCCTGCACCTCTCTCCATTCCTTTCATATTCACCCTCATGCCTCAGGCATGATTGATGCATCATTGCACAATATGCGTGAACAAGCAGAAGCATCACGCTGACTACAGTGGTCGATGCCGAGGTAAGAGCACAATGCGAAAGCGGCGTAATGAATGTGACAGTCAGTGATAGTGAGAGGTATAGTGAGAGGTAGACTTAGTGAGAGAACAGAGGAAAGACTAGGATTAAGATTAGGAAGAATAGGGATTGAAGTGTCTTTTTAGAAAATATTAAATAAAAAATAAAAATATCAAATTTGCTGAAAGGTCCTTGACTTTAATTGCAAAAAGAAAAAAAAATCAAACTTGATTATTTGATGTGACAAAGTAAATCATATGACTAAGAATTATAGGCACAAATGGTTTAGCACTTGGTCCATTAACCAAAATCGAGGGAAGAAGATTATTGAGTGTCAAATAAAAAATTCTAGATATATATCTTTGGTTTTTTAAAAAAAAAGTAAGGTGTCTATCATGACTAAACATTATAGAACTTACACTAATGTTGGTTATTTCAGCATACATCAAAGTAATGACAAAAACTCAAGTGTTTTATCTGTTTCCATACTGAAATAAAATCAATAAGTGTTTTTTAACATTAATTAGGTGTTTACTTTCTATTAGGGGGTGAAAGTAGGTTGAGTTATCTGTCGGAGGCCTAGGCACAACCCGTTTAAGTATTGGTTTAACTCAACTTTTTTGACTTGACTTTTAAGAAAAACCTTTTTGGTTAAATAGGTTAGTTCATAGGCCTAATAAAACCTTATTAAGCTTCATGAACTAACATATTTAACAATAATATTTTTTTAATAAAAATATTATTATTAATATGATATATAATATTAATTATTTTAGTGGTTTAATTATTTAAATCATTTTAATGTTTGACATAAATTAGTCCCTATAAACATATATGGGTAATATGAATAAATGTTCTTTTCTCTTGATGGGACTTAAAAGGCTTTAATAGTATGCCATTGTGATGTTTGTAGGCCAGTTTTGGTCACATATTGTGGATTAAAATTAACTTATTATTTTTAATTGAAATCTTCGACTTTGTCAAAGAAAAAAAAAAGAATGCAATGCATCCAATTTTGGGTAACATAAAAATAACATTAAATTATTGCTTCACATTCTAATATTTTCAATGCATAATAATTTTATTATTATGCAATAAATTTTTACACTAAAACAAATTTTTATATAGGTTAACACTAAGTTAGACTTATATAAAGGCCTATAAAAAAATCAATCAATAATAAACTTATTTTTTTACAACAAATAATAAATCCAGTATTTCTATACAACATTGCTGTACACTATATAAATACTTGTTTATTACTTACCATCAAAAGAATACTCCATGAAGGAAGAACACTAAGAGGAATAAAGGTATAATATGAACAGAAAAAGAAGATGTAGCTGAGGCATAATAATAGAAATAGGGATAGTTATTAGGTCCAGAAATCACTGTAGGCTGTCCTGAACCTGATGAAGAAGGGTTGTTGGATTTCAAAGGTGGAGGAGGAGGAGGAGCAGCTCCTAGTGGAGGAGTTTGTGAAGGCTTTGTTGGTGGGGATAGCACAAGTGATGGTGGAGGGTATGTTAGGAGTGGAGAAGGTGGTGGATCATATGATGTTAAGAGTGGAGGAGGGGGTGGGTTTGATGTTAAGAGTGTAGAAGGAGGGGGTGGGTATGATGTTAAGAGAGGAGGAGGGGGTGGAATTGATGATGATGGTGGTGTTATTAGGTGTTGTGGAGGAGGGGGAATGTGTGATTTTGGTGATAGAGGTGAAGGAGGAGGTGGATGGTTTGAAAATGTTGTTGCAAGTGATGGAGGGGGTGTTGAACATATTGTAGGACATGTGGCACATTCACTAATGCACAATGAACCACTTAAAGGGTCTTCAATTTTTTCCTCTGATGTCACCATGCAGGCACACAAGGCCAGCACCATGAAGCCAACTTTTTTCATCCATTGAAACCAACTTTTTTGTGTGAATCCTTGATCCTTGCTATGACCCATTTGAGCTAATGTGGGTTGAGCTTGGAGGAGCAAGGAAGGTATGTGCATGTTCTAGTGAACCATGTGTCAGAAAGTTGGCTTTGGCTGAGTGATTATATAGATAGAAATAATGGGAGAATAGGTGATGATGAATTTTCCCTCTAGCGTGCTCTTGGCTTTTTGGAACTTGGAATTTTGAGTTATATTCTTCGATGCTTCCTTAAGGATGGGGTGTGGTCCTTGGTGGAAAAGTATTAATTCTCTTACTTTATTTTGGCTCATAATTAAGTTTATCAAATTTATACCCTTATTATACATTGTCATTTACCAATGAATATACTAAGGTCATAGACTTTGATGTATCTATTACCGATAGATTAGTTAATACGATTAAACAAAAGTTTAGAACTGAGTGTTGAAGAGGAGAATGAAGTAATTACACTTGCACAATTTAATACAAGGGTCTTGCCAATCATACATCATAAATCCACTAATGAGTCCGAAACATTAATGTTTTGTTTTAATCTTTTCCATCAAAGAAAACATATATGTTAAACAATTTAAGTAATTTTCCCTCCATATATTGGACCTTCTTGTTACATTTTGAAGTTGTTTTAATATGATGTTTATATACTATGATGATAGAATTAGGGGACTCATAACTACGAGATAAAATAACAACGGAACAATGGAACACCATGCACCAGCCACTATTAAAATTATTATTTCTTCGAATTTTGGATGTTGTAAATATGCACTTCATTTTCACTTCCGAAGCAAAGCTTCTTTTTACAATCTTTTTCTTTTTTCTATACCTTTCTCCAAAAGCAATCCATCTTTACGTGGTTCAGTTCTGGTACTTCTTGTGTGTGCTGATTAGTTTATACTTTGCAAACTAACTAAGGATTCTGAGCCACCTCTTCGCTTGTGAGTTTTCCGGCTAAGTCTTGCTACAATGGGCTGTTTTGTTAAAACTTATTTATTAAAATAAGTGTTTTTTTAATAAAATAAGTAATTTTTTGTTTTTTAGTGTGTTTGTTTAACTATTTTTACTTTTAAAAAAAGTAGAAAAATCATGGTTTTTAAGAATCAAATTCTATCTATTTCTTAAGAAAGTACTTTTTCTAAAAATGTCCTTTTCACACTTCCTTTTATTAAGTTTAAACAAACTGGCAATCAAGTTTGATGGCAGCTATGACACTATGGCCACATACACCACATGAATGAAACATAACTTGCTGTGAATATCTATGACGGATTGTGTCTATTGTTCTCATTACAAACAGTGCCAAAGCATTCCACCTTTTAATAAGTATCACAAAATATTCTCTAACTATAGTGTCTCTTTACGATAAATTAATATCAACTTTGTGGCACTGTGTTAGCTACTAGAATTCTTATGTGAAAACTTGACTACCCTCCTTTGTACAACTCAAGTCTACAGTAGCATAGATAAGTTTAGAGTGAATAGTTTAAGTATTGACATATAATTTTTTTTATACTATTATTTAATGACAGATCGTCATGTAAGACAAGTTTGTCAACATTAATGTAACTAGTAACTACTATAAAAGTCATATTATGATTTCCGATTGCTTTAAATTTTTTTACACCGCTAAGATTAATGTTGTTTACAAGTTATGTTTCTTATCTTTTGCATCACATTATACTTTCCAATCTTAGACTACCAGGCATCTAATTGGATTAAAGGAACTCTTCCATTACAAGAAAACTGTTGGAAACTTGCATTCACAACACAACAATGCGTGCCGCAAAGAAGTTAGTTGGAGTAAATGCTTCTACACAAATCAACATGGCAGGTGAGTCAACATACCAACATGGAACCTATTTTAAGTACTTGATCGTGGACTTCGCGTAGGCGTGGGAGGGTGTGGAGGGTGGCTACGGTTCTGAAATGTTAATCCAAAGTCCCTTAAACGGTTAAGCTCCGGCACCACCACTGTTGCAAGATCAGGCCTGTCCTTTTTGCTGAGCTCTGTACAACTCAATGAGAGTTTGGCAAATGCTAGAGCCTCTTCCAGTGGCACATCATTGATCATAATATCAAGCATTTCTGAAAATGTTTCCTTCTCAATTGCCCTTCTAACATGGTGTGCAAGCCCCATTGGAGGCTTGGCAGTGATGATTTGTAGTAGCATTATCCCCAAGGAGTATATATCTGATTTTTTTGTTAACTTTCCTGTTTGTTGGTACTCAGGATCAATATAACAAAAGGTTCCAGCAGCTGCAGTCAAGTGATACTGTGTGACAGAATCAGCCACAGAAGGTGGCACTAGTCTTGCAAGACCAACATCACTTATTTTGCTCACAAAGTTCTTGTCCAAGAGAATGTTAGCGGGTTTAAGGTCCCGGTGCACAATTGGCTCTGGCTTTGTTTGGTGAAGGAAAAGGAGTGCAGTTGCAATCTCAGCAGCTATTTCAAAACGTTTCCACCATGGAATAGGAGGGCTATCATTTTTCATCAACAATCTATCTTCTAAGCTACCATTCTCCAAGTACTCATACACTAGGCATCCGTACTCGGGACACGCACCAAGGAGGAGGACCATGTTAGGATGCCTTATGCTGCATAATATCTCAACCTACACATGTGAGAAGGAAAAATATATTTTTGTCAAAATTGCATAAACACAATAGTTTGATTTTGATACAGTATAAGTGTAAATATTTTTATTCTATCCATCAGTCAAAAAGTTACCTCGGATATGACTTTTGAATATTATAAAAGTCAACAACCTTATTATCATGACACAACATGATTAAATGAAATTGTAAAAATGACTTTTACACTGACCGTGCACATAAATTCGACTCTTGTATAAAACGTAATACTATCAATACATTCTAATTTACTTCTAAGCATAATCTTGCAGAATTCAGAAGTTTCTAACAAAAGTAATGAAAGAAAATCACTGTTTTGCGAAAGAAAAGTCAGTAATTATATTTATACATGTTATTCTTCTAAGGAGAGGCACTTGGAATTTTGTATGTAAAGCATAATTGTTAGAATATGTAAAGTTACAAACTAGCTTCATGTATATGGTACCTTAGAAAAGATTTCTAAGTGACCAAGTTACTAAAAAGAGATTAATTTTCATGGTCAGTATAAATATTTTTATTGCATCAACCAATTGCATACATATCCATGTTGAAAAACTGATTTTCTCATTTGAGTAAAATTCACTTTCAATTTTATTACTTTTCCTCTTTTCTCCCCTCTGAACCATGGACTCTAACTGTCTAACATGTATTATACCTCTTGTTGGAACTGCCTCCTTCCATGGGAAGCATCAGGGTTTAAAATTTTGATTGCAACCGGGGTGTGATCAAGTTGGCCTCTAAACACAGGTCCATATCCACCTTCACCTACTTTCAATGATGGGGAAAACTTCTGAGTGGCCTCTTCAATATCCTTTATACTGTATTTTCTGTACCGAGCATCGTTGATAATCAACTGATTTAATGCTCGATCCTTTTCTTGTGACTCTCTCCTAGCCTTCACCTCTGCCTGAAATCTTCTTTGTGCTTCCTTTTCAACCATCTTAATGGCTTCCTCAGATGCTTCCAAGGCAGCTTGAGCTTTAACTTTCTCCTTTTCTGCCAGTTCTAGAGCTGCCTCTTTAGACAACTTAGTAGCTTCCTCAGCTATACGTTCCTCCTTCCATTGGTTAATCTCCTTAGCCTGCCAATATGTATTACACAACACCCTTTGAGTTATTTCATGTAACACTTCATTCATTTCATCAATCATTTAACACTTCTTTCATTTTATCAAAGTATAATACTCAAGCTCGTTTATTCACTACCCTTATTTTATTATATTTAGGAAAATATGTTTTTGGTTCCTCAAAAATATTTCAAAAAAAAAATGTTTGATTTAGTCCCTATAAAAATTTAATACATTTTTAGCTCCTACATTTACCAAAAAGTGATATGGTTTTAGTCCTTCACCAAGAACTAAAAAACATGTTTTTGGATAAATATAGGAACTAAAAACGTATTAAATTTTTATAGAGACTAAACCAACATTTCAAAATAATTTGAGGAATAAAAACATATTTTTCCCTTGTTATTCATATCAAATAGTAGTTATCATTACCATTTTACAGAGAAGGAGTAATAGGTGTGGTTTCTTTGCATCACAATATGTAAATCATTTTAAGGGTCATAAAATTCCTAACCTTAGAAAATATAGACGAGAGAGAGATGAAAGCGAGGAGTAAATATTATTCATTAACCCAAGTCACTAAAGATTACAAAAGAGTATTTACAGACAGTTCTGTTAAGGAGAGACTAACAGCTGCCATGTAACTAACTACTAACTAACTAACAGCTGTCAACAGCTGTTAGATAACTAACTTTACTAATAGCTAGGTGAGTCTGCAGTTGAATAACTGCAGCTCCTTAAAATACTCTAATCCCCCCCTCAAACTCAATGGGGTTGAGTCTTTGAGGGAGGCTCAATGACATTGGGTTTGGACCTTAAGAAAAGAAACCTAGTTGGAGACAAAGATTTTGTTAAAGCATTTGCCCATTGATCCATGGCAGGAATGTGATAAACTTGCAGCTTCTTAGCTAAAACCTTCTCCCTAACAAAGAAAATATCAATCTCCATGTGGTTTGTACTTTGTACTGAGTAAAGAACTGGATTGTGAGTGATGGCAACAACACTTTGATTATCATAGAATACTGTTGGAAAAGTAAAAAGAACAGAAAGTTCAGTCAGTAGAGTTTGAATCCACATCACTTCAGTTGTACCTTAAGCTAGGCTTCTATACTCAGCTTTAGTATTTGACCTTGTTGTTTTTTAGACCACCAAGATATGAAAATTTGGACCAAAATAAATAGCAGCCTCTTATGTAAACCTTCTATCATCAGGATCAGATGCCCAATCTGCATCATAGAGTGCTTTAATGGGAATAGGAACTCCTGGAGTAGCAGCGTTGAGAAGTAAGCCATGATGTAAAGAGCCTTTTAGAAATCTGAGGATTCTTTTTACAGTTGTCCAGTGTGTTTCAAGAGGATTAGCCATGAATTGGCATACTTTATTCACAGTAAAACTATGCTCAGGTCTGGTTATGGTGGAGTATTGTAATGCTCCAACCACTGATCTATAGAGAGTAGGATCTGAGAATATATTTGCTCCTGTTTTAGTGAGCTTACTTCTAGAAACCATGGGAGAAGATATAGGTTGAACCTTAGCCATTTTAGTTTTTTGTAGAAGATCTCTTATGTATTTGCTTTGAGTTAGAAGAATAGAGCCGTCAGCCATAGACTTAACTTCAATACCCAAAATGTAATCTAGCTTCCAAAGTTGTTTAAGAGAAAAATTAGAATGAAGCTTGACAGTAAATTGTTGGACTAAGGTGACAAAACTTCCAGCTATTATGATATCATCAACATACACCAAGAGATAAATAATATGAGAAGCATCTTTGAAAATAAAGAGAGATGGATCACATTTGCTTGCAGAGAAGCCAAGATGCAACAGAGTGGATTTAAGTCTATCAAACCACTGTCTTGGTGTTTGTTTAACCCCATACAGAGCTTTGTGTAGTTTACAAACTAGAGAAATATTGGGGTTTTAAAAACCTGGAGGTTGCTGCATATAAATGGTTTCCTCTAGAAAACCATTTGAGAAAGCATTGTTGACATCAAGTTGAAACATTTCTCAATTATTAGTTAGAGCCAAGGTAAGAATCAACCTTACTGTAATAAGTTTTACAATAGGAGAAAGAGTTTCATTAAAATCACAACCAACCACTTGATGAAACCCTATTGCTACTAGTCTAGCTTCATACCTGTCGATAGTTCCATCTACATTTTCCTTGACCCTGAATACCCAATTGCAGCCCACTACTTTTCTATTAGAAGGAAGCGAAACTAAATCCTAGGTCTTGTTATGTAGGAGTGCCTCATATTCTTGTTTCATTGCAGTGAACCACTGTGGATCATCCAAAGCTTGCTTTACTGACTTTGGTTCACAGTGAGCAAGTAACAAAGTTAGGTTAATTCTAGGTAAATGAATTTCAGACTTTGATCTAGTCTGCATTGGATGAGAATTAACTGGTCTAGCAGGTGGGGATACTGCAGGAACATTTTCTGATGCTACACTGTGAAGTAGCAGAATGAGACAGATCTGATGATTGAGGAAAATTCACTTGTACAGATGTAGATTCAGCTTCAATGTTAGGACTAGCAAATTCAGTTTCAATGTTAGGACTAGATTCAACATTAATATTAGGACTAGAATAAGTATTCAAATCAATATGGGGTTTATAGAAGAAGAACCAGCAGTAGAGTTGCTGGAAGAGGTCTGAAAAGAATTGGGTTGAGGAACAATAGGTATGGAAGCAATGAGAGGAGTATTGTAAATAAGAGATGACTCAAACTTGGAGGAAGGCAAAATCAAATTTGGATATGGAAATTTAACTTCATTGAAAACAAACATCCTTGGATATGAAGAGTTTTCCAGTAGGAGAGAGACACTTATAGCCCTTATGAGATGTGGAATATCCTAGAAAAACACACTCATGAGACCTATATTCTAGTTTGTGTCTATTGTAGGTCTAAGAAAAGGAAAACAAGAGAATCCAAAGGTTTTAAGAAAAGTATAATCTGGGGGTTTATTGAACAGAAAAGTACAGGGAACATTAAAGTTCAGGGAGGTGGTAGATAACTTATTGATCAAATAAATTGTTGTGAAAGCAAAATCCCAGAATTTGAGAGGTAGGGAGGCTTGCTTGAGAAGAGTAAGGCCCAATTCTACAACATGTTTGTGTTTCCTGTCCACTACACCATTTTGGTGATGTGTGTGAGGACAAATCAGTCTATGAATGATTCCATGTCTTGCTAAAAAATTAGTTAGAGGTCAGAACTCCCCTCCCCAATTTGTTTGCACACTTTTTATTTTGGAATTAAACTGAAGTTCAGACATAACTTGAACTATTGGAAAATAGGGAAAGTTTCTGATTTATTTTTAAGCAAGTAAATCCATGTGAACCTGGAATAGGCATCAACAAAGGTGATATAATAATGAAACCATTTTTAGAAGGAATATGTGCAGGACACCATAGATCACTGTATATCAATTCTAAGGGTTGATTATAAACAGTTTCAAATAAAGTGGCAAGTAATCTATGTGATTTACCAACACAACAAACTGCACAAAACTCAAAGACATTTTTATTTGAAACTGGTATCTTACAATGATTAAGAACAAGTCTCAAAACATTAGAACTAGGATGGCCCAATCTAAGGTGCCAAAGAGTTTTAGAACTTCTGCTAGTAGATGCACTTGTAGAAGAAGTAGTTTTTACATCAGAATTGAAATTATTTACAGAATCTGAACAAAACAAGAAGCTGAACTACAAGCAATTGAGCCTTGGAGTTGAAGATTTGGAAAGACATATAAACCATCAGATCCAAGTGAGCCTTGAAGTAAGGTCTCATTGGCTTCGTGTGATTTCACAAGACAATGGTTAGGATGAAACTCAAAAAATACACCATTATCTAGTGCAAATTTACTGACACTGGTTAGATTTTTAGTTATAGTAGGCACATGTAGAAGCTGATTCAAGACAAAGACACTTTAGGAATAATAGGAGAGAGAAAAGTAGAAGAACTAGTGGAATTAACGGGCAAACCTTGTCCATTACCAATGTAGATTTGGTCTAGACCTTCAAAAGGACTGAGTTGCTGAATGTTCTGTGATTCTCTTGTCACATCAAAAGAGGCACATGAATCTGGTATCCAATTTGAAGAAGATCCAAATTGAAAGTTGAAGTTTGCAATCATTGCACTTGGAGGTTGTTGACTTTGGTTATTCTGCATTGACCTGTTCTGGTTTGTTCCTTGATTTCATGAATTTGATGATCTAAAACCACTGTTTTGTCCATAGTTACTCTGACAAGAGATATTAGAATTTCCTTGAGAGTACTGATTTTGAGCAAAGGAATTACTCTGAACATTTCCTTGACTTGAAGGATTATGTAGCGTGAGTGAGGGATTTGGTTGATAATTCTGATCAAAAGCGATAGTGACAAACAGATGTTGTATGCCCATATTTGTAACACACTTGGCATTGGAAGTTTGCGAAGCGTCCTCCACCACGACCACAATCACCGCCACCACCACCACGGCGGTCACCTCTGTTAAAACTTCCACCGCAACCACAGCTACCGTGAAAAGTATCTGAATCATACTGTTGTGAAGATTTGTTCGATACTACATAAGCATGGGAACCAAACGATGAAGATGAATTAGATTCACCTGAGTAAGATTGATCAGAGGCGAATCAAAGATGTGTTTTTGAAAATTCAGCAATTGAGCTTTGAGAGCTAAAAGCAATGCCTCAACTTTTTCAATAGGAAGAGGTTGGAATTTGCTTTCGATAACCGAGATTACTGAATAATAATCTTGCGGAAGACCTTCAAGTATAGCATCAATGTGTTCCTGAAGAGAAATTGGACTTCCGAAAGAGGCAAGTGAGTCAGAAATGGCTTTGATTCTAAGAAAAAACTCGCGCATCGACTTGTCTTCAAGCATCGTTGCACACTATTCAGTTTGAAGTAGTCTTGCTTTGGCTCGAGTCTGTTTGTGAAAATAATCATGGATTCGTTCCCAGACCTCATATGAATGGACACATCCAATGATTAGAGATAAAATCAACGTAGACAGTGTCGACTGCAACCAAGTGAGAAGAACCTGATCCTGCTGCTCCCATGGTTCATATGCAGGATTCTCAATCCCTGCATCACGATACGCTTCAGTGAGAAACCTTAACGAAATTTGTGGATTCGCAACAAACCTTTGAAGTTGGTGAGATCTGATGACATGCTCAATTTGTTATCCATTAATCCAAGTCACTGAAGATTACAAAGAGTATTTATAATTATAGGAAGTTCTGTTAGAGAGACTAACAGCTGCCATCTAATTAACTACTCACTAACTAAGAGTTGTCATCAGCAATTAGATAACTAACTTTACTAATAGCTAGGTGAGTCTGCAGTTGAATAACTGTAGCTCCTTACAATACTCTAATAAAGGGTAAGTTTTATTTTCTATACATGATGTGGTGAATGAGGACAGAACTAGAGGTTTCTAACTCACACTTGTAACAATTGTTGGGTATTTCGAGGGGGGCAAATATAGGGGAGATTTACACCTGAGTAACCATATAAGTGAATTAGACACCACACCTTAACCCAAAACCTTAAGGCTCAGGTTTATGGGTCTTCTCTTCACTTATATGGTGTTCAACTCTTCTATTTCTATCCGATGTGGGACTTTAACTCACACTTGTACTCCAACATCTTCTTACAGTAATCACATAATTTACATCACCTTGTTTTGTGCTAAGTTTGCATATTTGCATGCTGAGGTGTACATGTCTATAGTTTGCTTCAGTTTAAGCCTCAACATTCTCATCTCAGCTTCCATATCTCCCTGGAATGAAGTAAATTAGTAAATGTTCCTTAGTTATAAATTTTACCACTCAAATTACCATATTAATTTGACTACATAGTGATTCTAGTTCTACAACAAAGACAATCCAATTTATGATAAACTCGTTTTTTTGGACACATACTAAGAATTGGGAATCTGATGGAGAGCCTAAATCACAATCTTGTTTATTTCCATCTGCTGACTCAAACTTATGCGACCCTGAAGAGTCACTTTCACCTGAGGTGTGGCTAAATAGTGACCTCTGATTCATTGACTGACCAGCTGAAGAACACCTTGGCATTTCAAGTAGAGCTGATATTTCTGACCTTCCATTGGTGCTCCCTCTTCTATGTGAATATGTCCTGTTTTCATTGTAGCCAAACCAAAATATGAAAATGAGTAAAGACCCTTTTTACTTTTGAGTTAATTTTTTATGCACGGTGTAATTGTCAATAAATAAAAATTCATCATTAGTATGATTTCAAAAATAACCGTCAGTGTAATTTTTAAGATAATTATTACAAAAATCAATAAATTTGATCGTACATATTGCATTATAAAAAATCTTTACACATTATATACACTATTTACTCATTATGGAAATTTGAAAGCTACTCTTAAGCTTAATTGTGTGGTACCTTACTCTATTTTCTTTTTGTGGTGGAACCACGTTTACCATTGGGCGTATTGCTGGTCGAGCTCCCACTATCTTCCCTTTTGAAATTACGTACACTGAACTATAATCTGGAGCTGATTTCATTACGCCTGTTGACACATCGTGATGGCCTTTAAATTTTCTGAGACAGCCACCACCACATTAAGAAACTTTAAGACATTACATAATACATATGTACATGCAAATGAAACATAAAATTGTCATGCAATGGCCAAATTTTAAGAGGACTAAGGATATATTAAAAAAATTAATATAATGTAGTAATGATATGTGATTATGTCCCAACACTTAACTTGCTTCCGCTCCTCAGGTTCAGAGTTCGTGCCAAAGTATTCTTGGACGAGTGGGGTGCACCAACTACTATAGTATTGACGCGATTTCTCTGTGCATATTCCACAATTCCTTTAACAACATCACTATCATCGATTACGGCTTCTTTCAACATAACCTGAAATATCATTTGCCAGTTGAAAGTTTCAAGTATCACCACCAATACTATTTGATTGAATACGACAGAAATGAGAGTGTAATTAAAAAAATAAATAAATTATTTTATAAATAACTAATGTGTTCACCAAGAATGTAAAGAATTTTTAGACTACTATTCAATCACATTATCATAAATGATAAATTTATTAGCTTTTATAATACTTATCTAAAGTTTAATTATTAATATGTGTCTTATATATACCAACACAATTCTTAGATTTTAGTCACTAAACTTATAAATGACTTGTTTCAGTCTCTACACGTACACTTTTTTTTATCTATTTTAATTCATACCATTCAAAACTGTAGAAACTAAAACAGATTGAAAAATATGTGTAGAAACAAAAACAGTTAAAAAGAAAGTAAGATGGATACTTTTTAGGTGTAGGGATGACAATATATATTTACAATGCTGAGTAGTATGTTATTAAAATCTTCTTCAAATTGGTTAATTAAACAAATTAAACTAAAATATAATTTCAGCTCAAATATCAATTACATACAACGTTGCCATGACACATGTGACGTAAGGGCTTGAAAACATGGGCTATATCGTCTTCGTCGGGAGGGAAAACATTGGTGCCCTCATCTGCATGCATAATTATTATCATATAAACATAAGTATCACAAAAGAAAAAAATGATCATATATATCACGACACAACTTAAGGTAAGATAATAAAACCTATAATCTAATATCAATCTATTTGGATATAAGGCATAAGTATTTTTTGAGAATTTCTTTATTGAAAATATAAAATCTTTTATAGTAGAAAAATTCCAAAAAAGACTTTTACATGTATTGAAAGAGACTCTATGAAATTAATTAGACATGTAAAAATATGAGGGTACCTACGATGAGGAATGTTTTTGTGCTTGACATGGACTGCAATGATGACTGGGTTATCTATGTGTGTAATTGTCCAACGGAAGGCATAGCCACTGTTCTTGTCTTTATCTACAGCCACCATGGTGACATTTAAGGGTGGTGGCGTAGTGGTGGTCCCACCATGGGAAGACATTATTATTGTCGTCGTCTGCCACCTACCACGCCGCGCAGCACCGGCCACCGCAAGAAGGAGGAGGAGGAGAGAAGCTCTTGGTTAGGTCCTTCTTCTTCTTCTTCTTCTTCTACGACTCCTAGCTAGTCCTAGCTCTTGCGGTGATCTGAAGATGGAAATGAAACACCCCCATGCAACCTCATCGAAGATGGTGCACTCAAACACACGGACACAACTAAGGTTTCAATTTCATCCTTACGTTTTTTAGGCTCTTTGACTAAGCCTGACCCAAAAACAGAATTTTCTTTTTAAGTTAACGTTATCCTCCTCTATAAGGGTATCTTTTGTTTATCTAAATTTCAATTTCTGTTGTTATTATTGAATAAATTTCTTATTTCGTGTTCTATTCTGAAAAAAATTTCTTTAATCAACTACAGGAGAGATCCAAACTCAAATAATAAGGGGCAACCAAAAAAAATAATACAACAAATACATATCATCATTTTTTATATAAAAATATTTATAATTTATCCCTATATCACCAATCTATTATGAATAGTATTACAAACAGTATTAGATATATAAATAATTACTCAATTATAAAATATAGAAAATTAAAAATATATTTCTTTTGTGTAATATATTAATACCATATCTTTTAATTTTTGTCTCTTGTCAATGTCGTGGCAACTATTGATGTGTGTTTCTAAAATTTAGAAATTATAACAATCTTTAGTCAATCCAATAACACTCATTTATGAGATTTGAAAAATAATAACTCCTTCGATTACAAGAAAAATAAAGTTTAACTAACGAAAATAAAAATTGATTATATAATAACTAAAATTTAATAAAATATTCAGATAAAATTTGATATGTGCACCAATTAAAGGATAAAATTGGAAAAATGAAAATAAAACATTAAACTAATACAAACATAAATGCCCACGATTAGGGGTGTATAAAAACTAGTTCAATAAAAAAATGGAAACGAATTGATTTTAAACTATTTTTACCAGTTTGATTTTATGTACAAATAATCAAATTGATTTTAAAAAATTGATTCTAAATTACATTAATTTTTAAGCAATTTAAACTATTTATAAAAGCTAGACTAGTTTCCAACTGGTTGTCACTATTTTTTTCAAATAAAAAAATATTTGAGTGAAAATCAATTCGATTTATCGAATTTGTTTTGTATAAATAATTCGATTAATAGAATTAATTTTTTAAAACAGTACACTCCTTTTTTTAACTTGTTCAAAAAAAATCAATTCAATTTAAGTTAAGTTAAAATCCGGTTCAATCCAAACAATTCTTTTTGCAAGTTACAATTAGTGCTTAAACTTTTTCTCTTCTGCGAACAGAGGCACACCATTTTCCTTTTTTATTTAATGGTAAATAATTATTTTTGTGTTAATAAGTATAATATTGATTAACAAGTATAATTTATATGTTGCTTTAAAATTTGTTTTGTAACAACATTAGATAATGATAAAATCAAGTTGAGTCTCATTTTTTTGTAAGGATTAATTTAATGATTATGCATTTTAATTTATTTGAGTCTCATATTTTGAGTAATGTATTATCTTATATTTTTGTTTTGAAATTTCTAATGTGACAGTATTTTACCCAAAATATGAAACTAAGAAAAATTCACAGTCATTTAGTTAATTCTTACAAAAAAAAAGAGATCCAACTTGATTTTATCATTACCTAATATTGTTACAATAGAAAATTTAGAACAACATACAAATTATATCTATTAATCAATATTATACTTATTATTATGTTTATCTTACCTTATGTTTGCTTTCCTAATTTTTAAGTGTTTATTATAATTTTATGTTTGCAATAATTAGAAAAGAGGTAATATGAAGATTAAATTATATTTCAGATAAGGAGATAACAAATTCGTCCCTGAATATATAGAACGCTAACAAATTCGTCTCTAAATATGTCAAGTAGACTCTTTCAATTAAGAGTAACGAGGAGAAGTTAACAAAGAAATAAATTTATCACACTTTTTTACTTTCAAAGACAAAAATTTAAATTTTCATCTTTTAAAAATGAATTTATCAACACTACAAAAATAACTATTTACCTTTATTCAAGTACCCGCTAACTCTCTTCCAAGTCGTGCTTCAAATTTTTCTATTCCGAAGACAGAGTAACGGGCACGCGCACCTTTTCCGTTTTCTATTTGTATATATCACCGACTCATTCACTTTTTCTCTCTTCTTATATCCCTATAACTTCTAATTTGTAATATATTATCCTTTGAGGTTTGATATTATCCTTTCTCTTCCACAGATATCAACTTTTTAGGGAGAGGTGGTAAGTGACAGGCTACCGGTTGTAGGGTGGTGTTGTATGGAAGAGAGGCTGCAATGGGCCGGGCAGCAAAATTTCTATTAAGGAAATGGCAGATTACTCAAGTTGAAGGGTTTGTTTATTTTTATTTCGCAATTGGCTTTTTAAAGTTTTCTTATATTAATTTTGGAGGTATTTAATTATGATATGAATATGTGATAATTTTTTGCTTCACTTCATGATACAGGCTTGACTGATGTTGTAGAAGGTTTTGCAAGTAGCATCAAAGTAGGGTTCATTGATTTGGCCACCATTTGAAGGAAGGGTGTATGCAAATTTCAAAAAGGTGAAAAAATTAAGAAAACCAATGTTATGGACAGATGGACGACACACGTTAAAGAACAAGATGAAGCAATTTTAGAGAGAACAAACCAAGCATGTCAAATTCTGAAATGGAGGACTTAAAGATTTACTAACTTCTCTGCCTATCTCCCCTCATGTCAAATGTTTTATTATATATTGGAATGTTGATTTGTTTTTTTTTTTTTACTGTTGTGCAGTTCTTTTGTTTTATTTTGTCTTTTTTTTCTTCAATTTCTTCATATTTATTATTAGATTTATTACTGATTCTAATTAATTTGGGTTAAAAGGGTTATTAATGTTAATATTGATGTTGATGTTGTGCAGCAGGTAGATCAATAAATTCATTCATTGAGTTTTGCACATCCACCCCAATTTCCGGCTACAAGCAAGACATGTCCTGTCCACACAACATAACTTATGGAAATGCAAGTACGATTATTGGGTCCTATGCGGAGGATTATCATACATTTAAACAAGTCAATGATGATTCCCATACTACACCAGAAAATACCAGCATGATAGGAAAGTTCAAACATACCCAACATGGCATGCTTTTGAAACAAAAAATACCCCAACTTGCAAAGAATAAGAAAGTTGCGGATTTAGTGATAAGTTTGATCACAAAAACCACTAACGTGACCAACCAGTTGTTCCTATATGGATAACTTCAATTTGAGTTCCTGTGGGAAGAGGTATGGCCTGGTGCAATGGTAGAGATCTTGCAAAAAAAAGGGTGCAGATAGTGTTTTTAAGGCATATTAGCACAAGTTCCAAAATGTTGTGAGCAAAAATTAGGATGATTGATATGGCATGATAAAAATATGATGATCTACCTTCTTAAAATTAAGGTTAACTATTATTTTTTATCCATTATATTTTAGTGTTATTTCATTTTGGTTTATTATATTTTTATTTTTATTTTAAGTTTTCATTTTACCATTTATGTATTAAAAAAATTCATTTTGATTTTTTATATTTTTTAAAATTTCATTGTGATCCTTTATTTTCTAAAATAACTCATTTTACTCTTTTTTTTTAATTTCCATTAACAATTGTTAGTCTTTTCTTTACATGTAAAGTCCAACATCAATATTTAATCAAAAGTTCCAAATATTAAGAGTAGATAAATTACTATCTTTGTGTTCGCCCAATCTTTATTGGGCAAAAAAGAAAAATTACTATCCTTTTGAAACTTTTTTTACTATGCTTATACTTTAGTCAATGAAAACATAAAATATATTACATAAAATTATAAGTAGCCAATCAAAATGATTACAAAACAAAATGAATAAAAAAATCATAAAACACATTTAAAATAAATTTAATATCCAACAGTGTTTACATCCTTTTTGTAAAAGGAACAATATAAAGATTGCAATATGTCTTCTCTGCCATTCTTCAATTTCTTTGTCAGTCTGTGCTTCCACATTAGCCTAATAACCGATACCGGCCAATTGCTTTTGGAGTTGGAGGATATGCAATTGATGACTCTCAAATTGAACATTCCTTTTCCTTCATATTATTAAATATATTACTGCTCCTTGAGGCAACTTATAAAATTTCAAAACATTAAAAAAACTACTATCAAAGCCACACTTTTTCTTTACATCTAGATTAAATTAATTAAAAATTTAAATGATTTAGTTCTTAATTACATAACATAACTGTCCAAAATACATTTCTTAAAAAAAAAAAAGATAATGAAATTTCTGTGATTTTTTAACTCCTAACTTTTAACCTTCACATGGAACAGTAGGAGTTAAGCATATTCGTCAGGAGTTAAATAATTTGAGGATGATCTTTATGTGGAACAGTAGGAGTTAAGTAATTTGAGGATCATCTTCATCAAACTTGTTTGTATCAGAAAAAGAGAGGATAAAGTTAATAAAATAACAATTAAACACTCTTTTAATTCTAAAAACAGGGAGAAAAAATGTAGCTATTTTATAAGTTTCATGTGTACTTGACATAGTGAAACAGTCAAGGTTTAAAGGTTTAGTATTGAGTTGGGACCATGGAAGTTCAAGATGTAGTAAAAATTTAAAATTTAAATATATATATATATATATATATATATATATATATATATATTCATAGATATTTCCTTTTAACCAAGAAGAGCCTAAGCAGCACAGCAGATTTTTCAGCTATTTTTCGTTACTACATTGCATGGCCTTCCAATAAAATGCAACATGTAGAATACGACAGCAGAACAAAATATATTAGTAGCTTTGTTTTGTAAGTTAGTGATTCGTTTCTAGTACTGTTAAGGAATGTTGAAGATGATTTTTATAATTATCACCCTTAATCAACAAAAATCATTTTTTCTTTCTAAAAAAAGTGCCTAATAGTTTCACAGTAAGTAAAGACATAATGAAAAGGGAAAAGCAAGTAGAAAGCAATAGCTTTCAAGTGTCTAACAGTTTTAGAATCCATTAGAAACATGGTAATATCCTAAGAACAAGTACATTGGGACAAATAAATGAGTCAAATGGCTTATGTTGCTTCAACTTATCTTTATTGAATTTTACTTCCAATAATTGCACATGCCAGTTCTTTTATATAACTTGTCTTGAGCCCAAAAGTTCAATTTCTAACAGAGGGGCCAGCTTTAGAATTTCTAAGTTCTAACAGAGTAAGTAGTTCGCAATTTTAAATTCAATGATGAAATGTAATACCAAATTTCTCTAGTACCGGCTAACTTGTAACCCCTAACTGTTCCATATAAATCATAGTCAAATTTCTGTGATTTCTTAACCCCTAACTTTTAACCTTCAAAGTAAATAAAAAATAAATAAATTGTTCCTTATCACATCAAAATAGGAACACTTCAACATATTTGCTGAAACCTACCTTGGCATTCTAATTTCTCACATTTGTCACAGTTTTCTGAGATGAAGTCAAAGCTCAAAACCTATATTAATGTGAGAATTTATGTGCAAGTGAATACAATATCTCAAATTTGAAGGGTTTATAAATTATGACTAAGCCGGAGATTGTTAAACCTAAAAATAAAGTGTGTGCTTTTAAGAGAGAGATCAAGTAAAACTAAAGCTTCACTTATCGGATTGGACATAAATAATTGAAACTGAAAATGGATGCTTATGCCTATATGACTTCCTTAAGAAGAATTGAAGAAAGCAACCTGCACATAGTCTAAGTCCCTTGAACAACAATTCATGAATCTAGATAATTTTAAATGACGAAAATGTAAAACTATCAATTGATAAAATTCTATTTATTGTCGGATTGGCCACACATTTTAGGCAATTCAAACCTTATCTTGAGTATAAAGTATAAACTTCTATCACAATAATAAGCATGTAAACAATATGTGAAGATCAAATTTCAGTTAAAATAACTTAATTGTTAATTTTAAATGACGTAAATGTAAAACTATCAATTGATAAAATTCTATTTATTGTCGGATTGGCCAAACATTTTAGGCAATTCAAACCTTGTCTTGAGTATAAAGTATAAACTTCTATCACAATAATAACTGTACAGTCCAAAATAGTAAAATGACACGTAACTTTCATCATGGGGTCACTGTACACGTGGACACCCTTCACGTCAGCACTGTCACATTAATAGTGCTTATTTATTCTCCAAGTGTCAATCCGGACACACTTATTCAGGTTCCTTGTTAACCTTGCTACAGGAGCACTGACACGGACTACTACAGTAACAATAATATCTACTGCGCATATCTTTATAATAACAACATATCAAATATGCCTAGATATTCAAATAGGTGCAACCACCTTATCATATCATATTTCAACAAGTTATCTACAAGCTGTTATTTATCTACAAATAACAGTATATCAATAAGATACACATTATCTTATATTTAAATTAGATAACTATCTGCTATCATCTGTTATTATCTTATCAACGGATTATCAATAAACAAAGGCCCAAAGCCCACATTCCACACTATAAATACAACCTTACAAGTTCTTTCTAAACATATCTCAATTCTCACTCCATATACAATACTTGAATGCATTACTCAAGTTACTCTTTCTCTACATCGCATACTGAGTTCTCACACTCGGTTATTCTCATATAAATTGATGTACTTACTTGAGCGTCGAAGTGTTTTTCCTTTGTTTTGCAGGTTCCTCCTCTAAGCAAAGCCTACACATCATCCGACGTGCAGAATTTGGAGTCCACATTGGCCACGCCTACCTCACACGTGGAATTTCCAGATTTTGGTAAGAACAATAAGCATGTAAACAATCATTGAAGATCAAATTTCAGTTAAAATAACTTAATTGTTAATTTTAAAATTTCACCTCACCTTTGTGTACTTGCCAAATGAGCAATGACAAACATAAAACTTTCATTATAAGGAAAAAAATCATATACCACTTTGTGTGTGTGTAAAATCAGGTTCATGTTCCACTTTATGCACACACCCCTTTGCCCCAAAAAAAGAAAAAGAAAAGAAAAAACAACTAACAAATGATTGTTTCAGAAATGAAAGAAGTTTTAAATGTTGTTTTACTTAGATAAGAATGGAAATTACATACAAATTAAAATCAAAAGTTTACTCCAATTTGAAACTTTTTTGAGAGCTCCATGTCTGTTTCTTTTTCTTTTAGCATCATCTGTTGTAGCATTCCATTTATTCCAAGTTTGCACAATTTGTCAATGTAACGACCCGCCTCATCGCTACTATATCATCAACTATTACCGCACAAAATTTAATTTTTTTAATGAAAACTTCATTAAATTGATTATGAAAATGATAGTAAATTTTTCGCGATAATATAATTATCATACACATATTACCATTCCACAATTAATCACATATGTACATATATATATATATATATATATATATATATATATATATTAAATTGGTACATGTCATCCACATGTTAAAATTTCCTTTAGTTTTACATGTAATACAACTGAAATTACATATCTAACAAAAAGTCAAAGAACTAACTAAGAAAGAGTTGATTAACAAAACACAATCCTTTCCCAAAAAGAAACCCAACGTCATCACGTCGGCTTCGCGGCTCCAACAAAAAAGAATCTCCCTCCAGAGTCACCTAAGGCTGCTCATCTGCTCACACGAACGAAGGTTCGCGATCATCACAGGTACCAACCACACGGTACAACAAACGCAAGGGTGAGTTTATTATGTACAACTAACAATTATCAAGTAATCACAATTGGAAAGGAAACAACAATCACAATCACAATTATTACCAAAATTCTATCAATCCAATACACACTCAACAAACCAATCATTCGATGCATTTCACAACTCAAACAATCATGCACAGAATGATGTATGCACCTGACTCATCTATCAACATGCAATGTGGTACCATCCTCATGGAAATAGTTTCTCTCAGGAAAATGATGCAGTAGCTCGTCAAGGTCACTCGGTCGTGCATAGGCCGCTCCCCCCATGGTGATCAGTCCTGAGTCATAAAGGAGTTCCAAACAGAAATGTCCCCCTAGTACCTCCGTACTTTACTGCCACCATCCTATTTCCATCAATGCAAATGAAATATGAAACATGAGCATCATCAATGTATGACCCGACTAGGAACACATCCTTCCTCGCAAGGGTAACCCATCATATACCCCTCATGTACATACATAACACCCCAATATGGGCTCACCGATGCACTGACCGTGGCTAGGAACACATCCTTCCTCGCAAGGGTAACCAACCGGTCACTGCATCCCATGTGTACATACACAACATACAACCATAGGCACCATCAATGTATGACCTGGCTAGGAACACATCCTTCCTCGCAAGGGTAACCAGTCATACACCCCCATGGGTATCCATGTATATCCACATCACATAATCTAATATCATCATCATACATATCAAAGTCATCTCATTTCAACATCATCAACCACATCAACACTATCTCATTTGTACATCATCAAACACATCATCATTATCTCATTCAATCATCACCAACACATCAATAACGTCTCATTTCAACATTATCAATGACATCAATATCACCTTATTCATCCATAATAGATATTACTACAAGACTGGTATTTTAGGAAAATTCTAAATTAAAGAGGAGGACTACAATATAGAAAACACACTCTTATGCCCATTTAAAAATTTAATAAATAATTAAATAGGAAAACATATTATAAAATTTTGGGCAGAGTCTCCTCTGTAATTAAGACTTTTCCCAAAAATCCAATTATTACAATAATAATATCATTCACAGTTTTATCCATCAACAAGCCAATTCATTGCATCCCATTAGTCAAAAGCAATTTTTCTTGAAAACGAGCACACACAGGAACAAACATACATCAAACATAAATACATCGCATCCCATTAGTTAAAAACGTAGTTTTTCTTGAAAACCAGCACACAACAGGGATAGAGAGTTATCTTCATAGTTGGACTCCCTGACACCCAACTATGGTATCTAAACTATTGCCAAAATAATAAACTCCCCTTACCTAACTAGGAGTTCTCCTGTTAAAACCTCACAGTGTTATTTTGGAGATCCTTTAATACGCGTGTTTTCATCCAAATGCAAAGCTCTATATACCAAATCGAAGACAATTTAATATAGATTTCCAAGGTAAGATCAATATTAACATTTGGGGTCAAATACCCACTCAAATCAAAAAGGGGTTAAAAGGGTGTTTTTGGAGTTTACATCAAAAGACATCATTTTGAAATTTCAATCACACCAATGTGATCAGGGTTC
Source organism: Glycine latifolia (assembly GCA_013407115.1). NCBI lineage: Eukaryota > Viridiplantae > Streptophyta > Magnoliopsida > Fabales > Fabaceae > Glycine > Glycine latifolia. The sequence continues at coordinate 12,277,471 of CM023954.1, forward strand.
AACAAGGATCACAAAAATGACATCAATTTCATAAAAAGGAGACTTTTACAACATCTCATTTTCAAAGGGTTTTTCAAAGGAAGTGTAAAACTCCCAACAACCGTACCCAAAACACAAGAGACACTAATAGAAGCTTAAACTAGCTAGAA
>CM023954.1:12277719-12364428 GCA_013407115.1 Glycine latifolia
CAACATCTCATTTTCAAAGGGTTTTTCAAAGGAAGTGTAAAACTCCCAACAACGGTACCCAAAACACAATAGACACTAATAGAAGCTTAAACTAGCTAGGAGAAGACAAAAGAAATTAAGATTACCTCAAGGAAACCAAGAAAGGAGAATTGGGAGCTCCGTTCTCTACCAAACTTCGAAAAGAGTTTCAAATATTCCGCTCCGATTAAAGGGTTTCTCTCCGTGCGGTAGTCTCGTGGCAAGCAACGACGACCCGTGGTGGTCACCGGTGGTCTTGGGTGGTCGAGAAGGGTGGTGGGTTGGCTATTGGGAGGGAGAAGGAGGCTAATTTTCATGGTTTGGAACACTGCTGCACTATTTATCACCGCCTCCACTCGCCCAGGCGAGGAAAAGTGCCTGCAAAAGTCGCCTGGGCGAGCTTACTAGATTCTAGAATTTTCTGCTTCAGTGAAAAATTAATTTTTCATGTTCCAGACATTATTTTGCTAATCCCAACGGTCAAAAGTTACAAATGTGGGTTAGGAACCTTCCTTTAAAATTTTGGGTCAAATTCAGAATCACTCAAATATAACGCATCTCAAACAAACTCCACATAACTTAACATCTACATCAAGCAATTGCACACGGATAATTCACATAACATTTCAACTAATCCTAATTAATAAATTAATCAAATCATACAAGGAATACATCACACATATATTTTAAGTTATCGAAATTTCAGGGGTTACAGTCAAGATAACCAAACACTTAATTCAGAATTAATTTAGAATTCATTATTTTAATTGCTTAAAAATATCAGAAAGCTACTACTATTTTATACCTCAATGAATTAAGTGCTCCAACATGTATTCCTTCAGTGATAGCAAAGGATGTCCCTAGAGCTTATTTAAATCATTCTGCCATGGTCTGCATTTCTTTCCAGGGAAAGTAACTTTTATGCGTTGATAACTTACCTGTAAAAATAAATAGATGTCTAGCAAGTCATGAAAATAAACTAAAACTACATGAGCAATCATAACACATATAGTTATATAGCTCATTGTCACTTGATCCATTATCCATAGGCTCGGGGGGAATCTTCACTATGAATGATTGTCTCTTGCAAGTAGGGTCTACTATTTTTCTAAAAAACGTAGCACCATATTTCCTTTTTTTGACAATTATGTGGAAAGATCTCATACAGAAAAGAAGTAAATAGATAAGTAAGAAAGTATGGGAAGCATTTCTAAATTTGCACCCACCTGATCAGCCTTATCTTGGAGGCATGGTAAAAAAAATTCAGTCATTGGGGCCAGATTAAATTCATGTGTAAAACCTTCTATTTTTTCACACAAATAATGCAAAAAATAATAAATAATTATCTAAATAATACAATCTAAAAATTATTACACAAATAATACAAAACACTATACATGGTGAGAATCGGTCTTCCCAAATCGATTTCTCACCTATACTTATGAAATCGATTCTCTATGAACAAATTTCATAATGTTGTTTAATTTTTTTCTAAATGATCTTGTGAAATTAATTCCCCAATAACTAATATCATAAGGTGTTCTTTTAAAACGTAATTCAGAATGTGAACTGTTTTTTTTTTTGTTATTTCTTTTACTTTTTTAGTTTTTTTTAAAAAGATTTATTTTTTCTTACAATTTTTTTTAAATTAATTGTTTTAATTTGTTTTATATATATTAATTTATAAAAAATATAATTTATCTAGAATAATATTTAAAAAATGCATATATTTAAATACTCAATATAAATATAATTTACTTACATATTTATAAAAAATATAATTTCATATTATATTGTATTTAAATTTAGTTAAATATTTTCCTTGTTATGATTTACGTCATATTTTTCTTAATTTTGTTACTTATTTAATATATTTTTCAAAAAATGCATATATTTTTAATTGATTATATATACTTATTAGATTTAATTTGTTTTAGTTAGAAAATTAAATGAACAAAAGAAGATAAAGAATATAGCAACAAGTTAAATTGAACTAAAATATTTAAATTTGAAACAATACAACAAAAATTTTAAAATACAAAAAATATGATAGAAATTCAACGTTGTTGGCTTGAGCCTACACAGTGGGGGCAATTTTTCTTTAAATGACTTGGAATGCGACACACAGAACATCACTTTGGTTGACCTGGTTCTTAGATATTCATTTCAGTGTGGATACGAGAGGATATAAGACAACCCTTAAAATTTCTTTTCTTGTCTGGGTCGGGGCAAATCATTGGCTCGTGACGCAATGACGAATATACTTCATTGCACAATTCTCCAAACAATCATTTATATACATTGGAGACACTTTCCAACGTATACACGTGATGTATGTAGTTCATGTACTCATGTGCAATTTCTAAAATTTTCCACATTCATGCCACCTTTCATCCAGCCAGGTAAAATTCTATTTATTGTCTCTTGGACCAAGAGTCATGTCTCACGTTGATCAAACTCAATAATAGTGTGAGTGACTGCCTTTCTTTGTGAATCTTCAATGGCCTTGTTTAGTACTTGCATATAAACTTGGCCAGATGCAAGTATTGTTGCAGCTTCTCTTCCTCTTTTGTTAAATAATGCATTACATCTTAGATATGTTGATTTTACTAACGTACCTATTGGCAAATTTCTTGAGCACCAAAATAATCGACTCAACAAGATTAGTGGTCATGTGCCTAGGGATGGCAAAATGGGTCTGGCCCGATGAGCCGGCCCATTTAACCCACAAAAAAATGTGGGTTGGGTTGAAATTATAAACCCACATTGAGTAAACGGGTCGGGTCAACTGGCCCACTAAAATGCGGCCAAAATCAGGCCTGGGCTGGGCTGGGCCAGCCCACCGGGCTCATAGCCCACAAAGAAAATGAAATAATATGCAGTGTCAGTCCACACTAAGCAAGGTGTAGCCTGTAGCCTTTAATAAAAATATTAAAAAAATTAGAAAGATATAGATAATATTATATATTTCATTTGAGTGGTTGAGAATGAGAGTAGAGTGTGAGACTGAGTCTGTGAGAAAGGGAGGTTGGCCTGAGATCGAGACTCGAGATTGAGCTTTCACGTTTCGCCTTCGTCCTTCCTGGTCCTGGCACGACGGTGGCGGCACGTCTGCACCTTCAGCCTTCATCCTTCCTGCTTCTGGCATGGTGGCACCTCTACTCTGTACCTTCGTCAGCTTTGTCACCGTCCCGTCTGTCCGTCCGAGCTTCCACCTTCGTCCATCTGTTCGAGGCTTCGACCTCTACTGTTTGGTGAGTGGTGAGCTTTGCAAAACACCCATTTGGTATTTTAAATTATTTCAAATGCATATATAAACTTGTAAGAGAAGTTGCAATATTCCAAAATTAATGTAACGAGTAATGTGTTGTTGTGACTGAATGACATATGGTGAATAAAATCCATATGGCTGCATCACTAGAAAATGCTGCCTAGCTACCATAAGTGCTTCCAATTTCCAAGATGCATACAACGAAATACCTCAAATTAATGTAACAAGTAATGGAGTACAATAAGTTGCTATGATTGAATATATAGGTGGCTAATTATGAAATTATCACTTGGTGTGGAATTATAAGTTTCATCCTTCGAGCTCTATTCTATAATTTGGAATTTTTAAGTATACCCATATGAAAAGCTGCATGATTTATATATAGGCGGCTGATTATGGTGAATTAACAACTTATAGAACGCAATTTAATCTAGATAAAGCCATTAATCTTGCCGTGTTAAGCACTTAAGCTAGCTACTTGAAGCACCATAATACTATATTAGACGATAATGGGGTCCGCAAGTCAGCACACCAGTGAACAAATAACAACCATTATTAGAGACTTTAACATTTTAATCCTCTATTAGCTACCATATTTAGCAAAACTTAGGTGATTAAGCAAGTCAAAGAGTCAAATTCCACTAGTAGCAAGTATATTCATTTTTGGATTGGCACTAATTTTAATTTGAGTTTTTTTACAATCTTCTTCGTTATTAAGAAAGTGTTAAGTTTGCATAAAAAAATATTAAGTTCCCAAATAAAGTATTAAGTTCAAATTAAAATAAATATTACTTTTTTAAGCTTTGTGAGGTTGAATATTTTTTATCTCTTCATTTACTTTAAATTGTTCTAAGTTGTTAAGTGATTCAGGATTAGGTGATTCAGTTTGCTTCTTATTTTTTTCAACTAGCCATCCTCAATTAAGTTGTTAAGTGATTCAGGATTAGGTGCTGATTTTTTGCAGATCATCATTTCTATTAATAATGTATGGTTATTCTTTTTCCTTTTTTATTTCTTAATACCTTAACAGTTCTTGTAGTTCCTTTTCTATTTCCTCATACATTGATAGTTCTTGTAGTTCATTCTCTCTCTTGAAAATGATGTATGTTATATTGTTGTTCCTGGTGTTGAGGTTGATTTTCTATTTTTCATTTAATGTTTGATTTATGATAGTTGTAATATGGAGTCTGAGACTGTGAATGAACATGAACATGTTGAAAATTCTGAAGTACCTATTGAATCATCTCAAGCATATGAACCAAACAAAAACAAGAAGAAAAGGAAAGCAACAAGTTCAGATTGTTGGAATTTTTTCAATAAGATAGGAGTGGGTGATGATGGGATAGAAAAAGTAGAGTGTAAGGCCTGTAAAACAAAGTATAAAATTGGGGGTAATGCATATGGGACATCTCACTTAAATCGTCATATCTCAAAGTGTAAGGGAATTAAATTTGAAGATGTTGGTCAAATGATGATAGATTTACAAGGAAAATTGAAGACTCCAAAGTTAGATCAAATGGTGTCACGTGAGATGTGTGTTACTGCAATTATTGAGCATGATTTGCCATTTAATTTTGTTGAGTATAAAAAGATTAGAAGTTGGATTAAGTATTTGAATCCTGATGCACACCCTATTTCTAGGAATACTATAAAATCTCATGTCCTAACCATTTACAAGAGAGAGAAGGAGAAGCTAAAATAAATGATGGCTAGCATTCCAAATAGAATATGTTTAACTTCTAATTTATGGACATCTTGTACCTCTGAGGGTTACATATGTTTAACTGCTCATTTTGTTGATGATAATTGGAAGTTAAATAGTAAAATTCTTAATTTTTGTCATATGCCTCCTCCTCACACTGGATTTGACTTGGCTTCAAGGGTTTTTCAATTTTTGAAGGATTGGAAAATAGAGCAAAAGATTTTTTCTCTCACTTTAGATGATGCATCCGCCAATGATAACATGCAAGACATTTTGAAAAATGATCTTGGAACAAGTGGTTGGTTATTATGTGATGGAGAGTTTTTTCATATTCGTTGTTCAACAAGGATTAAAAGTTGCTAGTGATGCCTTAGATAAAATTAAAGAGAGTGTGTGAAATATGTGAAGGGATCGGAGGGTAGGATATTCAACAACTTGATTTTGAATTTGATGGTAGTGGGAAGCAATTGTGTTTAGATGTTTCCACTAGATGGAATTCCACTTATATGATGCTAGTGACTGCTCTCAAATATAAATGGGCTTTTGGAAATTTTCAATCAAAAGATCCTAATTACAAGTGGTGTCCTTCAATAGATGAGTGAGAAAGAGGAGAAAAAATTTGTGAGTTCTTGTTGCCATTCTTTGATACTACAAATTTGATTTCAGGCACTTCTTATCCTACTTCCAACCTATATTTCTTGCAAGTTTGGAAAATTCAGCGTGTACTTACTGAGAGTTTGCAAAGTGAAGATGGGGTTATAAGGAGTATGGGGGAAATGACGATGATGAAGTTTAACAAATACTGGGATGAGTATAGCACCATTCTTGCATTTGGAACAGTTCTTGACCCATGTATTAAGTTTACTTCATTGACTTATTGTTACTCAACAACTGATAATCTACTTGTGAGGAAAAGATCCAAGATGTGCGAAGAAAGTTATACATGCTCTTTGAGAGGTATTCAAACCCAATAAACACTAATAATGATGCCTCTTTTCACAATCTTCACCCAAGACCCCAGACTACTTCTTCAAGCATGTCAAAGGAACTCAAGGGAATAAATCAAATAATGTTTGGTGTAAGTACATGCTTATACAATTATTATTATTATGTTATTATGTAAGTATTTACTTTTTTGTGTTGTGTACTTCGTTGATTTTATTTTATTTTTTTGTGTTCAACTTGTCATATGTAATAGGAATTGAAAATTCATAATAGTCAACTTGCTTCTAAAGTTGGAAAGTCACAACTTGATGTTTATCTAGATGAGCCAAACTTGGATTTTGTGTACTATGAAGAGTTGGATGTCTTGCAATGGTGGAGGGATAATTTTAATCACTTTCCAGAATTATCCATAATGGCTCGTGATGTGTTAAGCATTCCTATTACTACAGTGGCTTCTGAATCTGCTTTTAGCATTGGATCACATGTTATAAACAAGTATCGAAATCATCTCTTGTCAAAAAATGTCGAAGCCTTGATTTGTACTCGTAGTTGGCTGCATGATTTTGCTAAGAATGGTAGTTTCTTTAATTTCATTATTTTACAATTTAAATTGCCAATTACTTTTCTTTTAAATCATCATTATTCATAAGCTATTTTTATTTTTTATTTTTGGATTATAATTTATAGTTGAAGATGGTGAGGATGACTTTTGTGCTTTAAATATGGATCCAACTGTTTCCGAGGGATCAAATATAATAAGTTTTGAAGATGCTTAGATGCAACTACTTCTTCAATTTAATCATTTTGCATTTTGGAAGTTGTAATGTTTCTAACTAAAGTTGTAATGTTTCTAACTTGTTTTTAGCAAATTTTAAATTTAATGTATAGAACTATGGATGTGGCTTTGATAACTTTAATTTTATGTACTAATCTAGTATCAGACAATCAGTAACATGTAATTTCCCATGGATTCTAGGTTGGTTTTTGCATATATCTTTCACATTCTAGTTTTGTTTAATTGTTCTTGGAAGTTCAATGAATCTTGCAGGACTTGTTTGATTATGTTGCTTCTAGCTTCTCAAGTTCTGATCATCTCATGTGAGGTAAGGTATTAAAATGATTGCAGGCATGAATTTATCATTAATTTTAAGCATAACTTAAATAATTTTTTTGTCTTTTTTTTTAAAAAAATATTTTTTATTAAATGGGCCGGGCTGTCCTGCTGGCCCACTAACCCACCTTAAAGTGGGGCGGGCTAGCATTTCCAGCCCACTTTGCAAAAGTGGGCCAGCCCGGCTCGACCCACATTTTTGGTGGGCTTGGGCCAGCTCGACCCATTTTTGGTGGGCTAGCCCACTTTATCAACCCTACATGTGCCTCGATCGTCGACCACCATCCATGCGAGGGTCTATTTTTCTCGCAAATCTCACTGAGCCAATTAATTACTCGGTCAACATCTAGTTCCTCCCTCTAAATGTTGTAGTAGTGATTGAACGTAAGCTTTGTCCTTCCATATGCAAAGTAGTTATAAACGTACAATTTCAATATTATCAATAATACAAAATGAAGTGATATTTAATATGAAGATAAATAAGTTTGGCACTCACCCATATTGACAATTAGTTTTTTGATGACATTTTTCTTGTACCTCCTCATGTAATTTTGTGCAATGTCTTGAATGCAAAACACATACATATATAAAATTCTATGTCGTCCACCATTATCACGTCTTGAGTATAATCTTTTTAATGACTCGTGCTTGTTTGAAATCAAAGTCGGACCATGTTGTGGGTGACATGCCTTTTTTAATTTTGGAGAAAAAAGAGTCATGCTCCCGCTAATTCACTCTTGACAACAGGCTATTAGAAGGATTTTATTATTGTCATCTTGTGCAATTGTCACAAAAAGGGTCCCATTATACTTTTCATACAACCATGTTCTATCGACCTGAACCATGGGTTTGCAATATTGAAACTCATTGATACAGGTTTGAAACTCCAAAAAAGACGATGGAACATGACGAAATCCTCTACTGCTTAACCTCCTTGTGGTGGCATTGGTAGCGTTGCCTTTTCCACGACCATACCAGGAAGAAATTGTTGCATAGCTTGCAACAAAATTGGTAAATCGGGGCACGATCTTTCCTAGTTCTCGTAGATGTTTTCAATAGCCTTTTGTGTTGCCAACCATGCTTTGTGGTACGTGGTGGTGTATCCTTCAGTGCTTATGATGTGTGCTATCAAGATTGGCACTAAAGTTGATGGATCATTCTCAATCAAGTTATGGATGCTTACCATACAAACATGTGTTAATCGACCAACCAATTCCATCATATTGACATGATAGGATATAGTGACACAAATTAGGCAGAGGAATATCAACGATAGATTGCAATTTGGAAGGAAAGATGTAAACATGTGTTAATTGGCCAACCAATTCTAGGAAAGATTGAAATATGAGTCACTGCGTGAATTGGTAGAACAAGCAAATTAAAAAATTTTCCTAACACAGTTTGCAAATTATCCAAACATTATTGCCACATCTGGTTTAGCTTCAGACATAAAAACTGAATAACATCCTTCACATTAAAGTCCTCCATTCGTTGTCAGCATACATGATGAAGGACTACAACCGCATGCTCAATCATATGAATTCACACCATAACCTCATCATTATCAAAAAGATTATGGGTACAATCCACAGTTATTCAATGCTAGCGGTGAAGACTTTATGAGCAATCTCATGGGTATAGATCTTCGAACACTGAGTCTGCTTATGAGTACTCGCAAAGTATGTTCATACCTTCATTTGCATCCTTTCACCAAAGTATTATCGACAATTCTTCCACTAATGACTTTGTCCAAGAAGAACAACCTGTTGTTCCTGATGAACAACTTGAATCACAAGAACATGAACGAGTATGTCGACAACCGACAAAAAATAGGCAACCTCCCAAATGTAGGACTGGTGGATACAAAAGACATTAATTGTTTGCCCTTGTTAATTATGTCCTATTATATTGATTGTTAGTTTGCCCTTGTTGATTGAAAGAACATTGAACAATGCCTTAATTGACTAAGCATTGCATTTTTCTGATACAAGTTGGTTGAACATTCATTTCTTCAACACGATATATTTCCCATATGATTTGACTTCACATTGCTTGTTTTGAGACAATGTGAATGCACATTGCTTTCTATGAGACTATTTGACTAAACACTAATTTTTTTAATAGCGCAAATTAAACGTAATTAATTAAGACTCAATCTAAATCATTTATATTGTTGATACGATCTCAACCATTGGTATGAATCATGTGAAAACAATAGATCACCAAATATATATAGTAGTAGGGGTTAGATGCAACTCAATACCTTAGTTCTACGATAGGTAAGTTTCTTACACTTGTTAATTTCTTACTTTTTGCGTCATATAGAGTTTATTTTTTATTGAACTAAATTGTATACTCTACATGTAGCTTTGTTTCGTTCCCTTCCTCCTCACTCCAAATGTTATTTGAATATTATATTGCACAATGTTGTCAAGGTAATGATTTTTGCATTTTAGATTACCAATAATTCTGATATTTACAAATTTGCATTGTATGCCCATATGTTGTTAATATTTGACACATGTGTTTTCGAAGGAGAATTGACCTCTTGTCAAGAAGTATGTATTTCGTGTGTGCAACATGTCATAAAGTGTGTTTCAGCAATGACTTTATCGTTTATGTTTATTTTTTATGGTACTAATTATATATGTTTTCGGAATTCTATGTGTAATATTCTTTTTATGTGTAATCTTGTTTTATTTTATCGATTATCATTTAAGTTATCCCAATGTATTTTTAGTAACAATAATAATTCCAGTTTACATTAAGTTTTACTATTTAATATGATATATTAACTAATAATTAGCTAATTATATTATAAAAGGAGATTACTATGGATTTGAGAAAATAAATATTGAGAGGGATGACACATAAGTAAAATTGTTTGGTTTCATTTTCATCTGACCAAAGATCTTCTTTTATTCCCATACCTTTCAAATCTTGACGAGCTTGAAGACGATCTTTTGATTTTTCAGCATTAATCAATGTGTATAACACATTGTCAAAAACACCATTCTCAATGTGCATAACATCAAGGTTATTGCATAAAAGATTATCCTTTCAATATGGAAGATTAAAGAATATGCTTCTCTTCCTCCATTGCTCCTTTTGACCATCTGACTCAAAGATCCTTTCAGAGATTACATTCATATCATCAAACTGCTTCAAAATGTCTAACCTGGATAACAATTTTGGTGCATCCCTTTTTTCAATTTTACTATCAAAGTGCATCTTCATCAATCTAAATCTATTACCTCTCTCCAAAACTCGTCGATGACCCACGAAACACCATTTGATAGAAAATAATCGACAAGGGAAAGCGTCAAAGTTACAAGATGGGCAAGCATATCCAGTCTAAGTATTCCTCCTAGATAAATTACAAAGTCAAGGGAAATCATTAATTGTCCACATGAGAACCGCTCACATTTTAAACATTTCTTTCAAAGAAGAATCATAAGTTTCCACACCTTTTATCCATAACTCATTCAACTCCTTGATTAGAGGTTGTAGGTACGCATTTATCTTATTTCCTGACATTTCTTTTTACTTGGAATGACCATAGAAAGAATCAAAGAAGATTGCTTCATGCACTCCCAAGGAGGTCGGTTGTATGGAATTAGAAGCACCGACCATATACCATATATGTTTATTATTCATGGTTCAGTATGGGCTGAAGCCATCACGTGCAAGGCCAAGGAGAACATTTCTAGGTTCTAAAGCAAATTTAGGGTGAATTTGATCAAAACTCTTCTATGCATTAGCATCTCTTAGATGCCTCAACAATCCATCTAGGTTGCTATTTAAAAAATGTCATATCATATCTATCATTGGATTTTCATTTTGCAATGGTTCATCTATTGCTTTAGTTCCCCTTAATTCCACTATTTCATATGTTTTGCCATGTCATATCCAAACTTTTGTATTTTTTTAGGAATTGCTTACAAATTAAGTGGTCAAACACCACATCTCTAGTTTTCCACCTATCATAGTGACATTTAGAACATGGACACCTTGTTGCACAATTGACAGAGCGATTCTCAAATGCAAAATCTAGGAACTTATTTAACCTCTCTAGATATTCAGTTGTATTTCGGGGCATATCAATACATGATTTATCCATTATTTAGCCGTTCTAGTAAAATCAATAATAAATTTATAAATTAGAACATAGCCATAAAATGAAAAGGCTTAAGAAATCAAAGGAACAACAGTTCATGAAATGCAATTCTTGAAACAAAGCAATAATTTTTAAGAGAAAAAGAGAAACAAACATATTAATGCAAAGGTGTTTGATATATCTCATCACAACAATAAAGATAATGAAGCATCCTAAGAATTGCATTAAACAAATTCAAGATTTAGAAAAACATTGGCATCACAACAAAAAAAAAAGACGATGATACTAGCTAGTTTCCTCTTTTCTTCTTTTAAATTTTTTCCATTATTATTAAAAGTTTTAACAAGCCTTTTTTTTATTGGTCACAAACCTTATTATATGACCTTGTTACGTAAAAAAAAGTATATAAGATGATACATTAAGTGGTTATCCAGTTTCATTGATATTGAGACAATTGGATGGTGGCAACATTCTAGAATCAGACTTCATAAATTAAATAGTTTGTATGGCATAATTATAGGATATACGTAGTACTGTATTGCTTCTAATTAAAGTATTTTTTTTACCAAATTAAACAACGACAATGTCCTATTTAATAAAATTCTAGTCACCATTTATTTTTAGTTGAAAAGTTTAGTTAATAATAACTACTTATGATAAAGCAAATTGAACTTCATCAATTAATGCGTGAGGAAGAGAATTAAACATTATTGCCAAAAACCATCATTTAATTTAAAAGTGTACAACTACAAGCCTTAAAGTATACCCCTCCGTCCTATTATAATTATTTCCATAGGTTATTTTACATAAATAAAAAACAGTAAATATAGGGAAAAACAATATCAATTTTACAAAATTAACCTTATTATTATTAATTTATTTTTTTATCCAATATCATTAATATTATAAAATATAAGTAAAAAAATAATTAATATTAATTAAAAATTAAAATAATAATTATTTTTATATAAATTAATGTTTTTTACACGAGAATTATTATGTGACGGAGAGAATATACTATATAGAAAGTTACATTTGTTAACAGTGCAAAAAGATTAAAAAGAAGCTTCAACATTTAATCATCATATATAACCCTATAACATATTTTGTCAAAATGCATTACATCAATTAGTTACAAATTATACCAGATAATGGCACTAAACACCCAATTCCAAAAACACAACTTCAAAAACACTATAGCAGTATAAGGCCATCTCCAATGCAGTATCTTAGGAGAGTTTCTTAGTTGACTTGGCATCCTTTTTTACTTTTTCTCTCTCCTGGAATGCTTAAATTTAAGTTAAGTTTCTTATATAAGAAACTGTATCTTAAAAGAAGACCCACCAAAATTCAATAAGAAACCCATATAAGCTCCTAGCATTGGAGGTGCCCTAACAGGAAGCGAGATGTTCATGTATGTTATGTTACAAATTATAATACAAACTAAATAATTTATACTATGCATAAAACTTTAAAAAAATTACAGAAATTCATGATAAGTAACAAGTCAAAAGATTACACACACTTTGTCACGATCAGTCTAGGAGCAATAAGTACATAGTAAGGAAATTGTTTTTACAAATGATGGTGAAATTAATAGAAAACTTAACAAATTAGATTTAAAAAATAGTAGAATATGAACTAGGAAGTTTAAAGAAAAAGAAAGAATAGAAAACACGCACACACAAAAAAATGTTGTAACGTGTGAAGGAACAAAAGTGGAAACAGAGGTAACTTTTTATGGAATGGTCAAGGAAGAAGGGTTTCAAATCCTATTATGTTTCTAAAGCAAAAAATATATTAGGAAATAAGGGAGAAATCACAACTTTACCCCTAAAAAACTAAACATTTTGGTCGTAAAAATGGGTTTTTGAAGCCTATTATCATATGGTAGTGCCACTATAAAAGCAACTAGCACTTTAGCAGCTGCAATAACTACTACTGAAAATCATTCTACTATTTGAGACTTTATCTGTTGAAGAGCCAAAAAGAAGAAGCTAGTTGAGGATGCAAGACTTGTTGCCTTAGCACGTAAGGAACCTAACACTATTACAGGCGATAGAAACGATGACGGTTCTAAATTCCATACGACGATGGTTGTAGAATCGTCATTGTTGCGCTTGTCATTGAAAAACGACACTTTCGACGACGGTTCAAAAAACCGTCTTCATTGATTTTTTTTTTATTTAAAAAAAATAAAAACATTGATGTTTTTTTTAAAAAAACCATCTTTGTATGTCAAGATACAAAGACGATTTTTCGTAAAAACCGTCTTCGTATGTGTAAAATAATAATTTTTTTTAAATGGATACGATGACGATTTTTACGAAAAAATCGTCTTTATATGTAAGGATACAAAGACGGTTTTTTCGTAAAAATCGTCATCGTATGTGTAAAATAATATTTTTTTTTGAAAAGATAGATACGATGACGGTTTTTCCATAAAAACTGTCATCGTATGTGTAAAATAATAAAAAAAATAGATATGATGACGATTTTTCCCTAAATATCGTCATCGTATCTTTGTAATAGATTTTTGTTATTTTTTAAATAATGGATACAAAGACGGTTTTTAAGAAAATCGTCATTGTATCTTGACATACAAAAATAGTTTTTACGTAAAAATCGTCTTTGTATCTTTGTAATAGATTTTTTTATTTATTTAAAAAAATGGATACAAAGACGGTTTTTACGAAAACTATCATTGTATCCTGACATACAAAGACAATTTTTCGTAAAAACCGTTTTTGTATCTTTGTAATAGATTTTTTTTTTAAAATGGATACAAAGACGGTTTTTACGAAAACCATCATTGTATCCTGACATACAGAGATGGTTTTTCGTAAAAACCGTCATTTATCAATGTATTTTCTCCTTACCCCTTGAATAATATTTTCCCCAAAAACAATGATGACTTGATATTTGTCAAATAAATGGACCTTATTCTATCCTTCATGACTTGATTTTTGGCTTAAGAACACAACTTTTTCTGTTTCTTTTTGGAAAGCAGTTTTGCAGATTAAAAAATAAGGTGGAAGATCGCTAATATATTATGCATCCACAAACAAATAATAGCCATCGGGACTACTAGGAGCAAATCCTGCCATGTAACATCTATCATTACAGCAACAATGCCAATTAGTTGTATTGTTGATGAAGCAAACCCTCAAGTCTAAAAGGTATATCAACATCCATGGCACTTTGATCAATTGAAACCTGATGGGATTGATAAATGCCATATATACGTCAAAATAAGGTCATAATTTAGGCATTTATCTAAAGACGTACTGAGAAATCCATGAATAATTACCCTAATTTAGCTTGATAAAATGAAAAGCTTAGCATCAATGCCATAATTATAAATCCGGAATATTAATCCAATCATATTTCATATTTTGATAGATTCCGTGGATTGTTAGAACTTTCGGAAATAAAAAGCAAGCCAAATGGATTAAACAAAGCAAACAGGGGAGGTGCACCAAGAAGATCAGGCCCAGAAGCCCAAAACAGGATTCCCTGGTACATTTAACTCGCCTGGGCGAGTGATCCCTTTGTAAATGACTCGCCTGGGCGAATAGACGTCAAGTGGTCCACTTGGGCCAGCTGTAAACAGGCAAATTGGAGCCCAAGTTGCAGGCTACTCGCCCAGGCGACTGAAATAGGCTAAAATGACTCGTCTGGGCGAGTGAAGTCGGTCAGAGAACATCTATAAATACCCCAGCACCCTTCATTTGGAAAATTCACTTCTTCTATGCATTTCTTCTTCCCTTGGGCTTCTAAGGTGCTAAAAAAAAACCTTAGCTCTTCTTCTAAATTTGTATTAAGGAGTGATTTAGGTTAGGGAGAGATTAATAAAGAGTGCGGAAGCTCTGCCGGACGAGAATGATGATGATACTTTTCATCTGTTTTTCTAAGGAGACCTGCTCCATGGTCGGCTAAACTTCGCGCACACGGATTGGATGTAATATTCTTACCTTAAACTATTTCTTTTAATATTTATTCATGCATTAGTTCTACTATTTATTTTTGATAGATTTATTCTGCGCTTAATGCTTGATTCTACTTGATCAATAGTCTCACGAAGTAGGGTTTTAAGTTTAACTGGAAAGTACTCTTAAAACTGGACTTGAATAAATTTATTCTTTACGTTACGATCACTAGGAATAGGGCGTATCGTTTAGATTGCAATTTACACGCGAATATAAACGTAATGCTGGGATATTTATTTTATATGCGAGGGATCGATATTTGATAAATATTCTTAGAATTTCCAATTGCGAGGAATCGATTTGGAATGATTTTACGTGTGCATCAATAATAAAAGGAATTAACTTATGCATGGTAATATTAATTGAATACTAAGGGGTATGAATGATGAAATCCAATCCTGCGCTTCTCTTTAATTAATCTCGTTCTATTTATTTCCGTAACTTTCCATAATTGTTCGTAATCAAGTCATACTAAGTTTATTATTTCCGTCTTTTGTTAATTTCTATTTTAATCAACACTTGAATGAATTCCGTCCACTATCATTGTACATAACTATTAAACCATCAAGTTCTATTTAAATTAATTGAGTAAACTAATTCCCTGTGGAGACGAATCTTATAAATTTTGTAACTTACAACGATAACTCGGTACGCTTGCCGAAAGTTTTCCTAACAGGGATACAAATAACCCATTATATGTTGTACACCACACATAGAGAGACAGATAAAAAAAATAAAAACAAAGGAGCAAGGAAAAGACAAGAAAACTTACATGATTCAATATCCTTCCAACTGGTGTAGAGTCAAAGAAAGACATTGGTGAATGGAATATGCTTGTAAGCATGTTAAAAAATAGTTTCTGTGCAATTTTGTTAGCTCAACAACAGCCTTGTCTTGCTAATCTTGTCTATTAGCTAATCTTGCCACCACTCCCAGGTCACAGCAATCAAAATATCAAGATGAAGAGTCTAATATCACAATCAAAATTTCAATCAAGTTTTCAAATACATTTCTTAAAGAATGTTCAATATTGTTTGGATCTATGATATACTGCTTTTATCTTGATATGCAATCAGGAAGAAAGAAAATTACCAAAACAAAAACTAAATAGACAATTCATCATCACTGCTGGATTTACTATAATACACATTAAAGATAATTCACAATATATATCCAAATTCTTCAAGTAAAAGCAACATAAATAAACATTTTCATAAAACAAAGCTGCACATTGACAATATATATCCAAATTCTTAAAGTAAAAGCCACAGAAATTAATAGAGTAAGTCTACACATTTTCATAAAACAAAGTTGTACATTGACCACATGATGTCACATTCAATTTCCCTATTAATTAACATAGAGACATATCTTGACAACCGAATACAAGCATCAGTCTGAACCCACAAGTAAAAGTTTTGGGCCTCACCTATGCTCAAGTAGTTGCTGTGGAGAGCTGAAACTAGACTACTAGATTTTTCTCTATTGAAATCCTTTTGATGCAATGACTCCTTGTATGAGGTCATTTCATCAGTAATATCAGCACTTGGAGAAGCAGTACTATTACTTTAACAACCAATAATTTCAAGCCATATTCCAAAAGGGAATCTTCTTGGTCTTACCAACCAAAGAAATATCTTGGTATAAGGGGTGACATGAATTACCGAAATAGTGACTTCAATCAGTAGACAGACAAGTAGTTGGTAAAAGAAGTAGAAGCGGTGTAAATAAAAGTGATCCAACAATGTGTTGCTTCACAGTATAGTCAAAGCTATCCAACCGCTGCCTCAGAGGATTCCATTTCCGACCCCTGGCAAAATAAACAGAAACTTCATGAAAATAGGCAAGAAAGAACAACATGTGTGCAAAATATTTGTGTATCTATAATAATTATTCTTCTAAAGGATACTGAATCAAAAATAAATATGTGCAGCAAATATGATGGTTTTCAGAAAATACAAGGGACTCTTATGATCTCCACTTTTATGATATCGTAAGTTATCTTCAAATTTGCTAAAGCTTAAACTTCTAAATAGGCTTGGTGTACATAGCAAGAACCCGCTCAAAGTGACGAGATCTTGCAAGCTAGCTGTAATTGGCTCTTGTTCCTTAAACTCATTATCAATGTTTTCAGAGATACATTATATCTTACGTATGAAGGATTATCTACATAAAAAGTATAGTTATCCACAAGAAAAATGGAAAATTTGACCGATTAGATCACCTCACTAGCATCTATATTTGGTGAGTATATGTCTCTCCATGTAATTATTTATACTATCAATTTTATCAGCAGACAAGGACCTCTAATGTGGATAACTTATTGAATTGTCTAAAACTATTTACATTAGAAAGTTCCATTTATGAAACAAAGTACCAAATTAGGCCATTCAATTCTCATTCAAATCACTTCCTTACTCATGGCAATCATCTAAAACTGAACCAGAATTCATTACCTGAAAAGCTGCCACAAGGCAGCTAATGCATGTATCTGTGATGAATATACAAGTGAAATGAACCAATGAAGAGTTGAAATGTGTAAAGTTGCCAGTGCAATCATGTCTATGATGAAAGCAGTGGGAACAGTGAATCCACAAAGGATTCCTAAGATAGAAAGCCCTTGAATAATATAATTGAAGATGTAACCCACAAAGATCCCGAGCGTTGACCATATCTGGACTGCATTCAAAGAAGCCATGCCAAGTACTCCAGCCAACTCAGCATTCAATTTGACGCCTGCAGGGTTTCCCATTAACCACACACACCCAGAGTGCAAAAATGTGGAAAACCCATACATAAAGCTTCATTGTTGCATTCTTGATTATTTCTTTTTCCTCTTATTTTATTCTTCGGTTTAGTAGTATACTTATATTCCTCTTCATGCTTCACTTTTTTTCTCAAATAAAATTTTATGTTTACAAAAAGAAGAAAAAGCTGACCTTGAGACATTGATGACGATTTTCATGAGCATTAGCCCCAGGGGGAGCAGAAGCAACAAGAAGACGTGACAACCGTCCTTGAACTGTAGGGATGTATGAGGCTCCTGCAATGCCTGAAAAGAATATCTACAATTAGTTCAAGATGTCATGAAAGACACTACCTAAGACTTGCAAAATTGGGCAGATAACAGAGAAGAAGAAGAGGCAGACAGAGATACAGGCAGATCCATAATAATTGTGTCCTTGCAGTAACCCCTACCCTGCCTTAATTGTGTCCTCTTTGGGGGCTACCTTAATTGCAGTCTCAAGGGTGGTGGTTAGTCTCATATCGACTAGAGATATGACTTAAATAAAGCTTATAAAGCTTGGGCAGTGCTCACCTTACAAGCCAGTTTTGTGGGGTTGATTTGGGCCATAAATCCAAATTCTAAGAATTTAAAATATGTAAACTAACACAATGTTCAAAACACTTCATTTTTAAAAATTGAACGCTTAGGTTTCTCCACAAGCTGATCTTACCCTTTCGCCTACAACATGACAATACCAATTTAGGATACAAACTGGTCAAAAATGTATTCCAACATAGCTAATAACAACTAATATTAAGACAGTAGCTTTGTACACCAAAGAAAATTTTAAATTATTTTCTAAGGCAATTTTTACTCATATACTTGATGTAGAAGTTAAGGAATAAAGTTGTTATCTGATTCATTGTTTTAGAAATAGCAAGGATATGAAAAAACAAACCTCATTGGCAATGCCATACTTGGCACAATCAATGGCTAGACGAGTTTCTATCATTCCCTCAAAGGCATCACGAGCAACAGCAGCCTCAGTACCACCACTCAGAGAGCCCCTTACTTTCACGTTCTAAGTCAATTTTGTGTCTTCCATAGCTAACAATGTCTTCTTATTTGACTATTTACCAAAATTGAGCCTAGGCTTTCTTGCCCATTAAAAGTGAGGTTAATTTTTAGTGGTGGGGCAGTGAACACATAATGGTTGTGCATGATATTAGAAATTAACCATATATATTCACGAAGAGTAGAATTAAACTATAAAATAACCCTCTAAGTGCATCAAATTATGGTAGAGAATGCATAGCTAATACTCCTCTTTTCTCTATTATTTCTTTATCTCATTAGGTATTAAATAACATATAAATATTCACAAATAATTTTGGTAATAATAAATAAGTTAATCCAAAGCTTAGTCACTCAATAAAGAGAGAAAGAAAGAAAGATTAAACAACAAACACAACCCACAACTAGTAGAGTAAACAAGTAAAGTATTAGCCATTACAATGAAAGTGTGTTCTACAGTAGCAGCAGAAGCCATGGAAATTAGAAGAGAAAAAGCCCATGCAAACCAGAACACAGAAAGCTTCATGTTGATGAAGTGGCGAATCCAAAGAAATAGTAGGATAGAAGCTTTTCTGTGAATTATCAACCTATATGACTCTATAAAGTTGCAGTGAGAAAGTGTGAAGGTGAACCTAGATGATTATGTTATTCAATGAACTGTTGAATTTGTTTTCCTGGCACACCACAACAACAAGGACTCCACACATGTAGAGACTTGTTTCTGTGTTCTTATTGCCAATTCAAGGTTATGGATCGTGTGTGTGTGTATATATATATATATATATATATATATGAGATGGGATCCTTTTACACCGGTGTAAAACTTGATAGTTTTACACCATTTAATAACTTTTTACTGGATAAGTATTTTACAAAATCCACCGTTAGATTGAAAGCTTATATCATGTAGATCACATATCTCAAATTTCATATTAATCCGAAATCATTTGAAACCTAATTGATATATATAAAAATTAACGGTATATATACTTCTAAAATATGTGAAAATTAGACTATTTGATTACATTCATATTGATGTTTAAATTTTGTGAAATTTGAGATATGTGATCTACATGATATAAGCTTTCAATCTAACGGTGGATTTTGTAAAATACTTATCCAGTAAAAAGTTATTAAATGGTGTAAAACTATCAAGTTTTACACCGGTGTAAAAGGATCTCATCTATATATATATATATATATATATATCTTCGTTGAAAATTCAGTTGTTAAATTGGTGTTGCATCGATCTCACTTTGCCAGCAAGTCAAGTTTATAAAAAAACAATGAAAGTTTGATCAGCTAGACAATATCGTTCTTACAAGAACATAAGTCAAAAACATGATATTAAAAGTTGGAATCGAGTTAGGAAATCGTCAATTAGCGTCTCTATCATGAAACTGATATTATTAAAAAAAGCAATAAAATTAAAGATTGACTATACTCCTTTAAGTGTTTAAGGCTCATATTTATTGCTTAATCATGCATCTCATTCCCCTACCATGTACTCTAATACAAGAAATGTGCCTTGTACTGTTCAAACATCAGCCCCAACACTCAGCCCCAAGCAAATCCCTTGAATCTCGATCCCAAACCTTAATTTTCTTAAGCAACAAACCAGAACCACATGCATCACTCATCGTAGCAAAGTATTTCCCATCTCCTTGCCAAGACATGGGAAGAAACTCCCCTTCACATGAAAACACAGAACACTCACAATCCTAAACCAAACTCTACATAGAAACACAACTCAAACAACCAACCAAATAATGATACAGACCAATTATATTCATAAATTCACTTTCTCTTTCACCTCATTTTTCTTCCTACCTCTCTTGTTTCTATTACAACTATCACTTTCTCTCTCCTTTTTTTTCTCCACCATTATATCCCCAAATTGAACATTTTCATAACAATGGCGATAGTATACAACACATTAATATAAAAGGCATTGAAATTAGGGTTGTGTTGGTCCTTACTTACGAGAACATCATCATCTTGGAGGGGTGTTTTGTACAACATCATCCTCTAGCTCACTCTATAATTCTTTGTAAAGCTGAGTAAGAAAATCATTTGGCCCCTCGATGACAGTTTTTTCAATGCCTCTCAATCTTCTGTGAATCTCTTTTTTCTTTCCAATGATATCACTAAATACATTCTTATACCAATGTTTAAGCACTTCAATGAAATCTCTCAGAAGTTTATTCCACTCCTTATCCTGAATTTTGACAACCAGCTAATGCCCATCAGAAAGCTGACGTTATCATTCATTTGATTTACTTTCAGAGTATGCAAATTAACCATATCCTAGCTACCACTCAATGATTCAAACTAGGTGAGGTCTCTTTTGCTCATTCATTTAAACTAAAGCCATGGAAGCATTAGAGGTTGCAAATGTATCCCAACATTCAAGAAACACAACTAAGTAACCTCAACAACCTAACATGAATAAGAAAGAAAGCGAATATACTAACATGCATTGTTCCAAATAGCCATTCAATTTTTCAATTTTAAAGTCAGGAATGAAATTGAAAATTCATAAGCTAGAAGCATTGCCACTGCCTTCAGATACAGAGGAGCAAGAAGCAGCAGTAGATTGCTTATTCTCCTGACAACACTCCTCTGATTTCACTACCCCAGCCATATCCTTCACACAAGAACCCAAATTGATTTTAATAAAGAAACCATAGCATATATCAAAAACAAAGAAACCCAAATTCTCTCACAACAACCCACCACATACCAACCATCCAAAAATTCCAAAAACCACCTCAAATTGGAAAATAAATCAAGATTTCACAGCGAAAACCAATTTAAACAGAACCCAGATCTTAAAATGTATTAAACAGAACCCTAGGCTTTATTTGAACCACCCAACAAGCTAATTGTTGAACAATATACAATATACAAATGAAGCGAACAACATTCAATTTTTAGCCACATTAGTGTTTGAAGGTTCTGTATATCACATTCAGCACCAAAAATAAATATTAAAGAAATCCAGAGAATTACTCACATATAGTTTGGAGACAATCTTCAACTGGTTGGAGAATATGGTAATGAAGAACTAGGGCACTGTTTGGAGACAACGCAAAACGAAGACACTATTTAAGGAAGCATACTACGGGCTATGACAGAGAAGACAATTTTAGATGGATGAGACTAAGGCACATACGAGGGTCCTGAAATGGACAATGACGGGTGTTGACCACATACACAAAGGATTCAAAATGCATGACCTATCTACTCAACAAGCAGCACTATCAATTAATAGTTTTCTTACTTGCGATTCTGAGAGCACGGGGACGAGGGATCATGGAGACACGAAAACACGAAGAGCTTTCACATGAACGGAGGCTACTAGGTCACAATGCAAACGAGGGTGAGGCTAAGGTAAAATCACGCGAACAAAATGGAGACAGGTTTGACGATCATGAATGTTGTCATTTTGGAAATTAAACTTCACATTTCAAAGATGGTCCAGGAGAAACCGTCTTTGAAGACAATAAAATGACGACGGGTTATTACAAGAACGTCGTCGTTCTCCATTTACAAAGACGGTTAAGGAAGAACCGTCGTTGGAGATCACACAATATTTACGAAGTTGCCACTGCACCACATTCAAGGACGGTTTCCTGGCAACCGACTTTAAACCCGTGTCGTGGAAGCCACTTTATGTAGTAGAGACATTCTAGATTATGTAGTTCTGGAATCTCTAAAGACTTTGTCTACCGAGGAGGTGTAGATAAAGGCTATTGAAGAGATTACCAATATACCATGAAGGACATATATGGTGAGCCTGTCCTTGAAAAGGTGGTGTTAAAATATGTCATAGCTCACTCTAAGGATAGCAAAAATGAGTATAGCATATCCAATTTGCAATAGAGCATGGAGCAACACTTAGGTCTCTAGACAATGTTGAAAGGCAACCTGAGTTGCAAATTGGGATTGTAGATGAAGTTTTGATCCAATGGCTCTAAACACTTCAAGTAAAGTTTATTTTTATATATACTATATTTTAAACTGTGTGATGCACGGGTCCGATTAAATTATATATATAGCATTTATATAAAGAAACAATATATGCATATTAGTAAATTAATTTTTAAAGATATTAAATATAATTATATTAGCATTGAGGAAGATGATTAATTATATTTTTAATCGAGGAGATATTGTTTTAAAAATATTAAACCTACTTAAATTTATTTTGATGGTTAGTTATTCAAGTAGTAATAATAACGTAATACTTATATGAAATATATAAATTAAAACTATATAATAAATATATATATTGATAATTATTTAAATTTAAGTATTCATTTTTGTTAATGTAAATGCTATGTTTTCATGCACTTAATTTTTTTTGTATTTATAATTAAATTTTAAATGTATGTTATTGTAATTTACATGAATATGTAGATATAAATAAACCATTTTCAATATGTGAATAAATTATTAATAAACATATATTTTAAATAATTACTAACTTATTATTCTTAAAACTAAACAATTATTTTAAAAGTAAGTATTCTAAAATTAAATATTATTTAAAAAAATAATTTAAAAACTAATACTAGATTATCTTTTATTTAATTGATTTTGTATTTCTATTTGATAATAATAATAGTAAATAATTGTTTGAAAAATTCATAATCCTTCAAAATGTTTCTATCAACTATTGTAAAAGTTAAAGTTTCTATCTTACAGTAGTTATTGTGATGTTTATATAATTAAATAAATTAACAGTTGTTACACGACAGTTCTAGAAATTTCAAATAAAACTTATTTTATATACTAGATAGAACACTGAGGATATTATGGGATTTAAAGTTCCCAATAGTATGGAGAATCCTTTTGGTGGTAAGGTTATTGTTCTTGGTGGCGATTTCCGTCAAGTTTTGCCAGTTATTAATCCTAATGGTGACAGAGCTACAATTGTTATGTCCACCATAAATTCATCATTTCGATGGAAACATTGCAGAGTTTTGAAATTATCAACAAACATGCACTTGTCAGAAGGTGATGGTGATTTAGAGGAGGATGAAAGAAGGCAATTTAATGACTGGCTTATTTCGTTAGGTGATGGCAATCTGGGATGTTCACCCTCAATTGATTCTGTAGTTGAGATTCCGCAGTCCATTTTTGGTGGAAAGAACCGGCACTTTCGTCAGTGATATTGTTTCTACCATTTATCCTGAATTGCAAACAAATTGTACCAACTCTGATTTTTTCAAGGAGCGTGCGATCTTAACACCTACTTTGGAGGTGGTTTCTACTGTCAATTAACACGTTTTAACAATATTACCAACCATTGAGAAGACATATTTAAGCTCAGATACGGTTGTTAAAGTTGATGAGGAAATTGGTATTCAAACTGACAGGTTAACCGCCGAGTTCCTAAACAGGATCAAGTGTTCAAGGCTCCCAGATCACAAACTGTCGTCGAACTCTGGTGTTCCAGTTATGTTTATGAGAACTTTGGACATGTCTATTGATCTGTGTAACGGGACATAACTCATTTGTCAATGAGTTAAGTGTCAATATTATTAGTGCTACAGTTATTACTGGTAATAATACTGGCCAGAAAGTGTTTATTCCCCCAAATTTGCAATCGTTTATCATCAGTAAGGGTAGAAGTGTTTATATAAGAGTTTTTCTACTAAAAAAATTATATATTTTTACTAGAAAAACTTTCAAAAATATTATGACTTCCAATTTGTTTTATGAGACCATCATAAAAGTCAAGAACAAACTTTGTCTAGAGTTGATGCTTATCTTTTTACCCAGTGTCTTTAGACATGTTAGTTATATGTAGCTTTTTCCAAAGTTAAAAGCAAAGGTGGATTAAGAGTTCTGATTTGTGACCAAGATGGAAATGGAAAGTGTTGCACAAACAATTTTGTTTTTGAAGAAGTTTTTGACAAGATTTAATTGAGGTATGGATTATTTTTAATTTCTTATATTTTCTTATCTACTAAATAGTTGGTATCTATAACGAGCATTATTCTCAGCATTGGATATCCATATTTATTTTATGATTATGATGATTATACCAAAAAAATAAAGGTATCGATTTAAAATTTGTGTATATGTGGCAAATTATTAAAAATAATACTTTTTAATAAATAATTTGAAATTTGGGACTGTTTGGAAAATATTTTGAAATTTGGGACAGTGAAACACGTACAATTTGGGTGTGTTTAAACACGTTCAATTTAGGTGTGTTTCATCTGGTTGTGACACATGTCATTTGCAAGCGTAGTGTATATAAACTTTGAACAGTCATAACTTTTGATAGGAATATCCGATTGAGGCGTTGGCAGTGTCAAAACGCTTGAAATTAAGAGAGAAAGGCCTGGGCAAATCCCTATGAGATTTGGTCAACTATTTTTTCTAAAAAACGCTTCTAAGTGCCTCAAAATTAGGATTTAAGATCCAATCATCTAAAAATTTTCTTTTTGTCTACTTTTTTAATTATTTAATTAGTTAATTTAATGTTATTTTTTATTTTTTTAATTGCTTCTCTGAATTTTGAGCGTTTTGACATATCTTACGCCTCCATCGAACATTTCTATCAAAAGTTATGATTGTTTGAAGGACATATCATACATCTAATTTAGACTAATTTTTTTGCAGACATTAAGATGTAAAAATAAAAACATTAACTTAAATAATCATGGGTGAATTAAAAATTATATACATATTTAATTATTACAGTAATGAATTTGAACAGATTAAATTGAATTTTGACTCAAATCTTAAAAAAATTGAACCAAAATCAAAAACTCAAAAAGTGTATCTAGACAGAAGACACAAATTATTTTCATGAAAATTAATGATTCTTAAAATTAAAATAGATACCATTTTTATGGAATTTAGTTATAAAAATAACAAAGTTAATAAAAAATTAGCCCAAATTAAGTAATGTTTTTTTGGTATATCTATTTATTAAAATTACACTGTAAATTTTTAAACAATTTCAGTTTAAAAAAAATTAAAAAATCACAATATTGTAGTCGCAACACATTTAAAAACAACACAATATTCAGTAAAAAAATGTTAGTGACCGAATTAGTAACGGACGTAAACACACCCAAATTTGGCGTGTTTGACTGTTCCAAATTTCAAAATATTTTCAAAACAATTCCAAATTTTAAAATATTTATTTAAAAAGTATTATTTTTAAAAATTTGCCGTGTATATGTTATCTAACTTAGGTATTGTTTGTTACTGGGACTAAAAAATGAAATACTTGTATTACTCTTTTTGGAATTATTTAAAGCTGTTCTTGGCCTTATATGAAGCACATTTGTTTCACAGGAATTTTCGTGGTGTACATTAGGACGAAAACAATGGATGTCTGCATGATATACGCTAGATAAAATGTTTATTGTCTTATATTAATTATTAGGATGTGTTGTTTAATATTAATGATATTGTGCAATGCATGAATGAATATTTTTTAGCAGCGCATTGAATACTCTAGAAATAGATTTCTATTGTTGACACAAGACTTGAGTATATTTAATACTCTTCAATCGGTTTCTAACATTTAAACTATGTCTTATAAAATAAAATGAGGTAGCCATGGATCGTACGGGTTTTTAACTAATTAAAAGTAAGAAAGGTAAAAAAATTCACGAACTAATAGTAAGGATGGAAAGAAAATTTAGACAAAAAATGTAACAAAAAGTTGAAAGATTAAAAACATAAATTTTAAAAAATTTAGGGAATAAAAATATAATTTACCTTATAATTTGATTGTTATAAGTATTATTTATCTCTAAGGAATATTATTAATGTGTTAATATTTTTTTAATATTATTACATGTTACTTTTCATATATTATTATTAAAATAAAATTGATCATTATTTATGAATTTAAAAGAACTTTATTTATTAATTTATCATTATAAAAAAGTAATAATTATTATTAATATAGTTGATGTAATTCTCTATCAAAAATAAGTTTATATATATAATTTATTACTTTTTTAAAAATATATTACGTTAAAATTACCTAAATATATATTTACAATTGTTCATGAAATATATTTTAATGACTACTTTTGATAAATATTTTTTATTTCATATAAAAAACTCTAAAATATATTTTTTTAATACAATCCAATTTTTTTGTCCTTATTTCCCCAAAACTTGCATTTTTAAAATTTTAAACCATTGTTCCTAGTATATAAAATTATAGGCTAAATATTATTTTTATCCATAAAGTTTTAGTGTTTTTTTATTTTATTTTGGTACATCAAATTTTAAAATTTTATTTTGGTCCTCTATATTTTAAAATTTTCATTTTGGTATATTAAGTTTTAAAAGTTTTATTTTGATCATTATGTTTTTGAAAATTACATTTTGATCTTTTATTTTTGAGAGTTTCATTTTAGTCTTTTATTCTATTTTTATTAGCAAAGGTTAGTACTATTAATTTTTAAATAATTAATATAGTGGTTAAAAATTGAAACAAGAACTAAACTCATCATTGCAACATCATATTTAAAGTTTCTCATCATCGTTGAGGCCTAATGTTTCTAATTTATGTTGGTACTAAGTAGCAGTGTGGCTATAGGATAACATGATGATGTTGTTTGGTAGATGGAAATTGTTGATCTAATTTGTTTATTAAAGATGATTGTAGTGTTGTAAAAGTTATAGTTATGAGTAGATGTAAGTTGTTAATGTAATTTGTTGGTTGAAGATAATTGTAATGTTATAGAAGTTATAGTTATGAGTAGACGGTGATTGTGTTGTTTATGTTGTGATGATTTTGGAGTTTGTATAAAAATATGACAAAAATTAGGGAAATATATAGTTGAATGCATTTTAAAAAGATACCCAATAATTTTAGTATTATTATTTTAAAATAATTATTTCAAAAAGTTAATGATACACTAATATTTGCTAACGAAAATCATAAAGAATGATTAAAATGTAACTGTTGAAAATATAAATAATCAAAATAAAAGTTTCAAAAAATAAAGAATCAAAATTAAACTTTTAAAATTTAATTTACAAAAATAAAATTTTATAAATATAAAATATTAAAATGAAACTTACGTTAAATATTCAAATAAAATTTTTAAATTTAATGTACCATAACACTCCGACATAATGTATAAAAAGTTACATTTAGCCAAAAATATAAAAATAAGTTTAAGAAGTAATATTTTTTTGACTAATTTGCTAAACTATTTTATTTTTCTAACAAACAAATTGAAATCCGAAACAAATCAAAAGGTTCAAAACCCTCACCCAGAGAAAAAGTGGTTTGTGTTGTTGATGGTGAAGAAGCGATCGGAATAGAAGAAGATGTCGTCGGTGTACGTTCTAGAGCCTCCGACAAAAGGGAAAGTGGTAGTGAACACCACGCGCGGCCCTTTGGACATTGAACTGTGGCCGAAAGAGGCTCCGAAGGCGGTGAGGAACTTCGTTCAGCTCTGCCTCGAAAACTATTACGACAACACCATCTTCCACCGCATCATCAAGGACTTCCTCGTCCAAGGCGGCGACCCCACTGGCACCGGCACCGGTGCGTCCCACGTGCTCTAATTCGCCCCCCCCCCCCCGGCCTCTCTTCATGTTTCACTTTTCTGTATTCATATCTCAAAATTGAAACTACGATTGAGCATTTGCATAATTGATTCTGGAGTGGATTGATTTATGTTTGGATGTGGTTTTATCCTGAAAGCGAGTTTCTTTGTTTTTTATCCGTGGAAATCGATGAAAGTTTCAACCAACAATTCGCACATCCTGCTTAACTAATTGAACTAGACTCCATTGACATCCTGAAAGCAAGTTTGATGTAACATTTAGTGTAAATTTTTTAATTTAAAGCAAATTCTACTTTTTATCTTTCTAATGTTTGTTTGGATTCACGTTGGATTATTCAGAATTACGTTGAAATATCAGTTAACGAGATTTTAGTTAAATGTTTACATGTTTAGATTAAGGTTGGGAGAGTCCAAAAGTAATTTTACTTGGAAGCAAAATTTTTTGTCCTTCTCCATTTAGTGCATTGGATTTCATTATTATGCAAAAGTACTTTCCAAACTGTAATCCAAACATAGTCTTAGTGTGTGTTTGGATTTCCGTTCCAACACACTGAACATCTTCAGTCCGTTTGATTCAATCCACCAAGAGAGTAACTTCTCTGTTTGGGCACATTGAAGAATTAACTCTGATTTAGAATTGATTGTAATTTGAAGCTACTTTAGGTTGCTTTGGATGTGCTTTTATCCTGAAAGCAAGTTTGATGTATAACTGAGTGTAAGTTTTACAATCTAACGCAGAAGCTACTTTTTATGACTTCCAGTGATACTTCGGTTTGGAGGCAAAATCAATTTGCCTAATAGTCAGCAAACATTTGTATTTTTACTGAAATTGTGACTAACATGAGGAATTTTGATACTTCTCACCGTGAATAGTGTGTTTGGTTTTGTGGTGATTTAAGGAAACCATGGTGTCCTGCCATGTTTTTCCACTACGCTAGTGAGAAGCTTTAAGGCCACCATGGTCTTATAAACGTGATCCACCATGTTTCCAGACATACTATAGGCATATGTTCTGTTATGTAGTTGCTAGCTGATTAATGTGATATGTGGATGCCATTTGGTTTGTGACTTATTCTGATTGTTTAGTGGTTTTTATAAACAAATTGCTGTGCTGTTGTTGTAGGAGGTGAAAGCATTTATGGTGGTGTTTTTGCTGATGAGTTTCATTCACGTCTGAAATTCAAGCACAGAGGAATAGTTGCAATGGCCAATGCTGGAACTCCAAATTCCAATGGAAGTCAGTTTTTCATCACTCTTGACCGTTGTGACTGGCTTGATCGCAAGCATAGCATTTTCGGAAAAGTAAGAGTTGTTTGGTTCTAGAAAATGAATTTTGTTATCGTTTTCTATTTTAACATTTATTGTAGAACTTTGTCATATTGTTTTGCTTTTATTCTTGTTTTCAAAGATTTGTATTAGAAACAGTGGAAATAAATAAAAATGAAAATCATACAAAATTTTCTTCGTTGTTTTATATACTTTTGGAAATAGAAAACAAAACAAAATGAAATGGTGCTTATATAATTAGATTTAAAAACAGAAAACATTTTCTAACAGTTCCTAAAGAATCTAAATACAATTATGTTGTGGCAAACTTTTTTTTTGTAATTTGTTAGGTTGCATTGATTGTTTGTCTCACTGTTATTTGACTTCAGGTGACAGGAGATACAATGTATAATCTTTTGAGATTGGGTGAACTTGAAACTGATAAGAATGACCGGCCTTTAGATCTGCCAAAGATATTATCAGTCGAGGTTCGATGTGCTTTTGATTGACATTTGACATTGCTAAAAGATAATTGAAGTTTGTGTCCAGTGAATGGAGAATTTAACCTCCCTAACATCTTCTTAATATGCTTGTTCTAGGTGTTATGGAATCCATTTGAAGATATTGTTCCAAGAACAATTCAAAAATCTCAGATTGAAGCTAAAGCTGATACAAAAAATAAAGTGTCAGGGAAGAAAGGCGTAAAGTATGTTCAACCTTCTAAAAATGTTTTCTTATAATTCAATGCAAGAAGCATGATGCTTATTTTTTTGTAAATTCAAATTACAGAAAATTGAACTTGCTTTCATTTGGGGAAGAAGCTGAAGAAGAGGAAAAGGAATTGGCATCGGTGAAGCAAAAGATTAAGAGCAGTCACGATGTCTTGAATGATCCTCGTCTTCTAAAGGAAGAAACTCTTAATAATGAACTGGTAAGAAGGCCTAGTATTTCTTCTGATTCTCAAGTAGAACTCATACTTGACACCTTGTATGTATTATTCGCAATATTTTAGTACTTTATCTGTTAATAATTTGTGGTAGCTGATTTTGGCTCACAGCTCCAAGAGTCCCAGTATTACCCAGTCATTTGATATTTTCACACTGAAAGTTCATATTTCAATGAAACCTAAGAACACAAGTGTTACATCAAATGGCCACACATATAAGATTGCTTGTATTCTTTTTGTAGAGTTCATCAAGAAGAGATCTGCAGTTATCTGTAAGGGATGCACTTAACTCAAAGAAAGAAGAGCCTCAGAAAGATTCAGAAGCTGATGACATTGCTCGTCCTGATTTCAGTGATGACGATGAAGCAGATTTTGATGCAAGAATGCGCATGCAAATACTCAAAAGGCGGAAGGAGTTGGGTGATCTCCCTCCGAAGCCAAAGTTTCAAAATGGTACCTCATATTGTCTTCAATATTATATATTGTATATTATAGTTTGTAACATCTTAACCTCTGATCTAGGAAATGTTTCTGGCTCTACCTATGCAAGTTTCATTGATCTTATAGCCATGACATTGTGCTATCAGAGTTACTGTCAGGCTGCCTTGTTTATTCCGTCTTCATCCCCCACAGGAGATAAATCTTTTAGAAATTATTGAGGCCACCTCCTATTTCCTCCCCATCTGTGAATTTGAAAATTAAACATTGAAATGATGTACTTTTGAAGTATCAACCTTCTGAAATCAAACTCTCACTCTTATGGTAATGCTGGTTGCACCAATAGGGGTACAAGAAACATGTAATAGTGGACATTTTGAAAAATAGAATTAGAAAATTGTGAAATGCACGGGGTGTGGTAGAATCAAGTCATTGAAATGACATCTAGCATCTGTCTAATGAGATAAAATAATGTACATGTATGGCATAAAAAATTTAGGTGTAACAAAGGACAAAATGGTTAGATGTAATGTTACTGTATGAGCAATTAATTGAGACACCCACAACTGCTAGTATATTGGATCTTTAGGTTCAGTGTAAAATGTAAATTATAAAATTCCTTGTTGCTTTCTTAACATTCTAGGGGAATGTTTACTACATTTTTAGTTACAAGAGCAAATGAAAATGACAACATGCAACGATGAATTAAATTTAATTATAAAGGTAATGAATTGGGGATTAGTGGGATTCAGTATGTAATTTTATAAATCTATGGCAGAAGCTTGCCTTATTTGTGAATGGTCTAATCATTATACAATATACCTATCATACCAACACTTTAGCTGTTGATTCCTTTGAACAGCTTACAGTATCCCTTTCTTTCTTTCTATATATATATATATAAATATACATATATATATATATACATATATATATATATATATATATATATATAATTTTTTCTTTTTCAAAATATTTTTGGTATTAAGGCTCACCTTATTATTTTAAATTTTTAATAAGCAGGAAGGTTGAGTCCAGAGAACCATGATATGTCAGCAGCCAGGTAAAAATATCAACATTTACGTACTGTTATGGCTTTAACATTATCTTTTAGCTGTTGTCACAAAAGTGTCAATGTGGATATTTGAATGCTGTTGGTTTATATTTTAATATGATAAAAAGCAAATTTAGTTCTTTTGAATTGTATAATTTGGCTGTGAAACAAGAATGATCTATTAGGCTCATTATGGGTAGCCTGTGGCCAGTACTTACTCCATGTTTCCCCACGAGCATAGTTGGGAACAAAGCTATTTGAAGTTGTGGGCTAGTGGCCAAGGACCCAAGGTAGAGGCAATTATTAGATGTTTGTGCTTGGCTGCATATCACATTTAGTTCACATAAGGAACTGTTCCTGTGCAATGAAAACATATTGTACTTGCCTGTTTATTCGTAATCGCATATAAGGATAATATTTCCTAAAATAGTCTTGTTCATTCTCCAGAGTTCCAAGATGTGTATAGATTTTAATGTCAGATATTTCTTGCATATAGATATGTATCTGATATGTTATATTTCTCCTTAAAGAATATTCGAGATTCCAAATTAAGGCTGCATTACCTGAGAAATCAATTGTAATCAGTTTACTTTTTTTGCTTCTGTTCTGGCTAGTGTTCATCCTAATTTATTTAATTAAAGGAGAAATATACAGTCAGTTATGTGCCAAAGAAATATTTTAAAGTGGCTTCTTGTTTGCCTTCTATTGCCTATGAAGTTTGCTTGCCTGGATTTCCTAATAGACTTATTGGATTTTCTACATATGTGAGCTTGTTTTGTGGCTTTTATGGTTATCCAAGTAGTTTGTAATTATTGTCTTAACCTCATTAAATTGTTGAATGTCTTCTTGTCAGGTCCAATGCTGTAAGTGTTGATGAGGATCAACCAAAGGTGGAAAAGTTGTCCTTGAAGAAAAAGGGAGTTGGATCTGAAGCAAGAGCTGAACGAATGTCTAATGCAGATGCAGATTTGCAGCTATTGAATCAAGCTGAGAGAGGAAGACAATTGCAGAAGCAGAAGAAACGCAGACTTCAAGGGCGTGAAGATGAAGTATGTTATGATTTTTTATTTATTTATATGTTTTATCTTCTGTTTTCTTATTCCCTTTGTATTTTTTTGGCTTGTGTTCTAGATCGTTCTAGACTATCAAGAAATGTGATTGATAGGGAATGATAGCTTGAGCCTGCTTGACTGATAATCTGCTGAGACATGTTTTGATTAGTTGAATGGAAATTTCTAGATAAATGAGATTGACAGATAATTGAACATTTGCGGATGTGTGAAAACACAGATTATGGGGTTAATATTTTGTTTCTACGTTTCTAAAGACTATGGGTTCTTTTGTAATAATATGTTTGCATATTTTCAATTTCTTTTCATGAGTAACACTGTTCCTTTTGTATCTCTATCTTTAGGTTCTGGCAAAACTTGAAAAATTTAAGAATTCTTTATCAGCAAAGGCGACACCCCCAACTGATGAATCTGAAGACGTTAATAATGAGGAATTGTCAGACTGGAAAGGTGTTAGTTTAAAGTTTGCCCCAGGGACTGGCAAGGTCAGTTTTCTCTTTGATTATCATCTCAATACATATGAAATCATTTTATTTTCCATCCACATCATGTGTCTTATCTATCTTTTCATTTTCACTTGTCACTTTGTCAGTCTCAGATAGAAAACAACCCTGAAACAATGCTTATCAACATGCAGAAAATCATTAAATTACACTTCTATTGAAATCTATGTAGTCATGTGCCAAGATATACACCCTAATTTTATAATTTGTAAAAATTCCTTTCCGAATTCAAACCGCATCAGTACTTTTTTGCCACCTGTAATTTTGCCTGTAATTTTGTTGCAAATATACAGGACCGCATGTCTCGCAATGAGGACCCAAATGACTATGTTGTGCACGACCCTCTTCTGGAGAAGGGGAAAGAGAAATTCAATAGGATGATAGCCAAACAAAAGAGACGACAACGAGAGTGGGCTGGGAGTTCCCTTACTTGACCTGATATGTGCCAACATGGCTATGTAAATATACGAAGCTGATTGGTTTTCAAGGCTAGCACATAACTGCGCTGCTGGGAAAGTAAACTTGCCCTAATAGGAACTCAGGAGAAAGTTGTTGAATTGAGAAGTTTAGCAGACATGGTAGGCAAGGCACTGATATTGGTGAGTAAGATGTGTGAGGTTATTGTGCAAATGCTAATCCATACCGCATCTTAGATAATTCCCTACCTTTAATTAAAACCAAGTGATGAGGAACTCGTGGAAGGACCTCCTCATTCAGTATGCCATGGGAAAGGACCTAGTTTGAATTGTTCGTATTTTTGGTCCAATGTCAACATATATATTGTGTAGCTTTTAACACGCCTAGTTGTTGTGTTTTACTAATATTTAGGATTCAGGAGAATATTGTATTATTGTGGAACTAACGATTTTTGCAGATGAAGACGTTACTCAGAATTATGCTAGTTGAGATGGGTTTTAGTTGGCGCTTTGGGGGGACATACGGAGGTTTCCATTGAAATATGTTTTTGCCCCCCACTCTTTTCTAGGGAACTAAGCTGAAATCTATATATATGGGCACGAATCTATTATATGTGTATTCAGATTAATAGCATGTTTGGTAAGTTTCTTCCTGTACCAGGTGATTTTTCTACTACACCATTATGAATGGTGCATTTCCAAAATTACCTTTCGCATTTTTATTGCTTTTGTACACGGATTCGTATATTCACACTTACGGATTCGTCAATCCGTAAGAGTATTTTTTTTATATGTACTGATTGGGCAATCTGTAAGTCCAATCTGTATGGTTTTTTTTTTGGTAAGTTAAAATATATTTTAGAAAATAATAGTGCATGCAGGTATCAAACTTGTGACCTTCAGGTTACTAATACGATGTTTCAACCAATTAAGCTAATAGATCAATTATGCTAAAAATTAATTAATATTCATATATATATATATATATATATATATATATATATCTAAATTTATTTAATTTAAAATAATTTATTATGTTAAAATTATGTGTATTAAATATACATTAAAAAATTTAGTGTTATATGTATCAACATTAATTATTTTTTAACATAATTGAGTTATTAATTTATAGTTTAATTTAATATTTTTTAATTTAAAATAATTTATTATGTTAAAATTATATGTTATAAAATTTTTGCATATAATTTTGTTACATATGTGTATGCATGCATTAATTCAACATATAATTTATAGTTTCTTACGGATTGACGAATCCATAAGTTTCTTATGGATTGAAGAATCTGTAAGTGTGAATTATATGGATCTGTGTATAAAAGTAGTAAAAATGTGAAGGATAATTTTGGAAATGCATTATTTATAATGGTGTAGTAGAAAAATCATCTGGTGTAGGAAGAAACCCTCTTTAGTAAATCATCACGCGTGGTTTTTCACGTCAGAGTAGAAGTTCCTAGTTCTAGATTTTATATTGAAGGCCCATTTGACGTGATTGTTTTGTTGAGTGGGGGGCTCGTATTTCTGAATATGCATTAACAGTTGGTGTGTAAAGCTGTCAAATTAAAAAGTAGACTTTCTTTTGTCTTTATAAGTGAGTTTTTTTTATTCCAGTATTTTTTTAAAAATTGTTTTTATAAGTTGACATTTTTATAATTTTGGTCATTTTTGAAAATTTATAGACTAAAAATAAATTAAAAATTTATAAGGACCAAAATTAAAAAAAGTATAAACTTGTGACAATGTCTAGGATGGTAAAAGGCGTGCATATATATATAGGAATAAAATTGTGTATAATATTTTATTTTCTTACTTATGTATAATGAGAAATATGGACAGTAAAATATGTATTTTTTTATATTATGTTATAATCTTAATGAAATTAAGTGTATTTTAACTTTTGCAGCC
Source organism: Glycine latifolia (assembly GCA_013407115.1). Classification (NCBI taxonomy): domain Eukaryota; kingdom Viridiplantae; phylum Streptophyta; class Magnoliopsida; order Fabales; family Fabaceae; genus Glycine; species Glycine latifolia. Next base: position 12,313,857 of record CM023954.1, read on the forward strand.
TTAAAGTGACCGCTGAATTAATTGCTCGTTGTCGTGAAACCTGTATCAATCTACTACGCTGATGTACTTTCATTTCCAATCGGAAAAGTGCATGATTTGTCTCTTTGGAAAAGATGAATCCCATTTGTTCATTGCGTTGTGCCACGGACAGAGACCAACAGTGTTTGGCCATTCTATCTTGTCACTTGCACTGATTGTACCCCTTACCAAAGGGATTTTCTTCCTGCACTATATAATTTTCTACATACACTATATATTTTACTTTAATGATAAAAATACCCTTGCTGCAATATATTAAGCCATGGCATCATTTTGCTGTTTAATGAATAGTGTGCATAGTGCATTGTGCTCATTGCTTGCATTGTTGGTAGAGGCAATGCTTTTGTTTCTGCATTCATTGTTTACTTGCGTCGGAGCATTGCTGGTGGCTGGTGGTGGTTGTTGGTGGCTGGCGGTGGTTGTTGGTGGCCGACAGTGGTCATAAAAGGTAAGTGTTTTTTTACTATATATGGAGACTACATACGGATTATGTAATCCGTATGCTTTATACGGATTACATAATCCGTATAAAGCATAAGGATGATGTAATCTGTATGCTTCATACGGATTACATAATCCGTATGAAGCATACAAATTATGTAATCCGTATAATGCATACAGATTACATAATCCGTACGCTTCATACGGATTATGTAATCCGTATAAAGCATACGGATTATGTAATCCATATGTGTTGTTTAAAAAAAAATTGGAAAAAATTTTTAAAAAATATTATACTAGATTATTAAAAAGTTAATTGTTTACCTCTTGTAAAGTTTGAGGATGAATGAGTATGGATAAATTGGATAATTAGGTATGTTGTGATTGTTTTGGTTAGTATCTTATTGAAAATTGGATGTTTTAAATGTAAATGTTATTTATCTAATGAAATTGTTTTTGTAATGTATATGTATTTGTAATATTTTATGACTTAATTGTTGTTAAATATTATTAGTTTGCATAACTTTTGATTGTCCATGTAAGAATTTAATTTGATTTGTGAAGATGGACAACGAAGACTGGATGTATGAGAACATTATGTCTGAAGATAACATTATGAATGAAGACATTGAAGAAGAAAATGATGCCCCAGAAAATGATAATTTTTTAGTTGATTGTTCGGCAGTGTTCAATACATCTCAGGTATTCATATGAATTTGAGATTAGTTAAAGTTGTTAAACGAATCAATTTTAGTTGATTAAAAATTAATTCTCAATTTTGGTAGGTGTTTGATTCCCGTGAAGACGTATTGAAATGGGCTCGCACAGTTGCATATGAGAATTGTTTTGTAGTTGTCATAATGAGGAGTGGCATGGCAACTGCGAGCTAGAAACAACATCGTATGTTTTAATTGGTTGTGAAAGGAGCAGAAAGTATAGATCATGGAGAAAAGGTTTGGTACCGTCAACAACTAGCACGAGGAAATGTGAATGTCCTTTTAAGCTATGAGCCAAACCAGTTGCAGGAGGTCAAGGGTGGATTGTGATGTAATATGTGGTAGTCATAATCATGCTTTGGCTGGGTCATTGTGTGGTCACCCATTTGCTGGTCGACTAACGAAGGAGGAGAAAATCATTGTTGGTGATATGACAAGGTCCATGGTGAAATCGAAGAATATTCTGTTAACTTTGAAGGATCATAATGCCAATAGTTATAAAAGTTTAAAGCAACTATACAATGCAAGATATGCATACCAGACCCGTATTAGAGGCAATAATACTGAAATGCAACAATTAATGAAGCTTCTTCAACGCGACTTGTATATTCATTGGCATAGATTGAAGGAAGATAATGTTGTACGTGACCTATTTTGGGCACATCCGGATGCAATCAAATTGAGCAATGCATATCATATGGTGTTCTGCATTGACAGTATATACAAAACGAACATGTACAGACTTCCCTTACTTGACATTGTTGGTGTAACACCCACTGGCATGACATTTTCAACCGCATTTGCTTATTTAGAGGTGGAGCGTGTTAACAATCTTGTGTTGGCCCTTGAACGCTTCAGAGGGATATTTATGAAAAGTGAATTTTCCCCAGTGGTCCTTGTTACTGACAAAGATTCAGCTTTGATGAACGCTGTCAAATCAGTATTCCCTGAGGCAACCAATTTGTTGTGCCGGTTTCACATTGAGAAGAAAGTCAAGGCAAAATGTAAAACTTTTATTCGACAAAGGAACGCTTGGGACCACGTCATGGGAGCATAGGGGACTCTTGTTGATTGTCGTAAAGAGAAAGAATATGGTGATTGCCTTACCAAGTTTGAGATTGCTTGTTCTCCATGGCCAATGTTTGTTGATTATGTAAAAGACACATGGTTGTATCCTCACAAAGAAAGATTTGTAACCGCATGGACAAATAAAGTGATGCATTTGGGGAACACCACCACAAATAGGTAGCCCAAGTTTTTACTTTGTTTACTTTGTCGTTGAATTCATATAGACATTTGACTAGTATTCATATATGTTTATTAAACGCAGGGTTGAGTCTGCTCATTGGACTCTGAAGAGGCTACTACAGAATAGCGTTGGAGATTTATGTACTGTCTGGGATGCGATGAATAATATGATGACTTTGCAACATGCTGACATAAAGACATCATTGGAACAAAGCATTCATGTGGTCGGTCATGTTTTTAAAATAACATTGTACTAGAGACTGATAGGAATGATGTCCAGGTATGCGTTAAACCAGATTGCTTCTGAGTATGAACGAGTTCATTACGTGGGTAAAAACCCGTCTCGTTGTGGATGTGTGATGCGAACTACTCATGGTCTCCCTTGTGCATGTGAGCTGGCTAAGGTTGTTGTCGGCAGCATACCGCTTTCAAGTGTTCATCTATTTTGGCAAAGATTAAATTTCTCAAATCAAGGCTTAGATGGGGAGCAAGTTGACATTGACTACGAGATGGAGGCTATCTCCAAGCGGTTTGCGAAGCTTGACATGTGCGGTAAAGTCACACTTAAGACTAAACTTAAAGAACTTGCATTTCCTGATTCAACTTCCATGCATCCCCCACATGAAAAGGCCAAAACAAAAGGTGCTTCAAAAAATAAGTGCATAAAACATGAAAGATCCACCAAGCGGGATCCGTCTTAGTTTGAGTATGTGGATGAATTACATTCGGTGCAAAATAGTTGTTCCACACACAAAAGGTCTGGTTCGTCGAATGAGCAGACTTATAAGAACAGGAACATTCCGATGATGCATCAATTTCATCCTTTTATACACAGATTCATTCTGGACATCACTGATGTTAAAGCTGATGGGAATTGTGGATATCGTGTAATTGCTGCCGCATTAGGTTATGGTGAGGATTGTTGGGCATTGGTACGTAATCATTTGCTTAAGGAACTTGCACAATGGTCTGATTCATATATAGCCTTGTTTGGCGGCTTGAACAGGTTTGGGCAGTTAAAGCGTTCACTTTTAGTTGATGGTTTTGAGAAGGTAACCAAATTTAAAATATGTTTGCGGATTATGCATTACCTTTTATTGTTTTAATCTTCGAAATACATAATTAATAGTTTAATTGTTTGTACAGGTTACTATGGATAATTGGATGGATATTGCCGACATGGGATATGTGATTGCATCCAGGTATAATGTCATTCTTGTTTCCCTTTCTCTACAGCAAAGTATGACATTTTTCCCTTTGAGAAGCCAACCACCTCAAGATCCATGTGTTCATCGCGTTATATGTATTGGCCATGTGTTTGGTAACCGTTTTGTTAAGGTATAAGTTTCACGGTTTCTTATATTATTTTATTTGATTAGCCTATTTCGTTGATTGTATTATTCCTAACATTTGTGTTTAATATAGGTTGAGCTTACACAGGATTGTCCCCTCCCATCTACGGCATTCTTGTAGTCTTCTCACCGTTACAACGAAGCAAAACACTGGCCGACTCATTATGTTCATCGAATGAGACTGTACACTAAATACTTTAATTGTGCCACTGACCATGTAGATTTAGGAGAAGATTAAAAGTTCTTGTTGATGGGCTTCGCATTAATTGTACCACCAAATACTTTAATTGTACCACTTTTGGTTGACGTATTCATATATTTTGTTTAGTTTTAATAGGAAAATGTGCACTTATTTAAAAGGGGTGCAATTAGCAAATTAATGTCCAATTACCATTTTGCCCCTGGTTTTTGCCTAGTGTTGGCCATGTATGATTTGCAGTTTTGTAATTCATAGGCCTAATGATGATTAAATAGATATAGAAAATTAAAAAGGAGGCGCAATTAGCAAATTAATGTCCAATTATCATTTTGCCCTTGTATATGTGCAGTTTTGTAATTTCATTGGCCTAAAGAATTATTAAATTCATATAGATGACATATAATGGTAACGGGAGAATGACAATAGTTCAATTCACATATAACCAGTATAGTCACAATAACAAATGTATGTAACAACTGTTTAATAGATCAGTATCTACAAAAATAGTGTGAATACAAAAGTTTTCAATGTGTCCCATCAAGACGTCTCCTTTGCGCACCCCTAGGCCGACTGGATCGCACATAGACGTTTCCCTGCTAGGTAACACTCCGTGCTAATTGCAAGAGAATTGCAAGAGGCGAGTGACCTCAGTGTACGCATCTGTACCCGGAGTTACCATACGCATGTCCAGCATGTGTTGTAACCCATCTCCAATCCTTTGGCACATACCCTGAAACAATGATATATTATGCAGTGTTCATAATTTATACTTGGCAATGGCAAAAAAATACAAGTATAACATGTTAGAGTGGATTGTTTACCGCTTCATGTTGGGGCATTTGAGTCACACCAGTATGTCCAACAACTGCATCTGCCACGCCTGGCCTGCCATCGTCCTGCACAGAAGAGGGGTCATGCATGGTAGTTGTAACTCTCATCGGATGTCGGGTAGGCTCCCCAGGCTCTAGCGGACGGGCAAATGGATGGGATATCTGATAGAACCATTCCATATAACCACGAGCACACTGACTGGGATAAGTCACCAAATCGCCAGTGTATATAAGGTGGTCTGAGAAATGGGTCCATCGGTCGTCAACGTCTTCAGGCGATGAAGTGTCAGAGTAGTGCAAGTCAGGGATTTGCTGAACATAGCCAAATTGCCTCATGACCCTCTCCGGCAAATGTCTGATGATGTATGGTCCCCAACTCAGGTGCCCTGAAAATAATGAGATCATCTGGAACTCCCTGTGGCAACGGTGGTCCTGATATGGCATCCAACAAACGTCGTCCAATGTCAACCTATCTAACCGCCGTCGATAGGTTGTCACTAGTAAAGCCTTAGAAGCTTTCCACCGACGTGCACGGGGCAAGCTCTCATCATACTGAGAATCTGCAATGACATTTCTGATGGTCAGAAAATGTTCATAGATCCAGCACTGCAGTATGAAATAAGAAATTAATTAATATAACAATGCTGATGTATTCTCCTAACACAACTTACTTAAGTAGTCAACAACATTACTTAATTAAATTATGTATTGTAATTACCTGTAGCAATGAGATATATCCAGGAAGGTGCTTCCCGTGATGCTAAGATGTGTAGTTCAAGTTTTCATACATGTGAACCAGAGCGGCTGCACCCCAGCAATACCTTGCCGACTGGTCTAGATCATGAAAAGCGTTCAAGAACACCACACTGATGTGTGTGGCACTCTTGGTCGCGAATAGTGTGCACCCAACAAGATGGAGCAAATGTTCTCGGGCCGCTACAACTCATTGCCTAGCATCACACTTGGCAGCATACACTTCTCGAAGCCACGACAGTCGAACATATGCTTCATGGCATTGTTCGGTCTCAACATGAGCGTCCTCAATTGTGACTTCCAGCAAGTCAACCAATAATGTAATCGCCTCCCCCACGTCAAGTGCGTCATATGTCTGGAAAGCTCCCATAACTGGCAGGTGGAATAAAGACGCCACATCATCTAGTGTGATGGTTACTTCTCCAATTGGCAGGTGAAAGCTGCTGGTCTCTGGGTGCCACCTCTCCACAAAGGCGGATAACAATCCTCTGTCTCCAGTCTCGACTGAGGATGAAATCAATGGGCTTAACCCAGTAGAAGCGACCAGGCCTTCAATCTCAGGTGCAGGCGGTCCAAATTTGGCAACTTTGCGTCCATGAGAAGCCAATTTTAACTCAGGACGTTCCTGCAAATAACTAACATTGTCAGAGGACATGGCATTTTCAATTATAAGTTATTTTGTGAGGTATAATTTATCATAAAACTACCTCTCCAGCCCATACTCTATATGCGACGTGGTTATCATAGCCTTTCAAAACCGAACAATCTTTCAGGCCACCTGGAAACCCTTCAGACTCATAACCTATGTCATGTGGCACATGAATATCAGCCTCAACCTGCTCTTCCTGTACCACTGGTTCCTGACCAACAGCATCAGCTGCCCGTCGTCTTCGAACAGACGCGGTAGGCCTACACCGTTGAATGGCTTCCCCTGCATTAGCAACATCACCTGTTCCCTCTAGTTGATTTGCAGGTCTCCCTAGATTTTTACTCAAGTTTAATGTTTTCACCATATCCTGTACCAATAATAATACAATAGCTTATTCAGTTGACGAATTTTTCACACATAATCATCAAAATAAAAGAACAAATGAAACAAAACATGAAACTTAAAATATAGCCAAATTCTGCAAGAACAATGAATAACACAGGTATAGCCCAACACACACATATCTTGCAAGAACAATGAATAACACAAAACAAAAATATACCCCACACAAGTATCACTATCATGAGATTAATCATTCATAATTCAAACTAGCATTGCCGATGGTGGTTCAACAAGGTTAGTTGATAAAAGTACATCACAGGTATCGCTATGCCTGACATTAATCTTTCAAGAACAATTAATAACACAAAACAATGAATATAGCCCACCTAGGTATCTTGCAAGAACAATGGATAACACAAAACAAATACATAGCCTAGTGGCCAATAAGTATTCAACAAACTACCATTTCTAAGTTTGTCATTAGTGGAAATTCAACATAATTTGAATAATGATCAAACTAAAATAAGTATTCAGAAAGAAAACTAAAATATTCCATATCCCAGGTATCTTGCAAGAACAATAAGTATTCAAATTTGTGTTATTCGAAATTCAACATAATTCGACACAAAACAAATACATAGCCCAGGTATCTTGCAAGAACAATAAGTATTGAAATTGCAAGTGCAAAACTAAAATAACATAAAGAAATCATCAAACTTAAAACAAATGTCAAACTATAATGATCCAAATTAAAAACACCTCAAATCAATATTCCACATCACATTTACCAATTGAGTTGATTGTACATTCTCAGATTAAACATAATAATATGAAAAAGGTTAGGCAATTCAGGCAATTTATCAAAGACTTTTAAAAAAGGGGACCTTACGGATTGGACAATCCGTATGAAGGTTACGGATTGGGCAATCCATAAGGCCCCCAAACCCCTTTTACGGATAGACTAATCCGTATCATACCCACGGATTTCCCAATCCGTAATCAGCCTATGACACCAAACGACGCTCACCGGTCACCGTGTCGTAAACACCACCATTGACGGCGCAGCCCAAGGACGATCACCAACCACCTGCAACTCCAACGACCACCACGCACCGGAGCAATGCCACCACCGTCACACCACCACAGAGAAGAAGAAAGCACAAACGGAGAAAGCAGAGGAAGTCGAACGTGCACTAGCTGCTGAAGCCTGAAGGTTTTGAACAGTTTAAATTTTTAAACCTAACTTAATTACTCACAGGGGTATATTCGGTTATACACTATTACAATATAGTGTATGCAGAAAACTATATAGTGCAGGAAGAAAATCCCCTTACCAAAACTAAAGATTTGGGCTCAGTCCAGTAACAACATAACAGGGAAAGCAAAGAAATTTCCCAGCAAACATGTTTGTAGAGCATTCTATAATAATAAAACTTAAACAACCCATACATAACAATGGTTTCCATTTATCCCAACAATGATTTAAACATAGTTCACCTTGAACAGAAAATTAACAAAATTTTAGGAACCAGAAAATTAACAAAGTTCGTTAATGGCCAATTACTCTTACCTCCCACGTACAATACACATTGGTTCTCATGTCAATCCAAAATCACATGCTCATTAGAATAAATAAAAAAATGTACCCAATTGTACTTAGAATCTTTGTTATACAAGAGGAAAAAAAATTATATGTAATCTTAATTTTGTATATATAAAGATGTTATTTTTGAATTTAAATTCATATTAACAAGTCATAGCTCATCCTCATGCTCATTACATATTACAAAATTTCTAGTGGTTCATGTCATCCAAAAATTAAAATCCAAAAGGAAAATGAAAAAAAGAACCTAAATTAGAACCATAGAATCTGTAAAATCAACATCGTTGAGGACCTATGCAAGCGAAAGACCACGAATCTTGTGAAGCCATTATGCAGTAGAGGGCTGGTGTAGCGGCAACGACAATGATTGATTGCCAAATTGGAGCTTTCACATCCAAACACAGATGGCAAAGTCGCAGAGGAAAGGGAAATCAACCGATCAATCGGTGAGGAGCCAACCGAAGACAAACCAGACTGGACACTAGCCATGGATCCGTCGTCGATACCTCTCACACCACCATGGAGCCCTCTTTTTGTAGCGATTAACAATGGTGGTTATCCTCGGTAGTGGCTAACTATGTAGGTGACTACGATTAAAGGTGTCACCGATTTCTTCAACCTCCATTTGCCTTTGTAGCCTCCTTCCATCTCCACCGCATATATCCATGATCACCACCCATCACCACAAGAGACAAAGGCCAAAGTGCCACTTTTTGCAAAATTTAATCCCTGAATGCCACGCGAGATAAACTAATTCGCAATGTGCCACGTTGCCAAGTTCGCTGGCCCAATTAGCGAAATCAGGAAGCTGAGTTGGTGTCTCCCTATTGGCCACGTAATTCGCTTCCCATACCAGCCAATTACGTGTGTCAGTCCCTCTCTCCTAGTTCGCTGAGTGCCCCTGCGGATTAGGTAGAAATGCCACGTGTCATATCCCTATTAAGTCGCTGTGGGCCAGAGCGAATTTAGTAGCTTATTTTGCTGGATGACCCAGCGAATTTGGGCCTATATATACCCCATTTTTCCTTTTGGCACAAGTGGTTCTGAATGCTTTGTTAGTTTTCAATTTGAAACACGATTTCGTAAAAGCTCGGTTATTTTTTAATTGAATTTTTCCTTCCAAACACATTATCGTAAAAGTTCTATTATTTTAGTTGAATTTTCAGTTACAAACACATTGTAAAAGCTCTGTCTATTATTTTTTAGTTGAATTTTGAATTTAAAACACATTATTGTAAAAGCTCAATTTTTTTAGTTGAATTTTCAATTCGAAACACATTATCGTAAAAGCTCTATTATTTTTTAGTTGATTTTTCAATTCGAAACACATTATCGCAAAAGCTCTATTATTTTTTAGTTGATTTTTCAATTCAAAAAACTTTATCGTAAAAGGTCAATTATTTTTTAGTTGAATTTTGAATTCCGAACACATTATCGTAAAAGCTGTGTTATTTTTTGGTTTAATTTTTCGAAAATGAGTGGTAATGGAAATGGTTTAATAACCATTGTCTATTATAATGGGAGTAGATATGTTGGACCTAATGGTCAAGTTTTTGAAGGAGAAAGTAAAATGTTTCATATGCCCGCAGGATGCAGTCACCGCGATTTGGTGAAAATGATTTACAAAAAATTGAGATTACAACACGGACAATTTGTATCTCGATTGATTGCTAGATGTGCATCGGGCAACCCGATTCAGTGGGTTGCTATGGATATTGTACATGATGACAACGTAGCGTTAGTTACAGACGCATGCATATTGGACGGAGGAAACCCCAGATTTATCGAATTGTATGCGGAATTAAATTGTGGTGCACAATCAAGCAGTCAACATTATGTCGAACCCATTCGCTCCATTGACATTAATAGAGAGCCGCTAGTTAGTCCCAAAGACAGAGATGTATCCCCATCAGTACCACCACTTTCGCAACCAACCCAACAAATGGGTTCTGAAGATGGGGATATGCTGCTGGAGAATGAAATGGTGCCAGCCTACGACCCAGCTTTGCCTATGGACAGTTCTGAGGATGAGGTGGACGAAGGTGTTGTTCCAGACAGTGATTCATCGGATACGGACGTAGACGGTGATTTCGATCGTGGTTTTCCAATTCCTTCTCCGAGCATTGTCGGAATGCAAGACCTGCCTCCGGTTCCAGGTATGCATGCACATTGTTTTGTTAGTTAGTTGTGTTAAAATTATTGGAGGTTTAATCACTTGAATGTCTCATTATATAGTAAGTAATAAGCATCAATGTCAAATTTGTTACTTAACTTCCCTTATAGTGATGACTTAACCCCAACTAGCTAGGTTGCCTTGCCTATGCAAATACATTTTCCTTCTTTAATGGATCATTTTGAAAAACATTATATTATTTTCAAAGTTCAATGATTTATTCATTTGATTATTTACTATTTTCAATCAAATGTGTGTCTGTATGTTTCTCCAGTATAATCACTTGAATGTCTCATTATATAGGAGAGGGCAACGTTCCATTTTGGTCTGACATAGGCCTTTACATGAATATTAATTGGGCATACCCAGATCAGGAGTCTGATGACATGTAAGGAGTGTGAATACCTAACTGGCAGATGGGTCAACAGTTATATAAGGACCAGGTGTTTGAGAGCAAGCATGATGTTCAATTGGTAATAAAGCAATACTGTATGGTCGAGCATCCTACAACCGTAGTAAAAAAAAGTGATACGAAAAGTCTTATAATGGTTTATGAAAATCATTATGACGGTTGTCCATGGAGGATGAGGGCATACGAAAAAAAGGGTGGCACTGAATGGGTTGTAGGCATATGGAACAACCAACACACATGTGTCGGTCAAAATCTTTCTCAAGATCACAAACAGCTTAACTCAAATTTGATATGTTCATTGATCCTAGGTGCATAAAATATATTTAATTAAACTCCAAATTTTGATGAAACTGTATTAATGTAGTATTGTTTGACGAAATACAGAAATGATAAGGGAGGACCCCAATGTTAAAATTGGGTTAATTCAAGAAAGGATAGCAACAATTGTCGGATTTCATATATCATACAAAAAGGCATGGAAGGCAAAGCAAAAGGCCATTGTGAAGGTTTTCAGGGATTGGGACGAGTCATATGCGTTCCTGCCAAGGTGGTTGAGTTACATGTTGATTTGTTCTCCCGGTTCTGCCTATAAGCTGGATTTGAACGACCATTTTATTGATGGACAACTCGATGAAAGTGCTAAGGTGTTCAAGAGAGTGTTTTGGACATTTAAACAGTGTTGTGATGCATTCAATTATTGCAAACCAGTTATAAGCATCGACGAAACCCATTTATATGGGAAATATCGAGGAACGTTGCTCATTGCAACGACAATTGACGACAACAATTATGTCCTTCCACTTGCATTTATAGTTGTTAACGGGGAGAATATCGACAACTGGTCATGGTTTTTGGCACTAATTCGGATACACGTTTCGCAGAAAGACAGAATTTGTCTTATTTCAGATCTGCATGCAGGCATACTCGCCGCGGTGAACAATGTTGAACTAGGATGACAACCACCCAGGGCATACCATGTTTATTGCATTCGCCATTTTGCTAGTAATTTTAATCACAAGTTCAGCAATGTCATGTTGAAGAAACAATTGAAGAAATTAGGTATGTCTTTCCATTAGAAGATAATGTTTTTACATGCTGTTACTCTATTGATCTGATGTGTTCATTTTTACATGGTGTTTCCATATGCAGCTTATACAACCTCACGCTTAGATTTTGATGCCGGATTAGAAACATTTAAAGAATCAAGCCCTCAAATAGCAGCATGGGTTGATAATATCCCAAAGGAGAAGTGGATTATAGCTTATGATGATCAGGGAAGAAGGTTTGGTCACATGACGACCAATCTTTCAGAGTGCTTTAACAAGGTACTTAAAGGAGCCAGAAGCCTTCCTATTACATCCCTTGCATGGTTCACGTATGCTCGATTAGTAGCATACTTTGTCCAACATGGTCAGGAGGCCCATGAGGAAATGGCGAGAGGAAATCATTTCTCCATATTAGCATGGCAAAAATATATGACGATGGTTGATAAATCGGCAACACACTACGTCACTTGTTTTGACTCACTTAAGACAAGATTTGAGGTTCAAGAGACGTACAACATACGGACTCATACGGGCGGTAAAAAATGGTCGGTCTCGTTAGCTGAACGAAATTGTCAATGTGGTAAGTTCACTGCCTATAGGTTCCCGTGTAGTCATGTCATTGCAGCATGTTGATCCACACACCACGATCCCAGACAATATGTTGACCCTATATATAGTGTCGCGTATCAATCTCAAGTGTATTCACCGCAGTGGTATCCAATTGGAAATGAGGACTTCATACCACCAGCTGGACCACCGATTGTTATACCAGATGTGTCGCTGAGACGTAAAAAAGGAAGGCCAAAGAGTACGCGCATACGGAATGAGATGGATTCGCGTGAAGGGTTAACAACTCGTACAAGATGTGGTTATTGTAAAGTTGTGGGTCACAATAGGCGTAACTGCCCTTCACGCAGGCAGGACCATTGATGTACTATGTGGATATTATTATTTACTACGCTTTCATTAAATAACAAACAAACAAAATCAAAGATAAGTTGTGTCCATTGTCCTGCATAATACATGAAACTAAAATAATGTCTGATATAGTCCAGCATAATCATGCGTAAAACATCAAATTAAAATACAATTAAAGTCTATCGTACATCAATAAAAAAAAGAAGTCAGTCATCATGTCCGTGGTGTTCATGGTACCCTCCACAACGGCTAATGTTATGCTCGTACGGTGACAGATTACATCGAAATCGTGCTCCCCTAACCGGATTTCTCCGAATGATGTGGTCAGGGTCATCGTCACCATGGTCACCGTTGTCTCCATCTTCGATAGCTGCCAATATCTCATCCGTTGAATACGATGCGAAACTAGGAGAATGTAGTGATCCATTCGAATGTGCCGGAGGAATGGCCATACCTGGATCCTCATCTGAACTGGGACCACTGGGCCTATAACAATCCGTAAATGTATCTGATCCGCCTGCGACCTGACTCCCAGCTAAACTGGGGCCAACGGAACTAGGCCCAGCTGCATACATAGGATATGGATATGGATATGGATATGGGAATTCAGACTGCGGCATCGACGGTGCAGAAAACCAGGGGGGTACTATGACCCAGGAACTTGATGTGGTGGCCACCAATACTGCTGAGATAGCCCCGTCAGGTACCTTGGTGCGTAGAACATGCCAGCAGGTCATGGAGGAAGAGGTGGTACAACCACAGGTGTGTCTGCAACTACCGGAGTAGCGTGGTGTAGGGGTAACCCCTCGTGACGCACACGACGGTTTCTCCGAACAACTGCAGGCAGGGCCTCGGCCTGACGAACCACGGGTGGGGGTGCAACATCTCCAGGATCTGTTAGTCTATCTAAATCATCGCATGCGGACAGCATGCGAATCACCTCCTGGTAAATCTGCCTCAAATCAAATGCCCCCTGTGCCTCAGGTGAAAGCATGTGCACAACTGTCTCGCATCGATCCGTCTGCCCATAAGGTTTTATTAGTGAATAAAAAATCTATATTAACTTGCAAAATAGACCATAATATGTAAATTGCGTACCACATGTGCATTTTGCATTTAACGCGGCTCTGTGGGTCATCCACCGACATGTAACAGAGTAATACCACTGCATGTATTCACTGTTCACAGAAAGGTAACCGTCTCTTCGCATAGGGTGAATGTTCTACAGTACACTGGATTCTCTTTCTACCCATTGGACAATGAAGAATGCGTGTCGCTTAGTCTAATTAACTTCTGTCTTCCCCGCTATAGTGATCGTCAGCAGCTCACTACAATTAATTGGGTCCTCTGGAATAGGATGATCAAACCCAAACTGACGTAGTAGTCTATCTGGCTGCCGGTACACAACAATCTCATAACAAATAAGCGGACAAACCGCCATCCATCTCCGAGCCATCTCAACCTCCGGTGGATGGACAATGTCTACTAGGTTGTAGGGCCTCCAATGAATGTGTCTTTGGCGCATGACATCAATATGATGGCGATATCTGCGAATGTTTGTGTACATAGTTTGTCGCATCTCGTATACATTAAACCTGTAACAACAAAATTAGACCATTATGAACATATAGTCCCAATACAAATAAACGGTATAATACTAACATACAAAACACAATACCTATGACCATAGATCTCGCGATCTAAGTCATCATGATCTTCCACCCTGGGAAGGTTAGGAGAGATGGTAGGGAATCACATCCAAACCCACAACTGCAACAACAAAGCACATTCGCCCATCTCACGACGTGATGCATGGGTAGCTTTGCACAACTCCCTATATAAGGATGCAAGAACCACAGAGCCCCAACTGAATGTACCCGTGCGTTGGAAATCATCCACATATAACAAGTACCGAGCAGGCACAAAGCTAGAAGCGGTGTCAACAAACAACATACCGCCTAAGATGCATAATATCAATGCACGAGTGAATCTTCAGCGTCCTAATTTTGTGCCGGCGTGGACCACATAATCACAAAACTGCTCCCTTAAAAAGTTCAGGCCCAACAAACCGTCATGCAAATCCCGACCAGTAGCCAGCTCAACCCCTAACAAATCACCAATAATAGCCCGAAAGTTATGTCCTCTGTGACGGCCAGAAACAACATGACCATCAGTCGACAACCCGAGTAGATGATGTACATCCTCCAGGGTGATTGTAACCTCACCCATCGTCAAATGGAATGTACGTGTCTCTGGCCGCCATCGCTCGACAAGCGTTGACACAAGGTGGTGGTCGATCTAAAAAATTAAATTTATACAACAGTAATGTATACATTACAATACAATGAAAACAACAAATTGAAACTTAACACAACACTGAATATGCTTACCTCGTGATTGTGCAAACGCGCAACGTGATAAAAACCTGCTTGTCTAAGCCACGGCTAGATCTCCTCAGGTATAGCCCGATAATCGTGTGTCGCGGCATGCCTAACATTAATAACACGATCCCGCATAGTCGGATCACCCTGGGAATTCCACACGTAAGTGAATATATGTTTCTCCTGTAGTGTAAGGAGACTCCGTATGGATGGACCGGTGTGGATGACGCTCAACGCAGACTCAGGCGATGGTGTCAGTGGAACATGTTCATCGTGATCCATTACTCTAAATCGAAATTTTTTAACAAAAATTCAATACATTACTACATTAAAAAATTATAACATATACCTATTTTATAAATTATAAAATCACTATATGCACAACACACAGGTTACTAATATTCCTATATGTCTATAATATATCTTGAAAACTTAACAATTATAAAAAAACACTAAATATCCTCTAACCTAATGTTTTAAAACATCCTCTAACCTAAATTTTTAAATCTCCAACCTAAACATCATTTAATCACTAAAACTATATAAATAATAAATATATTCAACAATTCAAATACAAAAAAATAGAAAATTAGTACAAAATTATCATTTAATTACTTAAAGACATTGTTTACATAGATTTATTATGTTCATTATGCATAAACTCTTCATTGAAGCAGTATTTTTATATAATTTTAATTACCTTTAAGTTACTCAATACGTCCCTAAAATCTTTAAAATACTTAAATTGGATTTCTAATCAATTTTTTGTATTACATCTTTATACTTTGGTATTTATCTTATTTTTAATTGAACCTGTACAGATAATTTTCCTTAACAGAGTCAAGGATAGGAACCTAGTTAAAAAATAAGTTTCTGAACCTAATTAAAAATAGTAGATAAATTTAATTAAAAATTATCAAATAATTCATAAACTTAAATATTATTAATACTAAATTACTTTGTTATAACATTTTGTTAATTTGATACATCAAATTTTATTTTTTGTCAACCTTAGCTTATTATTTACTACTGTAATTATGACATACAAACTAAATTAAATATAGAAATAGAAACTAACTTCACGAATAACATTCATTATTCAATTATAAATAGTGCATGTATATATAGTAAGTTAGTTAATTTCTTATCATAAAAATTATCCTCTAATCTAATGTTTTAAATCATCCTCTAACCTAATGTTTTAAATCATCCAACCTAAACATCATTTAATAACTAAAACTATATAATTAATAAATATATTAAACAATTAAAATACAAAAAAAACTAGAAAAATAGCACAAAATAAAAACTAACCAGCTTTTTGTGAGGAAGTGTAGTGATGTTGAGAAAAAAAAATGTGAGTGAGAGTGAAATTTAGGAAGGAAAGAGATTGAAAATGATAGAAAGAGGGTGGGGTAGGGATAGAGGGGGGGTATTTATAGTGGGCCAACTGTACATATTTCGCTGGACCCACACATGAAATACGCCAGGAAGCGCCACGTGACAACCGAATCCGCGCCTCTCTCCAGCGAACTCCACCGACACGTGGCATGTTCTGCCAAAAGCCACGTAATTCGCTGCCCACACCTGCGAATTACGTCTGTCGCACCACGTGTGCTGCCCGCCCAACCACTCTCTGCCACATCGCCTTACCTATTTCGCTACCTTGGATGGCGAAATACGCCACGTGGCATTTGGGGAAAATCTTTCGCTGGCGTGGCATTCTGGCCATTTTTTTGGATTTTTGTGGCATTCTGGCCACTGTTCCTCACCACAACAAACACATTAACCCTAAATCTTAAGGGAATAAGTATGGAAATTACCTTTTTGCCCTATAAATAAATTCAATTAAAAACAACGGATAAGACATGTTACTAGTAACTCATCTCAACCCTTCGATTATTTAATAATAAATCTAACGACCCTTATTATTTTGATCATCATTATCCTGTTATTCTATTGGACCATCCTACATATCGTCATGAATTCACATGGACTAAAAATATATATAAATGTAAAAATTAACATTTGTGAAAATGTGTGTGTTTGTCTATTGCTGATATGAGTGCTTGTGGAAAATAGAATATTCAAAGTCACTTCAACAAGTTGTGATGATAAATATCGATGAATCACAAACTATGATGTGGATGTCATACTATTTAGTATTGAGGTCCAACACTAATGCAAGCCTTTCATTTGCCCAGATGTCACCTTTTATCTTACATGAAAGCTTCTTCGATTTTGGTTTAGGACAATTGGTTTTTCATTATTGGGATTATTACCAGATGGAGATCAGTGCTAGCTAGTGTTTGACGGTGAAAGGTTGAAATCTTGATGTGGTGTTGTTGGCTTGGCGGTTAGTGCTGTTGCACAACGTGATCCTAACTCCTAACGTTGCCTTTAACAGTATGGTAATGTTTAAACGACTGAAATTAAAACTAACAATTGACTAAGTTCCAAACACTATGTCAAATTTAAAAAATATCAAATTATATATGAACTCCAAAGTAATTTAGCCTTTTAATAATCATAAAATAGCATTTTTGTGGGACCTTTATGGCTTTTGTTGAAGAAGAATTTGGGCAATTTGCCACTTATCCTATTGGCTTAATGGTTTGGACCTAACTCTTGAATTTCATTTCATGGATATTAGGCTAATTAATCGAATTTATTATTCATATGAGGATGCATTTAAGATTACTTCTCACAGTTGAGTTTTTTTTTTCTTTCAAATTTACTGGTCTCAATTGTGCCCCTGTTGATTGATTGAGAATTTTTATATTAGTTTCGACTACCTTAAATTAACAAATAAGAATTTATTTTAGGGCTAATTATACTAAACTAAAACACTTTCAAGGTTTTTTGTATTTAAGGCTAGCAATCTTTAGATTTCCAATTTAACAAACTATATATCCTTTTAGAAACTTATTAAGAACAAATTTTATATTAAATATAAAACAAATATTTGGATTAAAATAATTAATTCATACGAATGTAAATAACTATAATAGACAAACATAAAATAATACTTAAACTAACAATAGTTACAAACACATAAACAAAATCACGATAGTATAAAACTCTAAGTAAACATTCGAAAATAATAAAGAATGATTCATAGGCAGAAGAATTAGTTATAGATAGAAGAATGTGTTATCGAAAGGAGAGAAAGGAGAAAAAATTATAAAAAGTAGAATGGAGATGAGTGTTAGAATTAAAAATAAAAGAAATACACAAGAATATACATGTTTCCATTGCACTGAATAGCTATAGTTGCGACAAAGTTGGTGTATAGAAAGTATGTAAATGTTCGTAATGATATAAGCAGAGCACATTTTGGCCTATTTATAGGGGAAAAAATAGCAGATCTTTGAAACAGATTGTGACACGTGTCCTCAAATATAGATTAGCTTATTCAAATATCGTCACTTGTTTTCGCACCTCTTTTGAATTTGAATAATCATTAACCATTTTGTAATTGCTACTCTGAACATTTGATTTACTATTTTGGATTATTTCTTTTTTGAACCATCACATTCGAAAATATCAAACAACCTATCTTCAATATATCGAATTGAATCCATTTTTTTGATATTTCATCTCTATTTAGTATACTCATCCCTTTGTCAACTTCATATTCTCTACAATGTAGAATAAGTCTTTCTTATTGCATCATCAATCTTAATCGAATGAAAACTAGTCAAAAAATCATATCTAAATAACTCATTCAAACAACCTAATAGATGTCCAGTAAAAATTTATTATTGACTTTATTTGAAATGAAACATTTTTATGATCAAAAAATTTCCTATCTAAATATATTACTTTTCACTTCAACTTCAATCTTGTACGTTTCCCACTCTCAAGTTGAAAATATGCTGACAAATGTCAACCTCAACTATAACAAATCTCCTTGTTTCCATAGATTATGGCACCACGCTTGCCAATATCATCATATCTTCAAGCACAATTTTAGATGACATATAATCATGTGTCATTAGTGTTTAGATTACAACCATTTTTAATTATCTTTTGCTTAAATTAATTCAAGTATTGAATCACTTTTACCCTAAACCATAACCTATAGAATAGGTTCCAACTTCATTTTCTCCACGCTTCAACCCAACAGAGAAGCTATGTTTTCTCTATTTTATTTCCCAACAACACATTCATCATCTTCTTCTTCTTCTTTCTCTTGAATCCAGAGAAACGACCATTCTGTTGGAGTTTTAAAAGCTTCCCTTTATACTCTTCTTCATCAAGATCCAACCTTTCCATCTAATCTTCTGCATAAATGGTAGTTCCTCCTTTTGTTCTTGTATTTGAAGCTGAAGAACTTGAATTTGAAAGAATAACTTTTGCTCTTATTCCTATGCTAGATGAAGAAAGTATCAAAACATGGAATTCTCAGGTATTATCTTTTCTTGGCCTTTTTCGGCCAGATTTGAAGCTTGAAGCCTTGGATCCTTATCTTCCTTCCACTGATAATGAACGCCCACTCATGCACCTCCCAAAGATTAGAAACAATTTCATTTGCAAAGATTACACCCACATTTTCCGAGCAACCTTAAACAGTGATGGCAACAAGTTCCCAACTTGGATGAATAAGGTTCAACTAGTCTATGGAGACTTGTGGAAGATAGTCAGAACCTTTGATTTTATGCAATTATGTAGAAGAGATCTCACATTTCTCAAATTTCCCTAACTGATGGCTTCATTTCTATTCTAAAATCGAAGGCTCCACGCTTTTGATTTCCCTTCTGGACCTATTGGGCTGACTTTACTTGAAATAGTTGTTAACACTGGACTTCAACCAACAAGGGAAAGATATGGCTTTGGTCTCATTGAAGATGAACTCAAACTAAAAGATATCCCCATTAATTTAAAGTTTGCCGGTTATATTTTCAGGAGCATTATGGCGAAACTGGTAAGAAAGTTTTTGAAGACGAACACATAACCTTTTTGATGTACTGACTATCTTTTTATGCTTGTTGCACTCAATCTCTCCAAGTAATACAGAATGTGTACAACTTAGCCCAAGCTATTCATTTCGAACACAAAATCTGCTTAAGTTAATTTCTTCTACCTTCTCTATACAAGTCCATGGATGATGTTGTCGACATCTAAGAATCTTCATAAACTCTTCAAAATTTTGCTAGACC
The DNA here is from genome assembly GCA_013407115.1 of Glycine latifolia. Lineage (NCBI taxonomy): Eukaryota > Viridiplantae > Streptophyta > Magnoliopsida > Fabales > Fabaceae > Glycine > Glycine latifolia. Next base: position 12,334,121 of record CM023954.1, read on the forward strand.
TCTCTGGATTATGAAACCAAGTCAAAATGCAATTCTCGAACACAAATTAAAGCTCAAAAGTCGAGAAACTTGACTGACTTATTTTACTACTTTCGCAGAAGACTTAGCTCCCTTTGAAAAATCCAAAATCCTAGGTCCAAGTTGGTTGAAAGCTCGATTTCTATGTGAAACCCCTGGTGCTCAAGCAGAATTAGTCAAAATTTGGTTGGCTTTTCTGACTTGAGATATCATTTTCACTGGCACACTTGACAAAAAGATATTTGATTTTATCCTTATCAACCTCAATTATTTGCACGTCAGTTCCTGTTTTCAAATATTTTTTTTAGATTAGATAGTATCATAAAGAAGTCTCAAATTCCAAATTGTATTAAATAAGCTATTTCAAGACATCATCGACCTTCTTTCACTTTTTGACTTTTGAAAATTCTTATTTTTGTGTTCAGGCTTTTCAGGATTGGTGGAATTGTTATCTTTCGACAAAGCCTATCATTGTTGATGAGATTATCCTAAAAATTACTTAAGTATATTTCTATGCAAGAGCCAAATCTTTCTGCAAGTAAACTTTGACTTCATGCTGAAATAGTTTGATGGGAAAATTTCTTTCATGTGAGCTATGCTTTTAGAGATTTGCATCGCACCATAAGAGAAACTACTTTCATTTTGAAAGAAAAAGTTTTGAGGAATGAAGAAAAATGAAACTTAATAAACAAAAAAGGACTGACTATTGTCGAGAAATTTTCCCTTCAAAGATTCCTCCTTTTCCTTTTGCTCATTTTGGAGTGTCAAAGTATTTAGATCGATCAAGATGAGTTCGAAAATTAATTCCAATGGCTACCTAATACAAACTTCAAAATCTTATACCATAATTTCAACCCACTACTACAAAACTTTTCCTTTATCAATTTCTAATTTTTGATAATTATGATTTTCTACATATTCAACCTATTGCAATTACCATTTTAACTCAAGAGCGTTATGGTGAGGAATAGTATGATTATGTCTATCATTAATACTTGCATTCGAAATTGTTACACAATTTAATTTCTATTTTTTTATTAGCTTAAAAAAACTCCATTTCAACTAGAAGTGAAAATTGGGCTAATGATTAGAGCACCAAGACCAGAATTTCGAGAAAAAAGGAAAACCACCTCGGAAACTAGCTACAAGAAGGTGTCGATCATATAATCACCTTTTTAATACTCGAAACATTCTTAACTTAATTATTTATTAACTCTTTTCTTTTTCATAAGTCGCTTAGATCAAAAGGGGTCAAAAATCAAAGAAAGAAGTCTTAGGAATGAACCCCCCTCAAGATCGTTCAAGTGAGCAAACAATAAGCCTATTTTTTAGCATTATCTTCGCTTTTTACAATTTCAATAACTAACTTGTCGCATTTTGAAAGGTCAATGTTGTTCCATCTCCAATGAAGGATTCAAAAGGAAACGGAAAAGGAAACGCAATAGATGACAGACCCCTTAAACTTGCTTCTATATTGAAGGAAAAGTTAATGGCATCTGCAATTGCCTCTAGAAGAGTCATAGTATGAGTGCACAAATTTCCTTGAGTTAATTTTATTCATTACAATAACATTAATTCTAATCAAATCCAATTCTGAACACGCTTAGGTCACCAAACAAATGAGTCCATTAACTAAAGACAACAACACATTTTCTAATTGTGACAGCACTTTTGATCGACTTCTTGCATAGAGTACTTCGAAGCCCATAAAAGAAACCTAAGGTAACATAATTGAAAATCTCTTGCTCTCTCTTAAATTTACTTACATTTTAATATGAGAATTCAAAACGTGGTAAGGCCTTTCCATTTAGAGTGTATCATACTAGATATATGAGCACTTTGGTTAAAGGTTTTGTAACATTCGAACCATCAGATGCAGAGTTGAGTCTCGCAAGATAAACATTGGTTATCAATCTTGCAGGATTTAGATGTTGAAGACTTGCCTTCTGGCTCTGAAGAAGCTAATTCAAACTCCACGAGTTATGTAAGTATTAAATTCTTTACTTGTTTATTTTTTTACACAAAAAAACATTCAAATACTAACACTATTTTTAGGATGATGAAACTAACAATCATACTCCTGAAGTAAGTTTAACTTTGGAAAAGATTGATCATACCGACCCAGGAAAAACAAGAGAAAAATTCTTGAAGTTTCTCCAATTGACAAGATCGTACCATTATGCTAATAGACTGATTTATGTCCCTACACATTTGAATTTTCGACTAGGACCAAATTCCTCCAAAGACATTCCATTTTCAACCATCAAAACTGCTTCGAAAGAAAACACTACCTAACAAGGCTAAAAAGATTGAAGATTCTTTTGATGAAGTCATGAAGCTTCCAGGAGAAAAAAACTAAAGACAAAGAACAAGTGGTTGACCAAACTATTGCCCCAGTTGAAGAGACAATTGTAGAACAACCTAAAACTATGCAAGTTGATCCTCCCCATCCTGGTGTTAATTTGATAAAATTCGAACAAGAAAACGTGGTTTCCGACAATGCCCAATCAATCGAACCAAATGTCACTATGCCTTCGACAAAAGACAAGGAATCTCCAATTTCTAAAGCTGAAGGAGAAAAAGAAAGTTCTCAAAATGATAAGTCAGCTGAACATTCTGAAGAAGGCGACATGTTCGAATTAGATGATGAGAATTACACAATTTTGCATTAATGGAAAAGTCATGAAACTGAAACCGAAGCTGCCTCAGAACCCAGTGCAAATCAACCCAACAATATTTATGAATATCAAGAAGTTTGGGGTCAATTTCGCACAACCTTTCGTCGAGTTGATCGATTATCCACAATGATAAATTGAGCAAAAATTGAATAACCAAGCCTCCATTCAAATTACAAGAGATCTGATTAAATTTGATATTATATTAAATTGATTGAAAACGAGTTGTGAACATTCCTAACAAAATATTTGTGGTGAGATTATTTAAAAACAAAATAATAAATAATTTTAGGTTTAATTATATTTTTGACCTCCTCCTAATATTGCTATTTCATGAATTTGGTCCTTCAAACTTTTTTGAGCAAATTTTGTTCTCCATTATTTTAATTGTGCAATATTTAAAGAGGATGCTAATATGACATTATTGTACTTGTCAGTTCTCTATTGTCATGTTGATTTTTCTATTTAATATTAGATGTCAAGATAATAAATAAATTAAACTTATACAATTAAAAAAAGTGAGAAAACCAAAATGTAAATAGGCATTTTCATCCCTGAATGTGTAAAGCACTGACAAATTCGTTCTCGAAATATAGAAATTCAAATTTTAGTCCCCGAAAGTGAAAAAAGTGTGAAAAATTCATACATCCGTTAACTTTCGTTTGTTACCGTTAATGAAAGAGTCTATGTGGCATAGAGGGGTGAAAATGTAACAAAAATGATTGTCAAGATAACTACTAAATAGTTTAGACAAAAATGTCAGTAAGTTTCCATTGGACTAATTTTTCAGACCCCAAATTTTGTTTCATTTAAGAGTAAAATATAATTTAATCTTCATCTTTCCCTCACCTTTTTATCTTTGCAAGCATAACATTACAACAAGTACTTACAAAAATAGGAAAGTAAGCATAAGTTAGAACAAACATAATAATTAGTATAATATTGATTAATAAACACAATTTATATGTTGCTCTGAAATTTTTAATGTGATAATACCTTACCCTAAATATGAGACTCAAACAAAAATACATAACCATTAAGTTAATCCTTACAAAAAAATGAGACCCAACTTGATTTTGTCACTACTAATGTTGTCACAAAAGAAATTTCAAAGCAATAGACAAATTATGTTTCTTAATCGATATTATACTTATTATTATGTTTGTTCTAACTTATGTTTGTTTCCCTATTTTTTTAAGTATTTATTGTGATATTATGCTTGCAACGATAAAGAAAGATGATGAAGATGAATATTAAATTATATTTTACCCTTAAATGAAACTAAATTTGGGATCTGACAAATTAGTCTAATGGAAACTTACTAACATTTTGGTCCAATCTATTCAACAGCCATGTTGTTAATCATTTTTGTGACATTTTGTCCCTTTGTGTCACATAGACTCTTTCATTAACGGTATAGACAAAAGTTAACATATAAATAAATCTGTTGTACTGTTTCACTTTTGGGACTAAAATTTGAATTTTCATCTTTCGGAAATAAATTTGTTAGCGCTCTACATATTTAAAGACAAAAATGCCTATTTACCCAAAAATTAAATAAAAATATCAAATGTTAGAAACAATTATAATAAGGAAATCACAAGTACAATTAAGTTTTAATTTAAAAATAGCACCAATTTGGTGACTTTGCCCAATATTGGTACAGTGACAATGTGAATGTGAGACATACTTATTTTAGAAAATTCGTATATAATTCTAATATAACCAATATTGGTTGGTATAAGTGATAATAATTTTGTATCCATCAACTAATTGATTTATGGTTGGAATTCATATATTTGGTATGAAATAAAATAGATTAAAAAAATATTTATTTTATATGTGTTTATATTTTTCGACAAAAATTAATAATTTATATGAATATTATGATAAAAATTAATACTATGCTTAAAAAAAGTCTACAAAACAATATAAAAACATAGGAATGGTAGTTGAGATTGTTTTCATCAATCATTCATTTGTTTTTACACTTACCCGAAAATATTTCAAACTCCTTTACGTTATATATGAAATGTGGCTTTTATGAGGAGACTTTTCATTTGAGTATCTATCATTTTTCTACATGCACATGACATGATACTTCGCACCTGCACAGTGCAAATTGCATTAGCACATTCGATTACTTGTTACCCGGGCTATGACTAGAGAGACAAAAGGTCAAAAGTAGCGTATATTGTTGAATTGTGATATCATGCCGTAGGAAAGTGTAGGACCCATCTAGGGCAATCTGAAGTGTGAACATAAAACGCTCAATGTCAAAGTCTCCCAAGTTCACGCCTTAGAAAAGAGTGCATAATCCCAGCAGCAATCACAATTTTTTACCAAAACGTTAAACCAACTGTATGCCTAATAAATGTCTCTAACAAGTCAGAAATTTATTGAACAAAACAAGAATTTAATTTAATTTTTTTCTAATTCAGAAATCATGGATATTTTATAACTTATCGGATAAAAAATTATTTTTGTTCATAGTACGGTGTTTATTATTAATTTAAGAATATTTTGTATATGATGAGAATTAAATGAGTTCTTTCCATTAAATAGATTATTCTCTCTCAAGTAAATACAATAAAATATTATTTTCAATTATGATGGAAACTATAAGTTTGGTTTCTTTTAATATTCTGTAAGGAACCAAAATTATGTCATTATAATACTATCAAAATATAAATTAAAAAATTGTTTATGAAAATAATAAAAACTGCTGCTGAGGGGTCAACTCTATCATAAATTGAATGATTCTAGAGATTCAATAGCAAAAGATCAAGAGACAATTACATATTTTAGCTTAGGAACCTAATTAACAATTTCTAGATAGTTTAGGGACTTATTGATATATTAAACCTATAAAATATGATTTTCTTTTAAATAAGCTATTCTAAACATGTATGAAGTCCTAATCAAATTTAATCTTGTAAAGAATCAAATTTAATCTAATTAGAATGGGTCTGTTATTATTAAAAAATGGACCATTTTTTGTATAAAAAAATTCAATTAAAAGATGTTTAAAAATTTATACTAATTATGTACCTTTTTCAAAAACATTCATAAAAGATATTTTAACACTTTATTTTACAAACAAAAAGATATTTTAACACTTAATCTAAAAACAATACTACTCTAAAACCTTTGAAAAGATAGAAAATTTATACCAGTCACCTTTTTTAGTTTGTACAAAACTTGCATTAAAAAAACTGAGAAGTATTTCGATTAATGGTATGCATACATTAAAATAAACTTAATCCAACTTCACGCGTAGATAAAAGATCTTATCGTCTACCAGGTTTAGATAACTCAAAAAATGTAAACTTCTGTACCGTTATCTTCAATTAGTGGCCTTACCCCACATTTTTTTTTGCTATGGTTACGTTCGTGATTGGGTCTCAGAGTCTCCACGAGGCCACGCCCTATATTCCATTAGCATCGAACCGCCAGGGCCACAAGATCCCGTGAATGCCCAAAAGAAAAATATTTTAACAAGAATTAACAAATATCAATATAATATTATATTTGAGCCTTTTATAATGTGTTTAATACTGAATGAATTTAAAAATATCATGTGAGACAGGAAAAACATTTTACTAATTGGGATGTTTACTGTTTAGCTTTTAATTCAATATTATTACTTAATATATAGTTGGTCCTAGTAAAAAATTCTTTAAGGAAGTCTCATATATATTCTAATTTTGAAAATAAAAAAGATATGATTGGGGAGTCTTCAATCAAAAGTGAACAACTATATATGTATTTTTTTAAAAAACTAGGTGCGTATTTGTTTCTTTAGTGTACTTGCGGTCGCATGAAATCTGAGATCACTTTACTACAACAATATGGGTGACATTGCTTTCTCAAAATGGAGGGTCAGATTGTTCTATTAACAATCTAAATGTACACTATTTTTTTTTTATAAAAATTAATTATAGCTAAATTAATGTTTTTTTTTATAAATTATAAATATTTTATATCAGAAAAATACTTGAGCTCAATAAAATTATTATAATATTTTTAAAAAAATATTTAACAATTTCACGTTAGTATATATTGAAAACTTAAACTTGAATCCAAAATCTCTTGGATGAAACAATTTCACGTTAGTATATCAAAGTAGTAATAGCCAATAAATATTTGACACCTGGTCACACAAAAACAATTTTTTATGTAATATTTTTTTAGTATTAGTAGTAGTATATATTATATGAGAATCCCATCCGATGAACGAAAGTTTCATAATTGCGAAAGTGAGGAGAATCAGAACATAAATTAGGAAAATTCCAAGTCTGCGTCTGTCCTATACCTGACACCGCCAAATCCAATCTCAAAAAATTCCAATCCCGAATCGTGTTCACACTACCACCGTTACCCTATCTTATTCCTACGTCATTCTTCGCTGGTCTTCTTTTCTCACCCAGAAAAGGAACAAAAACAAACAAAAAACATTTCTCATAATTTCTCCTTGCTACTAAGGTTATCAAGTATAATAATTTCACAACACCTTGCTTTTTCCTTTTTATTTTGTTGGTGTTAATGTTGATGGTGATTAAACATATATATAAATATAGAGATTTTTATTTATATATTTATAGAAAGGTAAGATAAAAGGTACTTTTAAATACATTTCATTGAAAATCTAGCTAATTGAAACATATTAATAGTTTGACTTTTTTTACACATATTATCATATATAGAATAGACGAATTATTAAATTTTGTAACTGAGATTATTTAATATTATTTTTTATTAGTTAATGTAGTGAAAATTTTATATCAAAATTAAACTCTTATATTAAATACATAAAAATATTCAAAACATGCATATGAGATATATGTGGAAAAGAGCACAATTTATATACATTATCCATAAATGTTTCTCATATTTAATAAAAAAATATTAAATAAAAAATATTTAATATCTTAAAGATACAAAATGTATTTAATACTTATCATACAAAAAAAAAATATTATAAAAATTAAACTATAATAAATAAAGTATGCCATTTATAATAATTTATCGAACTTAACAAGATTTTCTTCTTAGAGAAGGTATGTGTGAGCTCGTACTAAGAGAAAAACCAATGACCTTAGTTATGTATTTTTAGATTTATTCACTTGCTTGCAACACTATCTCATCGATCTGTCAATTGAACCAAAAACCGGAAAGTCCAAAGCCCCATCATACGCTGCATTTCCTCTAAATTAAAGAATAAATTAAGTAACTTGTTAACTAATATTTTTAAGAAATTAAAAAAATATTTATTGTGAAGATAATAAAACAACATAAAAAAAAGTTATATGCTCAACACAATTTTATATATTTTAATAAAAAATTATTTTTAATCAATAACTTAAGAATACTAATTAACCTTTATTATTAATTAATTAATGAGTAAAATTAAATCACACTGCCATCTCTTCACTCCCTCAAATTTCAATCTCCGCGTTCACACCTCACCCTCAATTTCACACCTCACATTATATATATAATTATAGACTTTATAAAATTGAATAATTTCACACCAAACCAAAACTCTACGCAAAGAGAGAAACCACGACACAATACAACACAAAACCTCCTTAGACTTCGTGTAATTGTGTAGTTGTGTTGTTCTTTCACAACCACAGACCCAAAAACAAAACATCTAAAACCTCTTTCTTTCTTTCTCTGAGTTTTTTGTTTTTGTCCTATGAAACTCCCAACAACGTTTGCAGACCCAGAATCCTTGTCTTACCTTTACACCTTGCTCCAATCTTCCTTCGACCAAATGGATGAACCCACCACCACCAACAACCACACTTCCACAACTGGGAGAAAACGCCGCAGAAAAAACGAGGAGGATGATGATGATGATGGTGGTGATGGTGATGGTGGTTCATCCAACAACAACAACAAGAGGAGCAAGAAGAAGAAGGAGGAGCTAAAGGGTATCCTCACTTCAATTCTCTTGTTAGACGAACAAGAGAAACTTGACCAGCAACAGAACAACAGGGTCTCAGAGGAAGAAAAATTTTCATTGGAAACGAATCACAAGAAGAAAACAAAGGCCATGCTTCAGTACTATTCCAACCTTGACGAGTATTACAGCCACGTGGAGGAGTCAGAGAGGGAGAAGAGGAAGAAGTCACGCGGCATGTCACGTGCGGTGGCGGTGGCAGCGTGCGAAAGAGAGGGAGAGGGTGGTGGTGGTAGTGCTGAAGGAGTGAAATCTGGTGTGGGAGGCTCACAGAGAAGGCTGTGGGTGAAAGATCGTTCAGGGGCATGGTGGGATGAATGCAACAAAGAGGATTTTCCCGAAGAAGAGTTTAGAAAGGCTTTTAGGATGGGAAGAGAAACTTTTGATATGATTTGTGACGAATTGAATTCTGCAATTGTTAAGGAAGACACCACTTTGAGGAATGCTATTCCTGTGAGGCAAAGGGTGGCTGTGTGTTTGTGGAGATTGGCCACTGGGGACCCTCTTAGGATTGTGTCCAAGAGGTTTGGTTTGGGGATATCAACTTGTCACAAGCTTGTGCTTGAGGTTTGCACTGCTATTAAGTCTGTGCTTATGCCAAAGTACTTGAATTGGCCTGATGAGGGTGCATTGAGGAGGGTGAAGAGTGAGTTTGAGGGTGTTTCTGGGATCCCTAATGTTGTAGGGTCTATGTACACCTCTCATGTGCCTATTATAGCTCCTAAGATTAGTGTGGCTGCTTATTTCAACAAGAGGCACACTGAGAGGAATCAGAAGACGTCTTATAGTATTACTGTTCAAGGGGTGGTGGATCATAGAGGGGTGTTCACTGATGTGTGCATTGGGTGGCCTGGTTCAATGCCTGATGATCAGGTGTTGGAAAAAAGTGCCCTTTTTCAAAGGGCTAATGGGGGGCTTTTGAAGGGGGTTTGGATTGTGGGGAGTTCAGGGTACCCGTTGATGGATTGGGTTTTGGTGCCTTATAGCCAGCAGAATCTGACTTGGACTCAGCATGCTTTCAATGAGAAGATTGGGGAGGTTCAGAAGGTGGCTAGGGATGCTTTTACTAGGTTGAAAGGGAGGTGGAGTTGCTTGCAGAAGAGGACCGAGGTGAAGCTGCAGGACTTGCCAGTCGTGCTCGGGGCGTGCTGTGTGCTGCATAATATATGCGAATTGAAGGGGGAGAAGATTGACCCAGAGCTGAAGGTTGATCTGGTGGATGATGAGATGGTGCCTGAGGTTGCCTTGAGGTCAATGAGCTCCATGAATGCTAGGGACGCGATCGCGCATAATCTTCTGCATCATGGATTGGCTGGCACTTCTTTTCTTTAAACTGAAAGGGTTGTATTTGGTAATGGTGTATACCGTTTTGCTGCTTGAGATAATGATTCTTTTGCTTGTTTATTATTACATGGTATTGAAGAAAGTCACTGTTCATTGTTTATTGAAGAGGCTTTGTATGTAAAAGATGTATTGGCCCTTTCAACAGATATGTGATTATAGTCTGCACAGGGTTAGATCCTGAATTTGTAACCCCCAATTCCATACTTTAATTGCTATATAAGATATTTAATAATAAAATTAGAACATTCTTTTGTAGCACTTCTTTTCTTCCATGGATTCTGTTGGTAAATTGATTTCATAAATTTTGTAAAATCATGTACTTGACCAATGTTCTTTTTCTGCTTATACAAAGTTTGTGGCTTCTTACACACCAGTTCCAATCATTGGAAGCTTGTATGCTTAAAGCTCCCATCTAGTGAGCTCTCCAAAGGGTAGATGTGCACAACCGTAACCTCACAAACAGATAAGCTGTTTTCAGGTCACAAACCTACAACCTCTCTCCATTGCTTTTAAGGCTTACCAGGTACCAGGGGTAGCTAGTATAAGCGTGCGTTTGGAGGAGTTTATTTACAGCTTATTTGAACTTATCTTAGAACATAAACACTTGTGTAAGTGTTTAAGAGGGATTTTGAAAATAACATATGATATGTATATATATTGTTTTCAGCTTATTGCAATATACTCTTCAGGATAGTTTATGAAAACAACTTAAAACTCGTATGAAAATAATTAACTTGTGCATAAGTGTGTACTGTGATAAACATTTATCCAACAAGCAGTTAAGTTGTTTATCTAAACGCACTCTTAATAGTTTTTTATCCTATCTTTCATTATCTGAAGATTAATTAATATACCTCGCTTGCATCAGTTTGTTGAAACGCTTCTCTTGACAGAGGAATGACGCAACCTTCCTATGTAACACAGGATTGCATCAGTATAAATATCACTCTACATTCCTAAGAGGAGCTTCTGTCAGTCTAGTACAATGTATTTCTTGTCTGTTAGCCAGAAAAATGTACTGCTGATGGACCTACACTAAAAAATAGAATCATTCTAGGTGTAGATTTTCTATGTAATTAAAGTCAACGGTGATCAATTTTTGACTGGGATAGTGACATAATTGACATTGAAGTGTAAGAAAATGGTATAATAACAGTTTGTCGTTTTATCAAGTGATTGATGGTGATTCTCATTGACACTACTTCTGCATCATTCAATTTCATATCATGGTTAAGAATATATCTATTTCATGACTTATGTTATTCTCACTCATGTTTTTTTCACAGCACTTTTCTACAATAAGGAGAGAGAAAAGTGTGATATAAGAAGGGTGATGCAATAGAGAAATGAAAAGAAAAAAATGAGTTGTTAAAAATGTTTGAAAAGTATGTGTGAATAGAGCATTATTCTTTTTTCATAGTTGCACTCATTCTTAGGAACAGTTGTTTAATTTAGATTGTTGACCAGCAAGATTGAGTTAAATTTCTTGCCTATGATCTGTATCAGTCCTTTTCAACTCAATACAGTGAAAATGACTTTTATGGCAATTTTTTTTAACTGATGAGGTTGAAATTGAGAGCTTTGAGCGCTGCATAACTACCACCATCCAAGTTTCTGTGCAGCTTGAAAAATGAAGGTTGTTTCTGTGTTCTGTTAGGCCAATGACTTGGCTCTGTACAATAATAAGAGAAACACAACCACGTTACTGCATATTCATTCACATTTCTCAGTTCTTCACATGTTTCTTTTGACGTTATTCTTCTATTAAAATTGGAGTTTCAGTAACATATGCTGACATTTAATGTAAATCTTTGATTTTAATTGGATAGCAGGATCAAAAGTACTCAAGAAACTGTCTAGATTTTATCTTTTAGGGAAAAAAATTCCATTAAATATTTATTCAATAACTTTCTAACAGCTTATTCATAAACTTAACTGTGAAGCATACTAAAATAAGTGAAAGAGATTATTTTTTTTGATAAATCTCTCCATTAACTATTAAGATTTTTGGAATAAGCCAGAATAATATATAAATTGGTCATAAGCATTTTGTATTAGTTCAAATAAGTTATATAGAAACTCTCCCTAAATAGATTGCTATGATGAATGGTTCCATCCATGCAGTGAATTGGCATCTAAGTGAAAGAAATCAACACTTTCTTCTTCAGACGTTGTAATCTTTTCCCTACAAATTGCTCTTCAATGAAACAACGAGATGTTTGTTTCAAATACCAGTACTAGAACGATTTTTCTTTTGTGTCATGTTAACATGATCATCCACCAATCTCCTTGCTATGCCTCTTCATACCCCAACTAGTCAACTCCTACATGAAGTGTACCATTCTCTTTTTATAAAATATGGGTCTTGCTGATCAATGTCCTTAAAGTGCTAATTATGGAATTAATAAATAGAAAGTTTATATTGAAGGTTGCATTGGAAATCATGGGAAAATATACTGTTACATTGGTTAGCATTTTCCTTGCACTAAAAAATTGTATTGATTAACGATGACATGTTCAGTTTTTCATGAAATGTTAAAACTTTTATTGCAATTTTTCCATCAAATAAATACTACTATAGTCTAGGAATATAATGTATTCATAGAAATTGAAAAAAAGAGTACTAGGACATTTTAATAAAATTGTTCTAGAAACTACGTTTTTTTATTGTTTTTCTTTAATCTGTGTGGAAATTTTGAAATGGAGAGAGTAACACGTAGTTGAACTGGGAACACTAACATTTAGATACATCTGTATGAAATTTAGACAAAACCATCTGAGAAAAGAAAAGAGAGAAAATGAGTGCTTGCATATTTGCTTTCCATATTTAATGTATAGTTGAAGTGCTGAACAGAGGTATTTACAAGTTTTCTTCGTCAGAAACTTATTGGTCTTCGGTCCAGACTCCAAAGAGGCCAAGTCGCCGTTTATCTCGGAACGATTGTTCACATTAAAGAAGCTTTAGATCGGTCCATGCATCAACAATAAGAACTTCTGTAAAAAATTCAGAAGTTAGTTGGACCTCAACTACTTACTTATGGGATTAAAAGTTAGTAAAAGCCTCTCCATGCCCTGTTTTTTTATGGGTGAATAATGGAATCATTCTATTCAGATTAATCTTTCAAAATAATAACATCTATTTAAAAGATTGACCTCTCTTAACAAATATTTTTTCATATGCTTGCATCGGACATCGAACTAATGATGACATGTTTAAAAGACAATATTATCATTCAAACATGCCACACATGGTTTGTCATGCCCTATTTTTTAATATGAATTTTATGTTCTTATTTGAAGAGAATCAAATTTCTTGATTTTTGGATAAAGGGAAAAGAGTAATCAATCTCTTCAAACTTTAACCATAGGTTTTTCTAACTTTGTTAATTGAGTAGGATGCATGAGTTATTGTATATCCTTATATTTGTCTTTGATTCCTATGATAAAAAAAATCTCTTTAAACTTTATATTTTCCATGTTTTAATTTTAAATATTAAATAATCTTTAAAATTCATCAAGTTGACAAATAAGTACCATAAATTTTAATTTCATTCCAATTAATCTTGATACATTGAATTTTAATTGCATTCTAATTTATCTTTAAAATGTACTCTTTTTACAAAATAGCTCTATCAAATTGAAGTTAAATTATTCATCATAAATGTCAATCGTTTGTTAATATTTTTAGGGTAAATGACCAATTTGACCCTTGTACTTTACACTTGTTGTTAATTTAGTCCATGTACTATATAAATACACAACTTAGTCTACAATTATGCAAATGTACCGATAATTTAGTCCTAACATTCCGTTTCAGTTAACGTTTATGACGACATGACAAATCCATGTGATTGAAGTGGAAGTCATGCGCTGGGTCGAGCATGTAAGGTACATTCCGCATCAGCCAACAATTATCTGGACTAAAATGTTAGTGATTTTTGTTTTTAAAATTTTGATTTTTAAAATTACAAAAACAGTAATGGCTAAGTTGAAAAGAATTCGTTTCTTCCTAATTCGTGATAATACATTCATCTGCAGCAACACAATGGCCCCCAACAAATATAACTTGACAAAATCATCCATGAAAATTATGTGTTTTACTTGAAAATACAATGAATATCTAATCTAATAAACCAAGAGGGGAGGGGTGAATTGGTTTTTAAAACTTTTTGACTTTTCTTGAAATTCAAACTCAGCGGAAGATAAACAATGGATCGTATCTTTAAACCAAACACTTTTAATAAGCAATATTCTCTTTTCCAATCACTTAACTCATGTGCTGAAACAAAATCAGAATTGATTCACAACCCAATACCACAAGCAATTGAATGTAATATAAATCAAAACACAATTACACACAAGTTTATACTGGTTCACCTCTAACCACTTGAGGCTACATCCAGTTGTCTTCTAATCCAAACCAGATTAGAGTTCCACTAACAAGATTCAGTTCTTTACAAGCAATCAACCAAGTCTCTTTCACCCACCCTAGGCAAAATTCTAAATCTAACACTAAGATTTATCTAAAGACTTTAGAACCTGAGTACACCACTCAGTTCTACTCACTAGAAACCCTATCTAGTTATGCTTTAAAGAATTCTAACTTGTTACATGGACAATTACAACACAAACAGTAAAATACAGAATTAAATCTCACAAAGAGTTAAGCATAAAGTTCAAGAAGGATATCACCTAAACTTCCATTTGCAGCTGAAAGGATTTCAAACGAAATTGATAACCTGGTGATGAATGCAATGCCTTCTTGAATGATCTTGAAACAGACTAATGCAAGAATGATCACTAATCACTTTCTTCTTCTATGCAACCTTCATGTTTTACACTTCTAAGAACAACAAGACTTTAAAAGACTCTCTTTAATACTTTTTATCACTCAGAGAACAATAGAACTTTTGTATGTAATGAGTGCTTTCGAAAATCTATTCTTCTTTTTTTCAGAGTCACTGCATGCCTATTTATAAAAAAACAGATTTAACAGACTGTAATCGATTATTTCGCTAATGTAATCGATTAATTTAACTAATGTAATCGATTAATTCGACCATTTAATCGATTAAAGTGTTCATAGCAGTTCTGGAAAATAAGCATGATCAAAGTAATCGATTATCTTACCGTTTAATCGATTATTCCAGTGAGCTTCACTTTTGCCTCTAGCATGTTTAATCGATTACAATTAATTGGTAATCGATTAAATCACCTTCTATACTTTACAGAATTATGCAGAGTGCTTATGTAATCGATTATTTACCTGTGTAATCGATTATTCCAGTGATAAATCAATTTATGCATGTTTCAAGTTTATCAATGCATTTCTATATGAATGTTAATGCTTAAGTGATTCTAATCCTAAGTATGAATGCATGTCTGTTGTTTTTTATTTACTAGCTGCAAAGGTTTATTAGATCATACCCTTAATGAACCAAACTAACACCACAAACAAAGGATTACAAATGCCATCAACACTTGATTGGACATGAATCAAATATCAAAACACTTCTTGTAATACTTCTTCTGATTCTTCAAACACTTGAATCTAACATTACTATCCTACCTATTTCATTTAGAACATCATCTCCAATACAGTCATCTACACTTGCATCCTCACCATCAGCCACTTTTACATTTGTGCTGCCAACTATTGCCTCATCAACAACATCAGACACAACACACCATCAATTAGAGTCTTCGACGTGGTATCTATCACATGGTCAAAATATATGTGCACATCCTTGTCTGGATTAAGGAGAGATGTCTTACACATAGCTAACACATCCTCATCATTATCAAACAAAGTTAAACCATCCTTAAATCCTCTTCCTGGTACCAAATAAAACACCTTTCAATCCACCGCAAGCCTTACACAAGTCATAGACAGGCCACACATTCATAAGGTGAGTCTCGAATGACTCCAATAACATTGTTCACTCTCCACGTACTCCAAAATCTTACCTTACCAAGTTTCCTTTTGTTGTCTTCAATGCACACAGAGAAATTGAAAGTACATGGTCACCACAAACCAAATGTCACCATCCGTCGTCACATCCAACTACAAAGCAAAGGCGAGAACGAGGAGAGAAACCCACAATTCATTCTCTCTCTCACAAAAGGTAAAAAGGAAGAGGAGAAGTGAAAAGTCAATTTGTGGTGACTTAATAAAAAGTAAAAAAAAAAAAAATAATCCAACAAATGATTTGGTCTCCACATGCTTGACCCAGTGCATGGCTTCCACTTCCACCATGTGGATTTGTCACATCGTCTTTAACATGTCATTTCGTCATAAACATTAACTAAAATGGAAGAAACATGACGATAAAATTAAATTATCAATATATTTACGTATTGTGGACTAAATTATGTATTTCCATAATACATAAACTAAATTGATAGTGAGTGTCAAGTACAAGGGACCAACCTATTCATTTACCCATATTTTTATTTTTTGGTTACAATTCATTTTTTCATGTTTTTTTACTGCAACATTTTTTGTGTTAAAATATATTTAAAATATGAATTTAGAAAAATAAAAACTTTATTTGATTTTTAAATTATAAATTGGGTAAAAATATGTTTAAAGTCCTTGAAAATTTTGAAAAGTATTCATTTTGTCATCATAAAAAATTTTGTATTAATTTGATTCATGTAAATATAAAATATATTTTTGTTCAAGGAAGGGACAAAAAAATTTAATTTAGGGGTGTTTTTAGTCATCATAAATTGTTTAATTCATTTGTAATCAAACTATATGCATAAATCTATTAGCCACTCTAGGTTATTGTAGAATTAAGGTCTAACAAAAATATTTTTTTTTTATAATGACCAAATTAATAAAAAAAATTATGAGAATAAAATTAATACTTTCTAGAATTTACGGGAACTCTAAATAAATTTTACTTTATAAATTTTATTATGTTTTAATGTTTGGGAAAGTTATTTTAAAAATAAAATTAATAAATGATTGAGATTTAAAGTAAACCGTTCAACCCTAATTTAATATAAGAGACTATTTTTTTTTTTTTGTTACCGAAAGACAAAAGAAACCAAAAACTAAATAAAAGACAAACCAGTATCCTATAGGGAAACAAACACATAACGCATCTGCTAGAAGCAGATCTCTCAAGCCTGCAAAACTCCCACGTGATTTTCCATGTGACCATAGAAACCACAAATGGAATTTCCCTCCTTATTCTGCACAACTCCACCGAAACCGACTCTATTATCCATCCCAATAACACTCCCATCAACATTAAAAATAATATCATCCATATTCGGTCTCCTACATGAAATCCCACCCTCATCCACCCTCATCCTCTCAACCTTAGTAGCTCCAAAAGCCTTTACCACCTGAGCATGAAAAGCAATAACCTGGTTACCAATGTTGTGCCATGGTATTTGAGTACCCTCAAACACCAATTTGTTCCTTGTGATCCAAATGAGCCAACAAGTAACTGGAACAATAACCCCAACTTTTGATAGTGTGATGATGAAGCCACCCATGCAGGTACTCTTCAACATTGGTCATCCTCACATCAGTACCAATAAACCTCCAGAGTCTCCAAGCAAACTAACATCTGAAGATGCAATGAATAATACTCTCTGATCCCTTCCCACATATTGGACATCTCTGATCCATCATCATACCTCTATATATCACTCAAAACTTGTCAACAAGGCACAACTCCACAACACAGTTGCCAAATAAAGAACTGAACATTGGCTGGGATATGAAGCTTCCAAATCCATGCCCAACTCTCCCTCTCATCCAAAGGCTGGTTCGATTCAGTTAAGAAAACATAAGCACTCTTAACCAAATACACCCCCTTCATGCACTCTTTCCAAATCCAAATATCTGAGATTCCCTCCACTACAGTTGGTTTAATCTGCTGCATGGCTCTAATGACATGATTGAGTAAAATAGTAGCAAGACCATCTAGCTGCCAACTCCCCCCATGCCAAACATCTTTAATCCTGCAGGCAGTGCCCGAGATATTAATAAAATCCACCTTGCACACTATCGGTTCTTTGCCAAGCCAAGGATCAAACAAAAACTGAGACTTACCATCACCAATTTTGAAATCAAAACCATCTTTATTAAGCTGTTTGACTGTCCTACAAATTAAATAGCAGTCCAAATAGGAGAACCATTCTTCTTGTTCTCACTAAACACATTCTCATCCTTCATATAATTTGACTTAATGAGTCATTATTCAGTAGCTCCCACACCAAATTACCTAACAAAGCAATACTCTGGTGCCTAGCCACTCTAACCCCCAAACCTCTTTTCTTCCTAGACCTCGTAATCTTCTTCCAACCCACCATATGAATCCCTTTCTCCTGGAAACCCTTCCAAATAAAACTACGGTCAGTTGTATCAATATAGTCACAGATATACTCAAGAAACAACATTGCTTGCACGTTATATGAAGGGATAGCCGCAATAAATGCATGTATTCGCCAACACAACCCTTCCAGGCGCCCCTTCCAAGAAGCTAACTTGGACGAGATTTTCTCTACAATACCCGCAAAGTCCTCCCTTCTCCCACTCTTCCCTAAAACATCTGAAAATTAAACTGATATTTACCCGACTGATCCGTAAAACCAATCTGTTTTGTATATCTTTTATTCCCAATATACACTAGTTGTAATATTAAATTCTAACATATATTAGTTTTATTTTCTGACATTGTTGGTGGTTTTTTTTATTATTATAATTTTTTTTAGAAAAAAATTTGTAATAGGAAGTCTAGAGTTGATGACCTAACTCTCCAACGTATTTTTTTTTGTAACTTTTTTTTTAAAAATATATTTTTTAAAAAAATTAAAAAAAATTTGTTTGAATAACAGAAATTTTATTGATTTTTTGGTTTAATACTTTATTTATATCATAATACATTACATCATAAATAAAATACATAAAGAATAATATTTGTTTAAGAAAAAATTGAAGATGTGTTAGGACAATTTTTTGTTGTCGGCAAATTTTACATTTTTTTTTTGTAATTCAATTATTAGAAGTGTTTTTTCCAATAAAAATTTTAACTATTTTTAATAAACTAGTAATCCAACCATTGGAAGAAGACATATCCATTTTCACAACATCTTTCAAATTATGATTAATTTCATTATTTACATATTTCAATTATTATTGTTAGAACGTTCCATTATTTTTCATTTTTTTATGTTCCATTTGTTATGTTGGTTATAACGCCTCTCCTTGCTCTCTGGTGCTTGATTTATTTTAGATAAAATCTCATATTCCTTTTGTAATAAAATGAGTTTAGTTATAAATTTCATGAAAATTTCTTTTTCTTCTTGCTTCAAATAAGCAAATTCTTTCACACTACATTTCATACAATTACAATTTATCAAAACAGTCCAGATTATTGCACAGTCTATCAATACAGTCCAAGTACAAGCCATCATGAAATATAAAGAATTTAATTTAGTACAGATCATCAACATATCTTCATCATCTTTCCTTTATAATTCTTCTAGACTTTCCTGCTTTTCTGCTCGCCCAAATGAATTTGGGGTCATCACAGGTGTCAACCACAGACACAAAATATGGGTAAGTTTATGTTAACCATAAATAAATAAAGAATTTAGTTTAAAACTACATAAACATGTACATTCAGATAAACCACACGAAATTTTTAGTTAACTCCTGGGCGTTCAACTTTGCAACTTTCAACTTATGGCCATCGTCAAAATAGCTCAACACGGAATCAGAGCGATCGAGTCAGGATAGGTCTGTGTTGCAATAGGACTCACACCTACTCAACATGTGATCATCATGGGTAGGTGCTTTCCCCACTGACCTTATCCCCAAGTTCAGCCACCATATGTCTGAACGCTCGTCATAATTCAGCTATATGACATACCTCCTTTGAGGTTTAACAACAACTCCAGTACTACCACAATAACATCATCGCAGGGTAACAACAACTCCAGTACTACCACAATAATATCATCACAGGGTAACAACAACTCCAATATTACCACAATATTATCACCGCAAGGTAACAACAACTTATAAATCATATTTAATTTTCAACATACACAACTTTTCCACTTAATCATCAACATTTACAACTTTCCTTTAATTAATAAGTTTAACCATATCAATAAAGTATTAAGTTACAAATAATAAACTCAACCACATAAATGAAATATACATATCACATACAATTTCTAAATGACATAACATGTAACTTCTTTAACTTTAATTATTTTCTTAAAACCGAATATTGATTTTATAACAAATAAATTTAGTGTTTGTAGGTAAATCCTTGAGAAAGTATATTCATCATTTTATCATCAAAATAAAGTGATATAAAGATTCATAAAAGACTAGTGTACTTACTTTTAGTAAAATATGTTCATAGGAAAATTAATATAAAAGTTCCTTTAATTGGTTAACCTTCTACTTATTACTTTGAATTCCTTAATCAATTACATCAAATTACAAGTCCTTAGTCTTTCTTATCTTGGATTATATTAGGTTAGTTCTTCACTAATCATTTGTTAACTAGAATTATGTCACCCAAAATCCTAAACTTTTATGTCACCATCTTGTAGTCTTTTTGCTTTTCCACCAAATTCCAACTACATAAGCTTGTTTGTGGTTAAGTAATGATTCAAGAAACTTAAACAAATAAATATTTAACTAGGTTAACCATAAACTTCCCATACCTTGCATCTTTCTTTAAGATTGAATAGCTTTGCTCCTAGTTTTCCTAAGGCTTCACGTGAATCTTCCAAGGTTGGTGAGCTTTTGTTTTCTTCAAGTGGAGATGGAATTTAGAAAGAAATGAATTTGGGATGGCTTAGGGATGAAGCTTGCACGGTTTCCTCCCTTTCCTAGGCTGCCCAATTTTCATTTATTAAGCCTTTTTATATGATGGTAAGTGTTGATTTTTATCCTAAGTAATGATAGCCACCTTTCCTTGTGTTTTTATTTGATTGGTTAATCACTTTGATTCTTCCAAGTGGCCTTGTTCTACATTTTTCTCCTCCCTTCCCTAAGCTTGCACGTTGGTTTTTAACTTTGGAAGGCTTCTCTTTGCTTTGCTTCACGTGGAAAGTTAGGGAGGAGAAGATTTTGCTTTCCAAAAAATCATGCAAGCCATAATGACAACTTTACACTATCTTGGTTTCTATTGGTTATTAAATTTGCACCCTCCAAGTGTCTATTTCTTTAGACTTTCCACACTCTTCTCCCTTCTTCCTCTCTTTCACGTGGTAATCCAAGGCTTGTAGGTCAAGTCTTCAATTGCTTTCTTATATGGAAGGTTAGCTTAATCACAAAATCTCTTTCAAAACCCGTTTTACTAAAATACTCATTATTAATTGGTTCACCGTTGGATCTCTTTGAAATTTTAAGGGTATACTCCTATCTCACATATCTAAGTTTTGACCGTTGGGATTTTGAAAATAATTCCTAGAAATAGCTACGTGATTCAAGGAGTCAAGAAGAAGTTTTTCTCTTAAAAAATCTTCTTATCTCATGATTACCTTCCTTGTGCTAAAATGCTATTGGTTACTTAAATCCTATCTTTACATGACTTTCTCTCCAAGACTTCAATTTATCCCCCCCCTTTTAAGCCTTGTACGTTGGATATGGACTCCAAAAGGGAATTGAATTTGATTTTTGTTGACTAAGCTTATCTTTGAAATCATGATTACTAACTTTCCTCTTGGTGTTTCCTTATTGGCTAAGCAATATCCACCCTCCAAGTGGCCTAAAGCTTGAAAATTCTTCATCAAGCCTCCTTATATCCCCTTGGCACGTTGGAAACCAAACTTGAGGAACAATCTTCACCAAATTTCCATTTTACAAAAGAAATAGCCTAAACTTAGTGTAAAGTTCCATAATTATTTATCTTGCTTCCTATTGGTCCTTATGACCTTTAATTGTAAAAATTACAAGCCTAGCATATTTAAGAAATCCATTCCTTCCATAATTAATAGAAAACTCTAAAGATTATAACAATCTTTTCTATACAATTTTAATGTCCATAATAACCTTAAATTGAATTCTTTTCCAAACATTTATCAAAATTTCTAGAAATTTCATTTTATCTTTTCTTGTCATTTCCTAACTTAATATTCCCTTATCTAAAGGTATTTTATCCATCCTACATGTCCTACAAAATTTCCTAAATCATCTGGCCGTTTTTAATAAAAAGGGCATTTCTGTAATTTTCCATCTTAGGGGCATAATGGTAATTACCCATTTATTCAAGGGTATCTTGGTCATTTTTCCTAAAATATCTTCTTCAAAATATCTAAGACATGTTGGTCATTTCTACAATTGTCTAAGGGTAAAATGGTCATTTTCACCTTAGGGGCATATTGGTCATTTCAAAATTACACAGGGGTATTTTTTGTAATTATTGCCTTAAAATATTCTTGTAATTTCTATTTTATAGAAAGGTGATATAATCTTTATTCTGCCCATATTTTTATACAAAATCATGAATATTTGAATATTGGCTTGAATCATATATTTAATACATATTTGTAATTATGGAAATATCGGGGTGTTACATTGGTCTTTTTAATTACTATTGTTTGTGTGTTCCTTCATTTTATTATGCTCTAATTATTATGTTTGTATATCTAATTGTCAGTATTTTTCGTTGTTTTAATGTTTTAATTTTATCATATAATATAACTAAGATATGATAACTATATATTTATTGTCTTTAATCAATCTATTTTTTTAATCACTTTATCTTTTTTATTTATTTTAACATTATTATTTATTTATTTTAAGACTATTAAAAATTATTAAACCAATAAAATTATTACAAAATTTTATCTTGAATGGACTACCAGAAAAAATGTGGAATATATACACATCAAGGACATAACAGAAAAAATTGTCCTAACATACTTTTATCTTCAATTTTTTCTTAGATAAACTTTATTTTTTATGTATTTTTTTATGATGTAATGTATTTTGATATAAATAAAGTATTAAACCAAAAAAATCATTAACTTTTTGTTATTCAAACAAAATATTTTTAGAAAAAAAATTTAAAAATATATTTTAAAAAAATTATAAATATTTTTACTATAAAAAGCGTTGGAAAGTTGGGTCATCAACTCCTGACTTCCTATTAAAAATTTATTTTTTCTTAAAAAAATTATAATAAAACAAAATTAATAAAATCAACGGTGAAAAGTCAAGAGTTCAATTCCCAACTTCTCACTAGAAAACAAAACTAGTGTATATTGGAATTTAATATTATAACTTCTGTATATTGAGAATAAAAGACATACAACTAATGTATTTTGGGAAAAAAAAATGTGTGTGAGTTTGAGTGTGTGTGTGTGTGTGTGTTGTAAGAGTAATTATAAGATAAGTATGTTCAAATACACTCATTTTTTCGATCCAAAATTTCAAATTGCTCATATAAATGTGACAATTTTATAGCATATATGAGATTTATTTCATTAGATTTTGTTTTTTGACATATAAATTTGGACATTTAATATGGCAAAAAAACTCCAATAAAAGTTATTATATATATTTTTTACAGATGTTTATACCTATTTTACAATTAAATAAAAATAAAAACAAAAACACTTAGACTTCTCTGTAGATGCACAAGTAAAAAAACTGGTATATATATTAAAAGAAGCACAAGGTGCCATCTCAAGAGACATCTTAAGAGTTAAGATGATGCCACAATCACTTAAGCTATATTTTTACATTGTATAGATGAAAAAAAGAATCAACAATGGTTGACATAAGTGGTAGCGACTTGTGTCCCTTAATCAACACTACTAAAGAAACTAGTTTTAATGACGCAAGCTCAACGATGGTTCTTCTCAAAATCGTTGTCATTTTCAAAGCAGTGACATATTTGTAAATACAAGGACCATTTCAACGACAGTTTTAGCGAAAATGTCATTGAAACTACAAAACAACAACGGTTTTCATGAAAATCGTTTTCGAAATCGAGTATTCAAAGACGATTGTTTTCAAAAACCATCGTTGAATGAGGCCAATATTTTTTTTTGTCTTACACCTCAGCCCTCTTTGACTCCGCTCACTTCACCTCGATCGATCTCTTTGCGCCCTTCTCATTCCGTCTGTGTCACTCCACTCTTTCTCTCATTTTCTTGGGAAAACCTCGAGATTTGTGTTCTGCATAACTTGATTCCATGATTTACCATAGTTTTTTGGTCTGAAATTGTGATTTTTTGTACTTCATTTTTGTTTTGTTAGGGTTTTCGATTCAAGATTCGTTGTTCCAATGAGTGATCACTTGGTGGTGTTCGTTGACTGTCTCGTGCTCCCTGTCCCCGTTGATCCAGTGGTGCAGACGAGACAAGTGCCTCTCAAACCATCCCCGCCTTCGACCGTTGCGGATACCAACGCTGCTGGGAGCTTTGACACCTCTCCATCAGAGGATTGTCACGACAAGGGCGACAAGGAGGAGCCACTGATCCAGATGGCGGATTTCTGCATCTATTAGGAGGAGGATGGCGTTTCCAACTTGGAGATGCCCTATGCCTATAGCGGTTGTAACGACCCACTACGTCGCTACTGTATTACTGACTCATAACCATGATATAAATTCATTTTATTAAAAAGAACACCCCTTTTGTAACTTGTGAAAATGATAATAAATTTTTCGCGAATAAACGTAATTAAAGGTACTCATAAGACATTTCAAATATATGTATGCACATACCAGACATAATTTAATTACAAATACAAAATATTATGTTTCAAAATATACATCGAGTGTTTTACAAATTGAAAGAGAAATAGAAATCAGGGGTGTAATTAGCAAAACAAGGAGTGCATCCGTTAAAAACAAGGGTGCATCTAGCAAAGTGCAACTCCTGTCCGGGATCATGTCCATTGACATCCCAACAAAATGCGCCGGCTCCAAACAACCCTGTCCTCTCCCATAAGCACCTATTGCTATCCATCTGCTCACATGAACCCGGTTTGCGATCATCACAGGTACCAAACCACAAGGTACAACAAAATAAAGGTGAGTTCATCATATTAAATAACAACAGTAAATACAACAGAAAAGGGACACAACCCGGTCAAGAAGCAACACGGTCATCGACATATCAAAACAAACACTCCAAGCATCCATCAAACACTAACATACACAGATATCCACAAACATCTCATAAATCGACTTATAATATCTAGCATGAGGCATGCTCCTGACTCAATTCCCATCATGCAATGTGGTACCATCCTGGAAATAAGCCAAAATCCATGGTACGAATGATTACTGCAATACGTCAGGGTCACTCTGTTGTGCACAGGACTCACCCCACCATGGTGATCAGCCAAAATGAGTGTCATAAGGATCTCCCTACAGACGTGGCCCTCCAATACTTCTCGTACTATGCAGTCAACCATCCTATTTCCGTTATGCAAATGTCGTAGGTTACGTAGGCACCATCAATGTATGACCTGGCTAGGAACTCGCAAGGGTAACCCATCATACACCCCCTATGTAACATACCGCCCACACAAGGGCCCAACGATGCACTGGCCGTGGTCCTCGCAAGGTTTACCACCCGGTCCCGGCATCTCACATCTATACATAGAATATCACCACAACACCATCAATGTATGACCCAAAACCAGGCTCAACTCGACCTGGCTAGGATAATGCCATACACCCCCGTAGGTATTTATGTATATCCAAACGCATTCCTCATCTCAAGCCATCACATAGGCCGAGTTAAAATGCCACCAACGTAATCATATGCGTCACTCACAAACACTTACAAACAAGTGAACCGGTGTGAAGTACGAGGTATCTGGGTTGACACTTAGATATATTATCTCAAGGTAAGAATCCAAACAAGGTCGGACGAAAGCAGATAAGGTAGGTAGAACTCGGACAAGGTCGGAAGGGGTTAGTCAGATGGGTAAAGTTTGGACAATGGAAGACAATGATAGCAAAAACGGGCGAGGTCGGAGGAACTCTATTGAGGTTAGTTGGGTTTGGTAAGGGTTTGTCAAAGGCGGTCAAGATGTCCTTAGGTTTCTTATAAAGTTCTAAGGACGAGTTCTGCACTATGTAATCGATTGCATAAGCATTGTAATCGATTACAACATATAGCGCTTGTAAGACCCCGGGTTTGTATTTCACCAACCCACACAAGGGTGGTAAGGGAACCCGGTGGCTCATTTCCCAAGAGCAGACAAGCTCTGCCGAGTAAGGAACTTGGCAGTTCTCAAGAAAAGGGGTTTGGACTTAGCAATTCTAAAGGAAATAGTCCACCCCGGGTAAGGAACCCGGTCTCTCTAAGGAAATGGAAGGATAAGCTTCTAGAGACGACACATGTATGGAACCCGGCCGTTCTAGAAGAAGGAACACAAGCTCAACCGAGTAGGGGAACCCGATGGCTCTTTTCCCGAGAAGACATGAGCTCATCTGAGTTAGTAACCCGGTAGCTCTCTCTATGGTGAGGTAACTTGAGCTCAACAGCTCTAACGTATCTCTTGGGTAAGGAACCCGGTCTATTGACGTCCGCCAATAAGGACCAAGTTACGTCCGGCATGTATGCATTCATGCCACATAACCCGCTCAACTCGGCCTACCCATCCGGGTAGCCAACATCAAAACACAAGGGTTGATGTCTATGTACAACACGGTCAACCCATCCCGGTACTCACCACCTTCACGAACACTTCCGCATGTGTCTTAGAAGTCTTTCAACATCAAAATGCCAACTTCACACATGCACAGGAAGTTCTTAAAACATCTACTCCCCCACAAGAACATCAAACATCAACACAAAACAACATTCAACAGATTTAAGGCATACCACATCCCAATCATGAAAGACGTAGCTTTTCTGGGGAAAACATCACACATACCAGGGACATGCAGTTATCATCATAGCTGGACTCCCTGGCCCCCAAACCGTAATACCTAAAGCTATTAAGAAACACGATAAACTCCCCTTACCTAACCAGGAGTTCGTTCACGAGCTTCACGGTGTGTTTGTCCTAAGCTTCAGTTCCAACCACGAAGTTCCTCTCAGCATCGGGATTTCCACAGCAGCTACAGTGGCTCTCGTAAGTTGGAGATAACAAAGAAGGGGTCAAGAACGAGAGGTTTCTGGGTGAGTCTTAGAGAGAAAACAGGGGAAACGCAAAGGTAGAAGAAGGAAAAGTAAACTTGTTGTTGTGTCAGCCTGCTGCTTATAAACACAGCTGACACAATACGTCCATTTAACGTGCACAGCCAGCAATCACAGCACAGCAGAGTTGACTTATGTCCAGTACCCATCAAGCACGCATACCAAGACAAAAGCACTCAAACAACAAGTTATAAATAAAACAATTAATCAATCAACATAACACATGTAATTTAATAAATATAATACACACATCAAGCATTCAGATTAGCAACTTATAATCCTGGTCGTTACAGCGGTAGTCTTAAGGTATCAAAATTTTGTGTCTTTGATGATTTAAATTTGTTAAAAATTTATGAGGTTTGGTTTTGGTAGGTATTTTTTGTTGGATTATTTTTGTAGGAAATATTTTTTAGGAGAGGAAGAGATGTAGAGAATTATTTTTATGGAATGAGTTGCTACTGCAGAGCTCAAGAATGTATTAGAAGAAAGGATTAGAAGTTGTTATTGATGTTGTTGTTGGTTGTTACAAATGCTAGGATCTCATGGCTATTTATACTAGTCCATGGATGCATCTAGATTTATTTAGTAAATAGAGAACCTAGAATCTTCTACTCTAGTGGCTCATTTTCTATCATATTCTAGAATCATCAAGTATATGAGAAATATAGAGTTCTCTAGAATCATCAAGTGTAGGAAAATATAGAATTCTCTAGAATATCCAAGAAGTAGGCTTCTCTAGAATATTCATGAGAGATGTAAGTAAATGCATTAATTCCAACATTTTTTAGTTATGATGATAGTTTTTGGGTTTTCGATATGTAAAGTATGTCTCATTTGAAATGATAGGTCAATGTGAAAAGTTGTTTCTTTAAGGGGTAGGTAGGGGGATTTTTTATTTTGTGTGTGGTATTTAATTTTTCATTTAAAGTTTGTATTGTTTGTATTGATGGTAGTTTACTGAACTGATAAATGCCTTTGCTTGGGTAGAAGGTTTTGAGTTTTGTGACTTTGTTGTGTGTGTATGCATTGTTCTGGTTTCTAGAAGCTGCCATGATCAGAATATGTTAAGAAATTTTCTGTATATGTTTTTCAGATACTTAATGTATGTTTGGATTAAAGTTTGCAAACTAGTTTGAATGAGTTTCATTTTGCAAACTGACTTTCAAGGTAAAATTGAAGCTTTTTCAGTTTTACTTTTTGAGGGGGGGGGGTCCCAGCTGAAAACCAAACATGAGCTTAATTTATTATATTATTAGTTTTACAAATTAGTTAAATTAATAAATGACAGCTAACATGTTCTGATTCTTCTTGTTAAAAAATTGAACTGGTAAATGCATTAATAATATCAATTGGTCAGCTTTAGACAGAGGGGTGAAAAAGGAGGGTGGAGGAATGTTGTTGTTTGTGTCATGTTGTTTTTCATTTCTTTCATCTCTATTTTGGTATTCTTAATTCTTGGACTGTTGTTGGTGTTTGGTTTTGTGCAGTATGCTCACAGAAAGTGTGTCCAACATTGGTGTAATGAGAAAGGAGACATGTGAAATATGTCATCAGGTATGCTTTTTGCACAATAGCTTTCATATTCCATTACTTTTTGGTTATTGTAAGGTTATGATGATGGGAAATTATATGAATGCTTATTTTGTAAGTGTGTAACTTTATTGGTTTATAATTTGGCGCATCAGAGTCTTGGATGCCCGCGTATAGTTGAGGTGTACCTAGATGGGGATTGGTAAGGTAGTGGCTCCCCAAAATGGTTGTTTGTTTTTTTCCCTTCTATATTAACACACCCACATTTAAAGATTATTGTTCTGCCCCTGGGTATAGGGACAGATTATGACCTATCTGTGTTCTTGACTAACTGCTCTCCATGGGAAAATGGTTACGATTGGATTTTCCCTTAGACATTTGATGTAGTATAGAAACAAAGTAAAAGATAACCAGGACAACTCCTATGCAATTTTTTTCCCCAAGTTAATGGCCAGAGTTCAATATACGAGGGTTTTCCCCCCAAATTAAATACCTAGGTATCCAACACATCTTGCATTGACATTCAATTTAGTGTGAAGTTTTACGTGCATGTACGAGGATACACCTGAACTTTGTGCCTATGGAGGGAACTGGGAAACATTGTTATCGCATGTCTGTATAAATATATTTGAAAATTTCTATTCTTAGATTGTAAATACTAAATAGTATCCAGGTTGCTTGTGTAGCTAAATAGTACCTAGGTATTAGCTGCTTTAATTGTAAGGCATTAACCTTGCTTTTGTTTTTACCAAATATAATTGGTGGCCATGCTACTGGACAATGGGATATTGTAGACTTAGTAGTGTTTGATCAAGCTTTCCTTTGGATCTCAAAAGTTACTATAAAGATAAAATTGTTTGATAATTTTATAAGCTTCAGCCTTAAAAGTTGCTTTTAAATTAAAAGTTGTGTTGGTAATGTGTTCTTGGTCTTGAGATTTGATATCATTTTATAGAGAAGGAGAAGTTCCTAAAAATTAACTTATTAAAGAGCTTTCTTTTTGATGCTTTGTTCATTAAAAAAGTTCCTTATATTTTTAAGAGCTTTTGAAGTATTGTGTTTGGCACAACTTCTACTTTTTAAGAACAAAGAACTCCAGGCAAAAGAACCCAAATAATACATTTTTAATATAAATTTACCGATTTGGGGCTGTTTTGAAACATATTACAAATTTGGGGCTGTTGGTCACGCCCAAAATGGGCAGGGGTGGTCACGCCCAATCTAGGCATGAGTGGTCACGCCCAATCTGGGCGTGTTCCACCCCAGGGTGACACGTGGCAGCCCAGTGAATGCGCGGTGTTTCCGTAAACTTCGGAAAGTCATAACTTTTGACTGGGAGGTCCAATTGAGGCGAAACTGGTGGCCACGCGATCGTTGTTCCGAGGAGAAGCCCCTAGCAAGTTTTTGAAGGGGACTTGGTCCAAAATTTTTCCCAAAAAAGGCCTCTAAGTGCCTCAAAATTGCGATTTAACATTCGAACCTCCAAAAATTTGCTCATTTTTTTATTTTTGATTCAATCAATCAGTGAATTGCATGCTATTTTTTATTTTTTAGATTACTTCTCTTAATTTCAAGCATTTTGACATAAAATACGCCTCCATCGGACATTCCTATCA